>CM053580.1:487122484-487154058 GCA_028627135.1 Pseudochirops cupreus
AATGCAAATCAAAACAACTCTGAGGTACCACATCTCACCAGTCAGATTGGCCAAGATGATAAAACAGGAAAATGACAAATGCTGGAAAGGATGTGGAAAAATTGGAACACTAATGCATTGCTGGTAGAGTTGTGAACTGATTCAACCATTCTGGAGAGCAATCTGAAACTATGCCCAAAGGGCTATAAATAATTTCATGCCCTTTGACCTAGCAATACCACTTCTAGGGTTGTATCCCAAAGAGATCATAGAAGTGGGAGAAAGACACAAATGTACAAAAATATTTATAGCAGCTCTTTTTGTGGTAGCAAAGGATTGGAAATTAAGGGGATGCCCATCAATTGGGGAATGCCTAAATAAGTTGAGGTATATGAATGTAATGGAATACTACTGTGCTATAAGGAGCAGATGGACTTCATATTTTCCTGGAGAGGCTTATACAGACTGATGCTGTGTGAGAAGAGCAGAACCAGGAGAAATCTGTACACAATTACAGATATAACATGTGTGATGACAAGCTTTGATAGACTGGACTCTTCTCAGAAATGCAGGGTTATAAGACAGCTCCAAAAGACTCATGATGGAGAGAAATGTCTACATTCAGAGAAAAAACTAGAAAGAATAGAGTTTGAATGCAGATTGAAGCAAACTACCTGTTCTCTTTCTTTCTCTTGTTTGGTTTTGTTTCCTCTTTCCCATTGTTCATTCCATCCATTACAATCCTTCTTTATAACATGACTAATGTTTAATGTAAACCTATTTGCAGGTCCTATACTTGATTGCATGCCGCCATGGGTGGGGGGAGGGAGAAGAGGGAGGAGTAGAAAATTTGAAACTCAAGGGACTGTGGAACTGAATCTTATAAACCAAAAGTAAACAATCAAATGAATAAAGAAAAAAAAAGACAAAAAAAGACACAACTATTCTCATTTTGCAGATGAAGAAACTGAGGTTTAGAAAGTTTAAGTGCCTTAGAGTTGATCTAATGGTAACATAGTTGCTAATTGTCATAAAAACCTTTTGAATCTGATCTTCCTGATTCTGAGCCTAGCACTATTTATGATCCCAAATCCCTTCTTATTACAAAATCATTCTGGAAAAAGCACACCCTAAAATCTTGTAGGCAGCAGCTAGAAGAATTCAAAGGGAACGTAAAAACTGACAGACATTCAAATGAAAAGGAAATAACATTGCTCTGCTGCCAAACACTGCCATATAGAATGGTAATTGATTATTTATTTAATGACCACACTAGGCTGGCTCCTGTTCAAAATACAGAAAAACCATGGCTCTTCCATTAAGAAACATGAACATGAAAAGACTCATGTTAGCAGAAGTGAATTAATTTAATACATTAGAGTTCCATTTATTTGCCCTTCTACCCAAACTACAGCCCATTTAACATTGGCAAATGTTTCCACACAATGCCTTTACATTTTCATTGGTTCATTTACCTTCACTGAAGCTTTCCAGTTTAGGGTGGATTTCACCCTCTTCAGTACTGATACCTACCAATCATGCTAACCAGTTTTGTTGCTGGTTCTAGCTCATGGTATAACACAATAGGCATTACTTCACAAGAGCTATGGAAAACTAATTGAAAGCAATTATGACAATTATCTCTCTGCTCAATTGTGTGCACTGGAGTCTTCCTTCATCTAATACTGGCAGAATGCAGACAGCTTTCTCAGATGTGACCTTAGCCAACTGCATTTAGGGCTGTGTTCAGTGAACATGCATACCTCTGATTAAAATTAATAGAAGTTCTGCATGAATTGAGTGGAGACTGTAGTTATTAGGATTGTAATGCGAATATAAGTGAGAATTAAGTACCCTTGGACTTTCTCACTTTAATTAAGTAGCCTAAACACTTTTAATCAAGCATTTAATTAAATTTAACAGGAAGTGCATTGTGTGCTAATTACCATTGATTATTAATAATATGCTTATTTATGCATGCAAACTATATAATGACATATATATCTCTAAACTATTTCAGAATGACAATAACTGAGTTCTGAATAATGGAACCATTAATGAAATGGATTCTTACAACATAAAAACTAACCACAAAAATTAAACTATGTTAGGTGCCCAGATCCTAAAGGAAATAAGAGCAGGCTACAAAGAACTCAGGCAGAAAAGAAGGCTAAATTACACATGATTCCTCCTTTCTCTTTCCTTTTTGTTTGGGTTTTGTGAGTGCCTAGTAAAGTGTCATACTCTTAGTAGATTCTATTTTCCAGTCGTTTGAATGTGGGTTCGGTAAGATGAGGAAATAAAAATGGAAGGCTATACAGGCATTTAAAGGATTTTTCATACCACGCTCATGTTGCTTTTAAATATCAAGGCTCATCTACACGTCCAGTAGTACTTCCATTGCTAGCACTTGGGATCAGGTTTGCATCAAAGGTAGCAGATGTAAGTTACTTACAAACCAATTTGACATTGGCAAATAAACTATGGAGTTACTATTATTTCATGGCTATATGTTGGACACCTCCTAATGTCCTACATTTATATGCCTTCTTTAGACAACTGTTTTTTCTTATTATATGTACAGTATTTCCAAATCCCCTACAATATTAATGTCTAAGTTAACCTGCTGATGGGTCTATCTACCTCAGGCTCTCCCTACTCCAATCCATCCTCCATTCAGCCAGTAGAGTGTTTTTCCTAAAGCATGGGCCCAATTTTGTCATCCCCCCACCTCCCATCCCACACTCCATAAACTCTAGTGCTTCCCTATCACCACCAGGATCAAAACCAAAATCCTCTGTTTGGTATTCTCCGCACCTTAGTCTTAGAGAGTTCACTGGAATATTGAGAAGTTAAATGATTCACTGGGGTTGGCACAGTCAGGCCATGTCAGAGATAGTACTTGAACACAAATCTTCCTTGCTATGACATCTGCTTTCTATTCACTATACCCACTCTGTTTTTCATACAACTTAAAACAGATTAATTCATTTCTCTGTTATCCTAACAGAAATGCAAGGGAGAGTTTGTAATTTTTTGTTGATATGTTGTTTTTGTTATTCAAATATCTAAGAATTTATTAAAGTTATTAGATGTTATCTAAGACATTATTAAAACAAAAAGAACAATTATTATAAACTCACTCTTTCATTTTAGGTATAATTAACGTGTTCAAAGCCTTAGTTTGAAGTTCCTGATACCATCAGCATTCTTGTAGTATCATCTTGGAACCTTCTTCAATGTCTGGGGCCTCCTCAGCCGCAAACATCAACCCACCTCTGAAGCTTTCTTACTCTGGAACATCCCTTTACCGTGCTAGTTCCCTATTCTCATTTGCTAGACCTTTCTGTGCTTCCATTTTAGATAGGGGCCCAGGACAGCACACCTTCATTCCCTTCCCAGATGTGCTTCTCACTTTCTGGACTCTAACATTATCCTCTACAAGGGTACATTCATTTTTACCCTCCCCTTCTCTCTTTTTACTGGGCAGCTAGGTGGCATAGTGGATTGAGTACCAAGGCTGGAATCAGGAAGACTCTTCCTGGGTACAAATCTAGCCTTAGACACTAGCTATGCGGTCCTCTTCAAGTCGCTTAATCCTGTTTGTGTCATCCTCATCTGTAAAATAAGCTGAAGAAGAAAATGGCAAGCCACTCCAGAATCTTTGCCAAAACACTCCAAATGGGGTCATGAAGATTTGGACACAACTGAACAATAACAAATTTCCCTTTTCAGCTCTGTTTTGTGTGTTGTTTTATGACATTAGAAAACAAGTTCCTTGAGAGCAGCAACTTTTTGCTTATATTTTAATCCCTGGTGCTTAGTACAGTGCCTGGCACATAATAAATATTTAATAAATGCTTATTATCTTACTTAGGCATTTAATAAAAACTTGTTGAATTTCATTCATTCATTCAACAAACATTTATTGAATAACTACTATATAGAGGGCACTGTTGCATGTGTTGTTGGGAAAGATAAATATGAATAAGATGAATCTTTCCATGTTGAGAGGAATACACCTTAATAAGGGATAGAACATGCATGCAAATTACATCAATGCAAAATTGCAAGTGAGCGGTGCATTTAAGGTACACAAAGTACCAAGGGAGTTCATAGGAAGAAGACATTTGGTTAAGGTAAATTAGAGACTGTTTTATAAAAGTGAAATGTTATAGACTGCCAGAACTATATGGAACACTCTACAACCAATATCACTTAGTTTAATCCATTGATTTTATAGTCGAGAAAACTGAGGAAAAGAGTAGTTAAATCACTACTCTTCTGTCTAAAGTCACAAATTGAGGTAGAGGTAAAATCCAAACTAAAACCAGGTCTTTTGACTCCAGTATGAGGATCCTCCCCCAGCCTCCAACACACACCAAAAAAAGTATCTGAAAGAGACTTAAAGGATAAATAGTATTTCCTTGCCTACTTCAACTCAGCCATAGCAGATTAGCATATGCAAAAGCAAAGGGGTGGGATTTATTCAGAAAATGACTAGTAGTCTAATTTAGTGACAGTACAGGACATTTGCAAGAGAGTAGCATAAGATTAGATTGGAAAGATAGCTCACAATCTTATTAGGGAGGTCTTTCAAAGCCAGGCTAAAGGATTTAGACTTTACTTGGTAAGAAATGGAGAGTTATTCAAAGTTTTTTTTAACATAAAAGTGGTATAATCAATACTGTTCAATGAAACTCACAAAATCTCAGTGGTAGAAGGTATGAAAATGCCTACTACAACTCATTTGGTCAACAGTTAATCCAGTTTTTGCTTGAAGACCTCAAGTCTATGTGTGGGGGTAAGGAGAGGAGAAGTGTTATTACTACCTTAGGAAGCAACCCATTCCAATCTTGGACACCTATAATTATATTAGCAAATATGTTTTGTTTTTTTTTCTTACATCAAACCTAGGTTTCTCTTTTTAACATCTTTTACCTAATTTTCTTATTTCTGTTTTTTTTATGTGTGTGTGTGTGTGTGTGGCTAAGAAGCATAAGTTTAATCACAAATCCACATGATAGTCCTTAAAATTTTTTAAAACAACTCTTGAGAATCTTCACCTTTCACTCCCAGCTCTTGTCTGGTTTTAGCCTTCTCTTTCTTAGGTTAAACTTTCTGAAATATTTAACCAGTCTTCATGAGTATCCTGCTTTCCCTCCGTGGTGAAGTGCCTCTAAACTCTCTATTGACATGACATCCACCTTTTAGAAAAGGTGGCAATCATGAATGAGATCAACTGAAGCAAGTAACATATGAGAGTCTATTACAGTAGTACAATCCTAAAACAGTTAAAAATGGAAAAAAGCATGGATTAGATGGGAAACCTATTCTAGAGGTAGAATTGTTACTACTACTATCCTTGGTACATGGCTGATTTACAATCAATATTTTCTGTCCCTTTGGAGCAGAAGACCCAAGTTTAAATGCTTCCAATGATTATAACCTGTGTGACCTTGGGCAAGTCAATTGGTATCCATAGGCCTCTGTTGCTTCACTCTAAACAGTGGTTCTCAAACTTCCTAATGCTGTCACCCTTTAACAGTCGTATGTGGGCATCTCTGCATGTGGGCAGACCTGTCTGGAGACAGATAGAGGAGATTCCTAAGACCATCAGAAATATGTATTTTCTGATGGTTTTAGGTGACCCCTGTAATCTCTGTGAAAGGGTCGTTCAACCGCAAAGGGGTTGCGACCCACAGGTTGAGAACTGCTGCTCTAAAATAAGAGGATGGTATAGATGCCCCTAAGAATTTTTCCCACTCTATAATCTATGATCCTTATGGAGTATATTCTTTTCATTGGTCCCTTCTTTTATGTACTGGTTTATATTATTTTGTTAAAAAAAAGGAAAGAAAGAAAGACCTTTTCGAAAACCCCTCTGTCTTGTCTAGCTACTGCCCTATTTCTCTCTTTTTTTTTTTCCTTGCTGACAAATCGCTCAAACAAAAGGGTTCTGTGGACAAGTTAGCAAAATACCATCTTTGGCTGAGAACAGACTAAGGCCCACTGGAGGAAGCCAGGTTTTAACACAGGAAATGTCACCTCTCTTTTGTTTACTTAAGTCTCCTGCTTTGTTTAGAAACCAGCTTCCCCATGAACCCCTAAGGTATTTGGTTTATCTTTAACACTCTCTAGCTGTCAGAGCAAAAGAGGAAGGCTTGGATTGTCATATAAAATCATTGACTGTAATTTGGAGACCAGAAGGTCTTAAGTAGACCCTCCTGTGTCACACATATCTCTTTCATGCATGTGTTGAAGCAATTCCTTTGTCCTTGCATGGCACTTCTTCTTATGCCTTTAATGCACTGTCTGCATTCTATCTTGTATTACAGTCATTCGTATGCACATCACATCCCTTATCAGATTGTGAGTATCTCAATGGCAGGGAAAAGGTCTTATTCATGCATCTGGCAAACATAAAGAATTGCATGTCCCTGTCATGAAATGCAATGACATCATGAAATACTGGCATGCTACTTCTTATAATGTCAATTTTCTTCCTCCTCTCTAGCTCCTCAGTTCTCAGGAGTGTGGTTAAGAAAACCTGAATAATGAAATGTAAAGATAGAATGATGTTTTTGAAGCCTCAAAGGATTTGTTAGGACATGCAAAGTACTAGTCCTTAATGTTACAAGTGAAGCCGAAGATTAAGTGATTTGTCCAAGATCATAGATGTCATAAGTAGAAGAATCAGAATTTCAAGCCAAGTTTTCTGATTCCAAATTCTAGTGCTCTTTTTTTTAAAACTGGTCTTAGCTGTATCCTTCTACATAAGAGAAATCATACAGTTAACCATTTTCTAGTGTATTAGAAAAAAAATGTAGAATGAGCACAGAACTTCATTGAGACTCACTTATCATTGAGAAATGGTTACAAGGAATATCTTTTTTCTTTTTTCCATTTTAATTTTCTCCAGATCGATTTGATTTGGAGGTAGGTAGGTAGGGCAGCTAGAGGGGACAATAGGTAGAGGGCTGGGCCTGGAGTTGAGAAGATATGAGTGCAAATGTGGCCTGAGGCACTTACTAGCTATGTGACCCTGGAAAATCACTTAATCTCCTTTGCCTTAATTTCTTCTAAACTAGAGAAGGAAATAGCAAACAACTTTAGTATCTTTGTAAAAAAAAAAACAAACAAACCCAAATAGGTTCATAAAATGTCAAATATGACTGAAATGAGCAAACAACAACAAGGTAGTGTAGTGGTTAGAGTATTAGCGCTGGAGTCATAAATCACTGAGTTCAACTATTCCCAGAAATACTTATTAGATGTGTGACCCTGGAAAAGTCATTAGCCTCTCTCAGCTTCTGTTTGTTTCTCATCTGCAAAATGGGGATAATCACAGTATCTGCCTTAAAGTTTTATTATAAGGATCAAATAAAGCAACACACACAGACCACTTTGCAAATGTTAAAGCACAATATAAGTACTAGTTATTACTTCACCAGTGTGAGTGATGTCCCTGAAGACTAAAATCCCAACCCCTTCTATGCTTTAATTGACAAGTTCAGAAGTGACTTTTTTGAAGTCATCATCTGATGGCAGATTGACAAGCAGTAAGCCTCTCCAAACTTGGATGAAACTGGTCCTTGGTTGATAGACACAGAAATATCCTGAATCTTTCAAGACTGATTGAACCTGGGCCTCAGTGGCACAGCTTTGGAGAATCAAGGTCACACTTGCATAGTTCTGAGTTATTTTGAAATAAAGTATCTGAGTAAAATGTTAATGGAAGTTTAATTGGAGGTTTATATTTCATATCACATCTTTGAGACTACATTGTCTGTAACTTTAGGAAAATCACTTATCCTCCAGAGACCTCAGTTTCTTCATTTCCAAAATGAAAGGAAAAATGGCCTCTGAGGTCCCTTCCAATCTCATAAATATGATCCTATGTCCAAAAAAAATCAGTCCTGTTCAAATTTAAATGTATTCAATTTTGTTCTACTCTCCAAAATAACCAGAAAACAGTTTGATTTATTCACATGAAGAGCGGATGTTAATTCTTTACCCAGAACATTCTGAAATTATAATCATAAAACATGCGTATGCATGGCAATATACATATATGTATATATAAACAAGAAGTTGCAAAGGAGGAACAGAATAGAAGATGCTATCAAATAAATATAAGTGAAAAAGAAGATAAACTGCTTGTCTGCTTAACGTGAGGGATGAATATGCACTAGTTCCTGAGTTTTGATATTCTCCTTATGAGACTGAGAAAAAGAGAAGAACATACAAAATTGAGTAGATCTGCCAGGCTTTGGTGACCACAGGGTATGGACAAGAGTAACACAAGATGAACAAACAAGGAAATATCCATAGTGATGGTTATCACAAATCCATCTGAGTATTTAAGAATACTGACTTTTGTTAAGAAAGCTTTATCTTAGGCATTTTGACCCTAGTTGTTTTAAAAAGAGAAACAACAATCTTCTCCCCTACAAACCCACAGATGCATGCTGCTTCAGAATTTACCTTGACATACCAAACCAGAAGATTGAGTATACCTAATTTTCCCTTTATGTTGAGAGATAAAGACATAAATGAAGAGGGAGGGGGAGGGAAGGAGAGAGGGACAGAGAGAGAGAGAGAGAGAGAGAGTGAGAGACAGACATAGACACACAGAGAGAGAGAGAGAGAGAGAGAGAGAGAGAGAAAGAAAACATCATTAATCCTGTGGATGATATCAGTATTGCTGTTAAATGAGCTCATACTAATGGTCCAGGAAATTTTAGAATCCTTTTGCAGCCTAATCTTGCCCATCATTCAACAAGCAACATCAGTCACCTTCATTCTATATAAGTTAAAGGATTTATCGGCTCATAAATTTAGTACTTGAAGTAAACTAAAAGACCATTGAGTACAAATCTCTGAATTTACAGATGAAGAATGTAAGGACCAACAAGGTTAAATGACATGCTCAAGAGTTTCACAGACATCAAATGTGTGTTGGGTGTGTGTGGGTGTGTGGGTGTGTGTGAGAGAGAAAGAGAGAGAGAGAGACAGAGAGAGAGAGAAAGAAAGAGACAGAGAGAGAGAGAGGGAGAGAAACTTGAACCCAAGGCTTTTGACTCTAGAAAAGAAATTTTTTTTTTACTTTTGGATAAAAATGAGGAAACCAGGGCCAGCATGTTTTACCTATATGAAGGTTCACAGGCTCAAAACAAAAGTTTTGCAATTTTATTTAAAAAAAAATTTTTTACAGTAAACTGAGAGTTTTAACTCACAGAAATTATTTGCTAATCATAAGCTGTCACTTTATGTTAGACTTTACTGCTTTACATAATTTATTTATATTTTGGCATGTTATATATGATTTTCAGAATTCTGACAAAATTATTGATCCTGGAAAGTTCTTTCATCTCTCTCTGTATCATATTGCCTTGATAGAACAAATGTTATTTGTGGATATTTTAAGAATGAAATATTCTCAACAGTAAAGAAGCAAAACAACCCATTATCTTACTGGATTTTTCTAAAGGCTTCCTTTGTATTGAATATTTTCAGTGAATGTTTAATATGAATTAGTCATAATTACCATTATGGTAATAAGTAAAATTAATTTCAATAATGGTCTCTGACAACAAAGAGGAAACAAAAGCAACTCAGATTATGTCCATGATTCAGCTCTTCAACTTTTTTTCTTCTTTACTCATTGTCTGTTTTCAATAGTTTTTTGCAAGTGATTGAAAGATGAGTCATTAGGAGTGGGACAGTGTTATCTGGTGAATTACAAGGTTGATTAATGAATATAGTCATATTTAAAAGTAGACTCGAAGTGATCTAGCAGATTACCTTAAAGTGAGCTAGGATGTTGGAGTTGGTGGGGGGAGGGTTGGAATCTCTTCTTGAATTTGAACATCTTTGGGACAAGCTAAAAAACAAGCTAAATTTATTCTTCAATTCCTAGATATTTACTCTTGGACTTCATGGTTTCAGCATCCTTCACAGGGCCAGGCACATGATTGATGCCTTAAAAATGGCTGTTGATTGACTGGGCTAAAGAATTGGAGTTGATTGTTAAAAAGTAAAAGTTCCTATTCAATAATTTTAGGTTGGAATAGTAGCATTAGAAAACTACAGAATTAGGCCGGCTTAATAGGATAGTATATTATGCCATTTTAAGTCATTAATACCTTATCTCTAATGAGTAAATTAGCTTTAGTCATTTAGCAGTGTCAAATGGAAATTAAATATAATACAAGTGGGTTTTCAGGTGAAGAAAATGAGTACATAGGATACCAATTGGGTAATAGGGGACAGTTTTGAAATACTGGGTTTTGGAGAAAGATGGGGAAGAGTACCAGGAAAGGCATAAGGGGGGTTTCCCAATAGAAGTTTCTTTTAGCTCACAGGTTTGCTTGGGGGCAGCTCATGATCTCTTTGAGCTAATTTTCCCTTTTGCCATGTTCACCAACAGATTCAAAACTTCACAAATTTACAAAAAAATGAATTTGCATCTACCACAGGACATAGAGAGGTGGTTTTGTTCAGCACAGATGGAGAAGAGTGAATATCCACCCAGATAACATCAGCAAACTACTGAAGTATCCATGTGCAGTTGGGTCATTGCTCAGCAAAACAAAACAATTTGGAATTGCTAGTAAATGCCCTAGTTATTCCAAGGCCAGGCTTCTCTGATGCTTCTTTGCTGAATCTCTTCATGGCACCGTTTCAAGGATGATACTGAGAAAGCAGAGCCTGCATCTTTTCTTAGCTGTCTTGATGTACTGCTTGATTTCCAAATCCCTCCCCACCTTGGGAAAGGTTAATTTAAATTTTAAACACTCTAACTTTTAAAATCTTGAATGCTGTGGCCTGAGGCTTTACTGTGACCAATCTTCTTTTCCCTTATGCTCCCAGGGATGATCTGAATCAGACAGTGACTTACTTTCCCTTGCTTTAAAAGACATGTCAGTGGGGGCAGGTCAGGGATTCTTTTTTTATTTTTTTTAAACACTGTACTGAGAGAATGCATTGTCAGCTACCACTGACAACTCTCAGCTGATTTGTAAGCATTTCAAATTAACTTAGAAACGGAGCGATAGTACCCCCACAGTGCTAACTAAGCCAGCTCTATCCCTCAACTACTCCACTATTCAAATGCTGCATGGAAACACGTCTGTATGAACAAAATACAAGTCTGAAAAATCTTTTATGACAGGCATTTAACGTTTTTATTACCTGTAGAAATTCACTCATTCAAAGTTCCTTAGCTTATGGATGTAATCAAAATGAGGTTTCATAGCAATCACCACCAAAAAATTTAGACCTAATGCTAGATTTAGATCCTAATTTTTAAAAACTGGTATTATGTGCATTTTGGAGAACTGTTTTCTTCCTGGATTTTCCTGGCAATACCTTCCCTGTGGCTACACGCAAAGATTGCCACAAACTAATATACCACATGCCCTGAAACTAAAACAACATCCCAGAGCTGAGGAGAAGGAAAGAAAAGCCCCTATGTTCTATTGATGGAGCTTTCACCAAACCAAGACATTGTATCTTCCTTGGATTCAAGCCAAGCCTTAACACTTGACATCATACTCATTATGTCTCTGTAAACTGGAGGCATTATAAAGTAACTTGCTACAGTATATTGGCTACCATTACTTTTTTTTTTGGTTTAAAATTAATTGCACATGTGTTTAATTACATAGTTGCTCTTGAAAGTGGTTTTTTTTTCCCTTAAATGTTATTTCTTGTTGGTTTTGCTCCAATTTCTCAGTCAGTGTTTTCTAAATGCAGAGATGAATTTTAATAAAGGGCAGGACTTGCAAATTACAGATGCCAGTTTGCTGCCAGGATATTCTCCTTTGGCCATTGATGGGTTTCTGTTTAGCCAAGCAGTTCTCTTGTGAAGGAGAAAAGGTTCATATGCTGAACCTGGCCACTAGAAGGCAGTATTGAAACCAGTCAGGACACAGGATTTTGACCGACATGATAATTCAGTCTCTTAAAATAACCTGTCACCTGACCATGTTTAACCTTGGTGTTCACATCTGGAAAGTGGTGATGGTTTTTTCTATCCCAAAGTGTCATAAAAAATTGTTTTCTAAATTGTAAGGGGTGGAGGGGTGCAAGATGGTAGAGTAAAAGAAGGTACAAACCCAGAGCAGGACTCAGGGGACTGAATCACTGCCAACTATGGCAATTTCCAGACTTCTCAACTCACAAATGCCAAAGACAATTTAGAAGGTCAGTAGGAAAGGTCTCTCAGACCTAGGTGAGAAAGGAGCACAGTCCAGTCCTGGTCCTGGCCCCAAGACAGCATTGTAGCTACTTTCTACAGATCTTGCCCACAGATGGTGGTGGGACTGAGGGACTGATCAGAGGGGGATTGCAGGGATCTTTTTGCTGACACTAAGGCAGGATTCTCTTGCTTTGTCCATGTTTGGATCTGAGTCACTGTCCTGGGTGGCAGTCCTGGGGTGAGAAAGAATGCTGGTGTAGTGGAGCTTGTGGGAGAGAGGGAATCCTCCTCAGAACTCCAAGACAGAAAAGAGTGCTTGCAGTCACTCACAAACCAGAACACAGGCCAGTAGAGGAGTAAAGACCTGTCCTTTAATCATACCACCTGGGAAGAACTGAAAATTTGCAGGTCTCTAGAAGTATCTCTGAAAACAGCTGCACAAAACCACTGATGCTTGGGACAGTATACCCTCTACACTGGAAGCAGATGCCTGCCTTAATAAAAAGTCAAAAAGTCAAGTTAATTGACTGGGAAAATGAGCAAACAGCAGAAAAAAAAACCTCAGACTATAGAATCTTATTTTGGTGACAAAGAAGATCAAAGCATACAACCAGAAGAATATAACAAAGTCAAAGCTCCTACATCCAAAGCCTCCAAGAAAAATATGTATTGATCTCAGGTCATGGAAGATCTCAAAAAGGGTTTTGAAAATCAATTAAGAGAAATAGAGGAAAAATTGAGAAGAAAAATGGGATTGATGGAAGAAAATCATGAAAAATGAGTCAATAGTTTGCTAAAGGAGACCCCCAAAATAGTGAAGAAAACAACACCTTAAAAAATAGACCAACCCAAATGGCAAAATGGGTCCAAGAAGCCAATGAGGAGAAGAATGCCTTAAAAAGCAACATTTGCCAAATCATAAAGAAAGTCCAAAAGCTCACTGAAGAAAATAATTCCTTATAAATTAGAATGGAGCAAATTGAAGCTAATTACTCTATGAGAAATCAAGAAATTATGAAATGAAACAAAAGAATGAAAAAATAGAAGAAAAAGTAGTTATTGAACTACATGAAAGCCATGAGATCCTAGACATCATTTTTCAAGAAATTATCAAGGAAAACTGCCCTGACATTCTAGAACCAGAGGGTAAAATAGAAATTGAAAGAATCTACTGATCACCTCCTGAAAGAGATCCAAAAGGAAAACTTCCAGGATATTATACTCAAATTCCAGGGTTCCCAAGTCAAGAAGAAAATATTGCAAGCATCCAGAAAGAAACAATTCAAGTATTGTGGAAACACAATCAGCATAACACAGGATTTAGTTGCTTCTACCTCAAGGGATCAAAGGGCTTGGAATATGATATTCCAGTGGGCAAAGGAGCTAGGACTAGAACCGAGAATTACCTACCCAGCTAAACTAAGTATAATCCTTCAGGGAAAAAAATGGATATTCAATGACACAGAGGACTTTTCAAGCATTCTTGATGAAAAGACCAGAGCTAGATAGAAAATTTGACTTTCAAATACAAGACTGAAGAAAAGCACGAAAAGGTAAACAGGAAAGAGAAATCATAAGAGACTTATTAAAGTTGAACTGTTTATATTCTTACATGGAAAAATGATATTTGTAATTCATGAGACCTTTCTCAGTAGCCAGGTAGTTGGAGGGAATACATACATACACACACACACACACACACACACAAATAAGTTGAATATGAAGGGATGGTATCTAAAAAAATAAAATTAAAGGGTTAGACAGAGGAACGTACTGGGAGAAGGAGAAAGGGAGAGGTAAAATGGGGATAAATTATTTCATATAAAAGAGGCAAGAAAAAGTTTTTACAGTGGAGGGGAAGAGGGGCAAGGTGAGATGAAATGAGTGAACCTTACTCTCATCAAATTTGGCTTAAGCAAAGAATAATATACCCAGTCAATTGAGTATGGAAATCTATCTTACCCTACAGGAAGGTAGGAGGAAAGGGGAAGGGGGCAGGGGGTGGGTATGATAGAACAGAGGGCAGATTGAGAGAGGGAGTAATCAGAAGCAAACCCTTTTAAGGAGGGACAGGGTCAAAGGAGAGAATAGAATAAATGGGGAGCAGAATAGGAAGGAGGGAAATACAGTTAGTCTTTCACAACATGAGTATTATAGAAGTGTTTTGCATGACTACTTATGTATAACCTATATTGAATTGCTTGCCTTCTCAAATGAGGTTGGGTGGGGAGGGAGGAATGGTGAGAATTTGGAACTCAAAGTTTTAAAAATGAATGTTGAAAATTATTTTTACATGCAACTGGGAAATAAGATATATAGGAAATGGGGTATAGAAAACTCTCTTGCCCTATAGGAAACTAGTAGGGGAAGTGGATAAGAAAAGGGGAGGGGTGATAGAAGGGAGGACAGATTGGGGAAAGAGGTAATCAGAATGCATACTGTCTTGGGGTGTGGGGGGAGGAGAGATGGGAAGAAAATTTGGAATTCAAAGTTTTGTGGAAATGAATGTCAAAAACTAAAATTAATTAATTAATTAATTAATTAAAAATAAAATATTAAAAAAAATTGTAAAGGGACTGGACCTATGCTTTCACTGGTATTGGGAACTTCCAGAAGAGGAAACTCCTTCTACTAATTCAGGTTGGTAGCTTCTTTTTTTTTTTTTTGTTTAGCACCAGTGTGAGGCTTCTTAACATTTTGGATTCCATGGAGCCCTTTGGCAGTTTAGCAAAGTTTATGGATCCCTTCTCAGAAAAAAAAGAAAAGAAAAGAAAAGAAAAAGAAAAAGGTTTTAAAAAAAGAAAAAGGTTTTAAATGAAAAAAATTAAATCACAAAGGAAACCAAAAGGTGAAAATAAATATACATTTTCCCCCATCCATGTTCACAGAACCCTTGAAATATATATCCAGAACTGTAGTTTAAAAGCCCCTGTCTTAGAGTTGCCTGTAAACATTTAAAGGTTAATTGACTTGATGAGTTTTGAACAGTTAATTTGTGCCACAGGCAGGGCACACCCACACAGAGGTATGTATATCTAAGATTTTAGTAAAGCATGCAGCAAAATCTCTCATGGTATTCTTGTGGAAAATATAGAGAAGTGTAGGCTATATGGTTGGACAGTAAGAGGAACCAGAACTGGTTCAATGAATGATAAGGGATGAGGGAAGGAAAGGGAAACTATATGTATAGTGTGCATTATATGCCAGACACTTGCTGTGCTTTCTCAGTTATTATATCATTTGACCTTCACACCAACCCTTCAAGGTATCTGCTGTTATCCTTATTTTACAGTTGAATCTGAGGCAGAGGTTGCAACTTGACCAAGGTCACTCCACTAGAAAATGCTTGAGGCAGAATTTGAAGTCTTCCATACTATAAACCTAGAACTCTATCCACTGTACAACATTCTACCTTTGTGATACCCCACCCTAACCCCCCTCAACCTTCTACTTGAAAGTAGTGATTTAATGGTTTTACTAGAAGCATACATCCCAAAGTGAGTGATACTACCTTCTGGGGGGCACTGGAAGGATATTTGGGGCAGTAGTAGCTTTGGGTGCAATTGGAGGATGTTGAATAAAAATAAGGGGGCAATGGAAGCATAATAGTGATTATATTGTTTTCCAAATAAACACAAAATGCAAGTTATAACTCATCAGTGGTCAAATCTGTTGACAGGTCTTAACAAGCAATGTTGACAGGTGAGCATGTCATGCTTTGTCTAGAAGTCCAGCATGTACCTGCAAGAATATGTCTGTGTAATGACTTGTTTACAATATGCTGTTATATAGTTACATGACACAATATTGCATCATCAAAATTTCAATGCAGGAAAAAACCCACAGATTTATGATAAATTATTAAATTTAAGATGTCATTTTTTATAAAAGTGTATTTTTTTGAAATGATGCAAATTTCATAAAAACCACTAAAGGGTTAAAGAAAGTAGATTTCCAGTAGGGGGAACTGAGTATTTTTTTTAAGGGGGGTGTAGGCCAAATATGTTTGGGAACCTCTGAACTAGAGACTCCATGCTTAGCCCGGGTGCTACTTACCATTTTATCAATGGCTTAAATAAATATATTCTTCCCAAATTTACAGATAAAAAGAAGCTGTGTGGGATTGCTAACACACCAGATAATAGTCAGGATTCAAATTCATTAGACTAAATCAAAAAATAAATATGTTCATTTTAAAACCAACAGATAGAAATTCTTTCATTTGGATTTAAAAAATCAACTTCATAAGTATGACAGAGGAGCCAATGATGGTTATCCTGGAGAAGATGACAGAGTAGAAGTAAAGCTGTCTTCAAGGATGTTAAGAGTGATATTGGCATCCTCACTATTCCTCAAACATGTGACACTCCACCTCTTGACTCTGGGCATTTTCACTCCCTTTACCCCATTCTTAGAATGCTCTCCTTACTCATTTCTGTCTCTAGATGTCTTTGTTTTCCTTCAAGTCCTATCTAAAATCCCACCTTCTGTAAGAAACTTCCTGACCTCCTCCCTCCCAATCACACACACATACCCCTTTGTGTTAGTGTCTTCCCTGGGTTGATTCTCTCCAACTTGTCCTCTCTATAGCTTGCTTGTACATAGTTGCTTACAAGTTGTCTTCTCTATTAGACTGTGTACTCCTTGAGGGCGGGGACTAATTTGCCTGCTTTTCTATCCCCAACACTTAGCACAGTTCTTGGTACATAGCATAGAGTTATATGTAGCATAGGCTTTTAAGATGAATTCCAAATTATCAGCACCTACCTCACATGCCTTCATAGAGTTAGAGTCCCTTCTCCTATCCAGATGTTAAATATATTTACTTTAACACTTCATGAATTTGATCAGTTGGCCAATATTTATTAAGCACCTACTATGTACCAGGCACTGTGCTAAGTCCTGGGGATAGAAAAAACAGGCAAAAGACAGTCCCTGCCTCAAGGAGTTTACAATCTAATGGAGAAGACATCTTGTAAACAACTATGTACAAAGCAAACTACATATAGGGTAAATAAAAAAATGATTCATAGAGTAAAGACACTAGAAGTAAGAAGGGTTTGGGGAAGACTTCCTGCAGAAAGTGGGATTTTAGTTGGGATTTAAACAAAGCCAGGGAGGTCCATAGTCAGAGCAGAGGAAAGAGTCTGTTCTAGGCTTGGGGGATAGCTGAAGAAACTGCCCACAGTGGCAAGATGAAACATCTTGTTTGTGTAATAGCCAGGAGGTCAGCATTACTGGATCGAGAGTACATGACAAGGAAATGAAGAAGACTAGAAAGGTAGAATACCAAACAGAGCATTTTGTATTTGATCCTGGAGGCTATGGAAAATCACTGGAATTTACTGAGTAGGTGGTGATATGATTGGACCTATGCTTAGAAAAATTACTTTAGTGGCTGAATGGAAGAGACTTGAGTCAGGCAGACTTACTAGAAGGCTATAGCAATAATACAGGTGTGAAATGACAAGGGTCTGCACTAGTGGTGGCAGTGTCAGAGAAGAGAATGGAGTATATACAAGAGATTTAGGAAAATACTCTGGCAATCACAGAGACCATAACCCAAAAATATATCTTCTCATCCTAATTAATGTTTATCCAAATTCTCTCCCAAATTCTAGGCAAATGATGAATACTTTGTCCTCTCTTCCTCCTGTTCAACTCTGGGCATAGCTCATTTCCTATCTGTAGTATGTGTGTGAGTGTGTGTGTGTGTGTGTGTGTGTGTGTGTGTGTGTGTGTGTGTGTGTGTGAGTGTGAGTGTATGTGTGTGTGTGTATGTGCACAAATGCAGCTAGATGAATGAACTTCCATAAACTATCGATCTGATGATGGCTCCTTAAGGTCGCTGCTTTTCAAGTTTTTTTTTTTAATTCTTTGAATCTCCTGTATCTATCACAGTATTTTAATACAACAGGCACTTAATAAATATGTAGTGGAATTATCACTTTATCTTGCAGAAGTTTAACTACTATAATTCAGCATCCAGAAATAGAAGACCAAAAGAATCCAAAAAACATCTAAAAAAAAAAAAAACCTGGTCTCTTTCCCAAGTGAAAAGACATGGCAGCCAAGGGCAATACCCATTTAGATCAAAACTAATTTTCAAATTAGGAAAAAGAGAAAAAATAACAAGGGAAACCAATCATTTTACTTAAGAAATAAGTCTGGTCATATCAGGAATTCTTATAGAAAATGGGGAAAGAAAATGACAAAGATGGAAAATAGAACAATTTTTTAAATTGCTGAATAATGCATCTAAGCTGGTTTAGTAGCCCACTACAGTTTCAAGGCTTGAAATATGTAGATAAATGAAGAATTTCTGCTAAAACATATATTTTAGCTTTAGAGATCTACACCATGAAAATCAAGACAAATTCCAAATGATGCTAATTAAAAAAAGACTAATGTATTCCTAGAAAATATCTACATATCTGGGGGACAAAATTTCCATTTAAACATTGGCTTCATCTTGTTTGAAGACTCACAGATTTGAAAATATATTTGGCTAGATGTCACCTTGGCAATTGCTCATTTCCAGAGGCTTTACTGGTTCAGGCCCAACTTTGGATCATCACAGCTCTGATCCAGATCAGTCCCAGAAAATCTGATCTAGCCCCTAGTTGTCCTCTAACTAGAGACCATCTGAGAGGCTGCACTCATACTATAACTTCCCCAAAGGTCTGGATCTACTCCAGCAGCATAAGAGAGGGCTTTAGTGTACAAAATTAAATCAGACATACAAGAATGAGGCTAAATTAGATCAGCCTTTAGAATCAACATATCACTCACTCAGGCATTTGTTTCAGTGTTTGGCACTATATCAGAGCACACACAGGATCAGTAAGTCTGTTTGCTACTGATTTATGAGAGCACACCAAACAAAAATAAGTTTTCATTTTAAAAAATTTAATAGGTAACGCATTGGTGTAGTTTGGTACAATTGATCATGTATATATGCATATAAGTGCATATAATAACATAATATGTGTATTCAGCATAATGCTGCTGTCCATAAAATGTGCAAATCTAAATAGGACCATGTAATGGATACATGAACTATTTAATATTCCAAAGTCTCCCACATGATCTCAATGGAAAGTAGTTCATGGAATCAAAAATATTTGAAAAACTTCCAATGTACTATATTTGTATCCATAATTTTCCCCTACTACAAATTTTTAAAATGTTTGTCCAGTGATAGGATAGAATTATTAGTTATTGATAAAAGCATTTTATTTTTTCAGAAACCTAAGATTCTAATTTAAAAAAAAATAAGGCTCTAGTCCCATCTCAGTTAGTAATCACCTGTATGGTTCTAAGGAAGCCATTTTTCATTGACAAAAAAGTTTTATTGATGCTCTTTGTCTTTACATCAGTCATTTCCTGCCCCTACTCCAGACTGAATCCTCACTTGTGGAAAAAAACCAAACAACAATTTAGCAAAACACAGTCTTTTGCCTTTCTTTGTATGCCTGGCATTTTGCACAATATCTGGCACATAGCAGGTACTTAATAAATGGTTTACTATATGTTACAATTTATTTTGTTAAATATCATACATCAAATGTAATATTTACATTTTATAATTACATGTAAAATTTTTAGACATTAATTTTAAAAAATGAGTTCCAAATTCTCTACCTCCACCACCTCTTGAGCAATATGACATCAATTATACGTTGAAATCATGCAAATACATATTTCTGCATTAGACATGTTTAATAAATCTTTTTACTTACTTGCTTAGAACAGACCATGAATAGCAAAGACCAGTCTGGCTAAAGTAGTACTTATATTTTCACACCCTTGTCCCAGGTCCTTAGCACTCTGTCCTGAGACAAGTTCATTGGCCCTGATGATTTAGCATTCTGACTTCAATGATCCAGGGTGTAGGGGTCAGAGTAAGGAACCAGGTCTGAGAGGTAGAGGCCAGCAGACAATCATACATGGATTATCTCTGATAATGTATACAGTGATCTGTCAAAGATAGCCCCATCTGTCTCACATGATATATGGTTCGTATCTTTTCTCTAGGAACTTCATTACTTTTTTTTTTTACTTTGATTTTGACTTTATTTTAGTTATTTTTGCATTTTTTGTATTCATTCTTAAGACTGATTTTTGTTTTGCTTATTTTTCCTTACAAATATAACACTTTATCTCCAAATTCCTCATGTTTTTCAATGCTTAATGGACAACAATATTCAATTACATATACATGACATTTTCCCCCCTGCTATATTCTAATCCATGGGCAGCCACTTTGTTTTCATTTCTTTGGTATCATAATGAATGCTGCTGTGAATATTTTAGTAGAGGATTAGGAAGGGAAAGGGAGCTGTCTACCAAGCACTGTGCTAACTGCTTTGCAAGCATTCTGGCTTATTACATAGCAAATATGTGAGGCTGAATTTGAACTTAGGTTTTCCTGATTCCAAGCTGCCTACTGTGCCACTCTTAAATGGATGAATATTTTAGACAGTTCTTTACTAAACATTTGTTTCTGTCTTGGACTTCCTTGAGGAATCCTATAGTGAGATTATTAACTTAAAGGATATAGACAGCTCTTCTGACCAAGATATTCAAGTGAAGAGAAGCAAGTGGTTTAGTTGTCCTCCAGAAAACAAACAACCATTAACATTAAAACAAAAAAATAACACCATGCCAAATTATGATGAAAAAATCCAGTAATAAACTAAAGTAATTGACTTTATTAGCCCCAAATCTGCACAAAAAGTAACCAGCAATAAGAAAGGGGGCCCACCAAAAAACCCAGCATCTAGATTTAGGCAAAGAAACCAGAAGTCTACAAGCATGATCAGTGACTAGCTAGAGATACATGAAACCTTCAAGATTCTCTGTCTGAGGTAGCAAAAATAGTAACTCCCCTGAAAAAGATCAAACATGATTAAAGACCAACAAAGAGGGCCTTAGAATGCCTGCTTCTCTCCCTTGATAACTGTTACCAGCCTACTATAAGCCTCCATCATTGTCTAGAATATTGACGTCATCTGATTATTAGTCTGCCTGCCACAAATGACTCCCTACTCCAGTCTATCCTCTGCTCAACTGCTAGTGTAATATTCCTAAAGTTCAAGCTTGACCATGTGACCAGAAGGTCACAACTAAATCAACTCCAACTTCTCCCTATTAGATCCAGGATAACATATAAAATCTTCTCTGAAATTCATAGCACTTCTTTAGCTACCACTTCCTTCACCTGTCCAGTCTTGTGTTCTCCTCCCCCCTTACACTTTTTATGTCCCCACCCAACACAGACACACTTATTGGGCTATCCAGTGACAATAATCTAAATATTGTTCCTTGACTTTGAGCATTTTCTCTGACTCTGCTCATGCTAAGAATGTTTTTTCCTCTTTATCTCTACCTCCTGGCTTCTCTGACTTTCTTCAAGTTCCAGTTAAAACCTTACCACCTAGAGAAAGTCTTTTCTAATCTTCCTGAATATTGGTACGATCCCTCTGTTATTTCCAATTTGCCAATAACTTGTTTGTTCATAGTTGTGTGCATGTTGCTTTCCCCATTAGACTGCAGGATCCTTGAGAGCAGAGACTGTCTTTTGCCTTTCTTTGTATGCCTGGCATTTTGCACAATATCTGGCACATAGCAGGTACTTAATAAATGGTTTACTATATGTTACAATTTATTTTGTTAAATATCATACATCAAATGTAATATTTACATTTTATAATTACATGTAAAATTTTTAGACATTAATTTTAAAAAATGAGTTCCAAATTCTCTACCTCTACCACCTCTTGAGCAATATGACATCAATTATACTTTGAAATCATGCAAATATATATTTCTGCATTAGACATGTTTAATAAATCTTTTGACTTACTTACTTAGAACAGACCATGAATAGCAAAGACCAGTCTGGCTAAAGTAGTACTTATATTTTCACACCCTTGTCCCAGGTCCTTAGCACTCTGTCCTGAGACAAGTTCATTGGCCCTGATGATTCAGCATTCTGACTTCAAAGATCCAGGGTGTAGGGGTCAGAGTGAGGAAGGAACCAGCTCTGAGAGGTAGAGGCCAGCAGACAAGCATAGGCATTACCCAGATAGAGACAAAGCTTTGCAAAAATGCCATACAGATTACAGACATGCCCAGACACAAAGTCCCAATTTAAAAACTAAGTCTAAAGATACAAGAAAGCACAAGAAGATTCAAACTACAATAAAGAATTAAAAGTGATCTCAAAGATACTCTAAAATCTAACCTAGTCAAAAGGAAAGCATTTGGGAAGCTGAGATTTAAAGCAGAAAAATCATTTTCTCACAAAGACTACATGAATTCCTTGAAGAAATGAAGCAAGAGATAAAAGACAAAATAAAAGCTCTGAAGAAAAGATCTGGAAGGAGAATAATATCTTATAAGAGAAAGTAGTAAGCTTTATCCAACTAATGAGTGCCTTAAAAATTGGCACACACCAAATAGAAATCAATGACTCCTAGATATAGCAAATAAATATTACACCAAAATCAGAAGATAGAAAAGAGAAGAAAAAATTATCTAAATTCTTTAAAAACAGGTCAAGGAAAAAGAAACAAAGAATCATTTGACTCCCTGAAAAATATGATAAAAAAAAAAAGTCCAGACATTGTCTGTCACCAAACCTTAAACGAAAACTGTCCAGATCTATTAGAATAAATATGACAACTGGAAAAAAATCCACTTGTCATCTCTGGAAAGAAACTCCATAATTAAAAATGCCAGACATCGCCAAAATCCAGAGTACCCACTTGAAAGGAAAAATATTAAAGAAATAGATCAACTACCAAGGAATTACAGTCAAGATCACACAAGATCTAGTAACTTCTACTATAAATGAGAGGAAATCTTGTAATTAATTATTCTCAGAGGTAAAATATTTAAGCTTACAATCAAGAATAACTTATTCCTTCAAAGCGGAGTGCAATCTTACAAGGGGGGAAATGCACCCTTAATAGAATTGAGTTCTTTTAAGTATTCCAGATGAAAAGAACAGAGCTAAGCTGGAACTCTGAAATTAAAATGCAAAACTACAAAAGTAAATTTATTTGAGCATCTAAAAGGGGCTCCTTGTTAAGAGCTCACATTCTAATGGGGTGAGAAGAAAAATTTCTTTTTAGAATCTTAACATACAGAAAAAGGTATTATAGCAGCGGTTCTCAATTTTGGGGTCATGACCCCTTTGGGGGTCGAATGACTCTTTCACAGGGGTCGCCTAAGACCATCAGAAAACACATATTTCCAATGGTCTTAGGAACCAAGACACTGCTCCTCTATCCATCTCCAGGCGGGTCCACCCACATGTAGATACACCCACATACGAGTATTAAAGGGTTGCGGCATTAGGAAGGTTGAAAACCACTGTATTACAGGAACAGAAAGTAAATATAAGAGAAAAAAAGAGTAGCTAGGGATGAATTGGTTCTGTTGAGAGAATATGAAAAATGGAAATAAAAAGGAAGGTAAAAATTTTACAATAATGGAGAAACAAGAAAGGGGTGGGGACTTGCTATTTATCATAACTGGAGAGTTTCAGAATAAGACTATACACATGGAAGAAGTGGTAGGGCAATGATTATCAAAGGAATATAACTCTAATCTGAAACCAGACAAAGGAAGGTCTGATTCACACTCAGATACTCACACAGCCATGTATTCCCATGTATACCCACAAACAAACATACACACACACATACACATACATAAACTCCACATTGAGATATATTAGACTCACATGGAAACAAGTAGAGATGAAGGTTAAGATGGAACAGGATACTTGGGAGGGAATGGTCTCAAGTAAAATAGATGCCACAGTGGATAGAGAATTGAGCTGGGTGTCAGGAAGTCCTGAATTCAAATCCAGCTTCAGACATTTAGTACATATGTGACTGTGTGTGCATCACTTAACCTTTTTTTGACTCAGTTTCTTGATCTGCGACATGGGGATAATAATCAAACATATCTTGCAAAGCTATTGAAAGGATCAAATGACATAATGACTGCAAAGCACGTTAGCACAGTACCTGGCACTAGTGCTTTATGTCAGCCACATGTCAGCTGCAATTATTACTGTTATTGTTATTCTTCCAAAGAAAGGGTTAAACTGAAATCAAAGGAAGATAAAAAGAGGAAAGAATTAGGAACTAAGTGGGTGTCCATCAATTGGGGGAAATTTTTTAACATATTGTGGCATATGAATATCATAGGATATTATTGCTTTTAATGAATGATGAGAGATGATTTTAGAGAATCCTGTAAAATACTGATACACGGTAAAGTGAGAAGAGCCAGGAGAACACTTTGTACAATGACAAAATATTGCAAAGAAAACCTTGAAAGTATTTGAAAAGCATCTTTGAATGCCTCTGATTTGTTTTAAAAATGGCCAAAACTAGTACTCAAAAGGCCACTGTGTAGATTTGTTATGATGATTATGCTTATTATAAAGTGTTTTGTTTTTTTTATTGTAATGTTGCATTTGAGAATTGGGGGGGGCGAAAATTGAAAGTAGGGGGAAAGAGGGAGGGAGGAAGAAAATACCTAAGTATGGAAGGAAGAAAGGAAAGAAAGAAGGAGAAAAAGAAGAAAAAGAGAGAGATGAAAGGAAAAATGGTCAATTTTTTTAAAGCATACAAAGCAGTACAGAATATAGTTCAGAAGGAAACAGAAAAGTTAGGACAGTTTTGAAAGTAACAGATTGAATTTATTGTATACTTTAAAAAAAGTGGTATGGATTAAAGAGTTATAGTTTCTTATATTCAGTTCTCTCTTTGCATTCTACTTTACATATATAAATGCATATGTGAGGATTTTTTATGTTTCTGGGTGTATATATATGTATATATACACATACATACATATATTCATAATAGATAGATTAATAGATAACTTTAAAAATTGCCTTATACTCATAGGTGTGAAAGGAATCAGATATCGTTTTAATCTTTTTTTAAAAATTGTGCCTTGTTATGTATTCAGGCCATTTATTTATTTTGAGCTTATCATGATACATGGTAGAAAATGTTAATCTAAAACTAATTTCTGCCAGACTGCTTTTCATTCTACCACCCTTCTCCCTGCAGATCTTTTCGAAGGCAGAGTCCTTCCCTCAGTAACTTATATTCATCAGATTATCAAACTACTGTTTTCAATTGCTTCTGTTTCTTGCTTATGTAGTCTGTTTCACTGAACTTTTTTTAAATCAAATATCAAATAATTTGAATAGCCATGTTAGGATATAGTTATCATGTAATTTGAGGGCTGAGAATAGAATGTCCTTTTTCATTTATGCCTTTTCTTTCACTATTTTCCCTTGAGGTTCTACAACTAGATGAATTTTGTTATTTTGCCTCATTCAAAAAAAAAGATCCCCAAACCTATCTCCTTGGTGATTTGATCAGTAAATAATATAAATTAAATCTACAAATTCATTTACATAGAATTGTCTCTTATTATATTGACAGAGGCCCATCATGTTCAGTGAATCTCTAATCATATATATCCTTTCATTTCAATAAAGGAAATATGTAGCTGTATTTTTGAATCTTGTGGCCGTATATGTTATCATTCATTCCCAGGGGTGTGTATGTGCGTGCATGTGTGTGTCTGAATTATGTATATACATATATATATATATAAAACATAAATGTATCTAATTATAATTATTTTTCTTTTTTATTTACCTGGTATAAAAATGTTAAGAACTTTTGTGGATTCATATTATAACCTGCTACCTTGCCAAAGTCATTAACAAAGAAGGTATCACATTACCAGCTTTTAATTATTTAATTTGCTAATTTACTCAGGTTTTCTAGGTACCTCATCATGGCATTTGTAGATAGGGATAGTTTTGTCTGTTTTTTACCAATGATTTTGCCATTGAATTTGTCTCTAGTCCCAGTACTGAGCTTTACCTTTTCTTTGATTGACCTGATTCTTCATCTGTAAGAGATTGAAATAGAGGACTTTTAATGTCCTTTCTAAACATAACATTCTATTGATCAATTTTATTATCACAATTTTAAAGCAAAATAATATCAAATAGGCAATTTATACGAATGGATTTATTTATTACTTTTTAAAATTTGAATCCTGATTATATTCTCTTTCATTAATATATATATATATTTTTGCTGGTCTTTGGTTACTGTCTCAAGGGTGAGCCTACTCAAAGTGCTTTTAAAGTTTCATTTCCTCAGTGATGGAATACATTCTCTGATACACATAGCCCCAGAAAAGTGTCTCATTCTTTATAACTAGCTCCTGTGCAGCATCATCCAGTTTCTGTGACTCCTCCTAATTTAAGTTTTTTTTTCATACCTTTGACTGATTGATTGATTCAGCACAGATAGCTAGTTCTTAAAAGTTCAAACCTAATTTGTATTTTTGATGAATAGATTTACTCTTGTAACCTTAGGACAGCTGGGTAGTACAGTAGATAGCACGGCCTGGAATCAGGAAGACTTGAATTCAAATCCAGCCTCAGACACTTATTAGCCTGTTTGACCCTGGACAAATCCTTTAGCCCTTCTGCCTTAGTTTCCTCATCTGTAAAATGAATCAGAGAAGGAAATGGCAAGCCATTCCAGTGACCTTTGCAGGAAAATCTGAAATGGGTTCATGGAGAGTTGAACAAGATTGAACCACAAGAAGTATCTTTGGACTCTTGGCCTCTTCTAATTACTATAGGGTGCTCCAAAAGTCTTAGTCAAGTTTTAAGTTATTAAAACACATTATATTTTAATAGAATATGTATATATGTACATACACACAAAGAGACATGCAGATAGATAGGAAAGCATTAACACCTTAAAATGGCGCTAAGACTTTGAGGATACCTGTGTGTAAGTACATGACACACACACACACACACACACACACACACATATATATATATATATACACATACATATACATATATATATATTTTTAAGCTTATGTAATGTATGTGTATATTTACATATAGAAGCTTCAACATCTTAAAAAGTATTACTGAAACTTTTGTCACATAAGTATATGTTACAATGTAAATATGTATATGTGTATGTAGGCAAACTGTGTACATATACACATGTTTATATATACCCATAAGTGTATCAATTAATTTATATATATTATTTTAGCACTGCAGAGCAAGATAAATAATATGAAATTATTTGTGTCTACTCACTTTAGCTACTCATCCAATAAAGTTGGATATTCAAAATGGGTTTTAATTTATAAAACTAGTAATGATATGTTTGTTCAACTATCTGGCAAGAGTGAAGAATAACAAGTGAACAGCCTGAATGTTGCATTCGTACTCACAAAAATTAAAATATTCAGAGAGAAAAAACCTCCAATTCATAGATATATCTTTTATGAGAGAGTTATAGAAAGAAATTTACAAGACTACATGGAATGTGAAATTGTGGACAGTTTTGGTGAAAAAGAGTAACCTTATTGCTAAGATCACAGGAATTTAAATATCAGTATAAGAAGTGGAAGATTATGTTCTCTATCTTCATCCATTTGGATCTAAGACAAATTGATATTATATTATTCTATTTTTTAATCTAGTGTCCATCTGCTTTAGCTGAAAGGGCTTTCTTTATCCTTTCTTTTCCTTCCTTCCTTCCTTCTTTCCTTCCTTCCTTCCTTCCTTCCTTCTTATCTCTCACTCCCTTCTTTTCTTCCCTTCCTCATTCTTCCTTCCTTCCTTCCCTCTTTTCCATTCATTGGGATTTCTCTACCAAGTTGCCACTTTCAACTTTGTAAAGCATAGATAGCAATGTATCTGGGAGCTACATGGCCTATTTTCCCCCTACAACATGTTTACCATGTCTTGACTCCTTTTCGTATCTGGAGTTCTTTATTTGAAATACGTTCACAAGTGAATAGTTTGTATATGAGATTTACAGGTGACAGTAAGTGCTATATGAGCATTCATTTACTACCATTACTCAGACTCATGGGTTTTTAACAAAGAGTTGCAAGGATCTTCCATTTGCCTGACCCTTCCACAGAAGAAATTCATTAACGCTCAGGGTGGTATTACTTTTATAATTATTCCTTGTTGCCTTTCTTATCCAAATGTAGTAACATTTGATCCTCAATATAGTGGTCTTGTTCAGGAGTCAATTAAATCATTTGCTTCCTATGCATCAATCATTTTTTTCTTCTTCTGTTTAACCTTTTTCTTTACCTAAAACTTCATGGGCAATGTTTATCATTTATTCACTTTGAATTCTAACAAGAACTTTCATTATCATACTCGTTATTTTGCCATATTTTACCATATTACAATATTTGCTATGTATTTTCTCCCCTAATATTTTTTGGATAAAATAGAAATATAATCTAATATAGTGTCATTCTATACCATAGAGGGTGTGCAATAAGTTTTAGTGTGTTTTTAAGTACAGTGCGTAACTTTATTTGTTTTTTTTTCTTTTCAAAAAAGAGCAATAATTTTAGAGGTCTATATTAGGGGTTATTCTGTATGTAGAGCAATATGGCAAATTGCCATTATCATTTTTTTGCATAAAAATGTAGTTCTCATCAAGCAGGAAATGATCTAATTGTTTATGATCAATATCTATTCCAACTTCCCAGGTGCAGTTCTTAACCAACATTTTCAACATGACTTTGAATAGACAATTTTAGTGAAATGTTAGTTTCTGGTTTTATTTCTCTCAAAAGATTTTATGCTATGGACTGTTGATCTTCACCTTATACAACTGTGGTTTATTTCTTCTAAAAGGTTTGTTAGTTGAATTGATTCTCATTTTGTTAAGTATGCTAAGTCCATTCCTTCAACCAGCTAATAGAATAAATGGTAAGAATATTGAATTTCAATCTTCTCCTCATTTGCTGATTACATAAAGAATTTTAACTCAGTAGAATATAATGCTATAAGCTTCCAAGGTCTTGAATATAATGTTATCAACTATAAAACCCATGTGATGAGTCAGAGTTTCTTGTGTTTTGGCTACTCTCTGGCCTAAGTTAGACATGCCTAGAAGATGCATTGTTACATTGAAGGTACCATAATAGTAATCTAAGATACCAGAATAAGGCTCTAGGTGGTAGAGTGAATAGAATGCCAGACCTGGAATCAGGAAGACTCATCTTCCTGAGTTCAAATTTGGCTTCAGATACTTACTAGTTGTGTGACCCTGAGCAAGTCACTTAACCCCATTTGCCTCATTTTCCTCACATATAAAGATGAACTGGAGAAGGAAATGACAAACCACTCTAGTATGTCTGCCAGAAAAACACCACATTGGGTCACAAAGAGTTGGACACAACCAAAAGAAAAAATTTAAAAAATGACTGAACAACAAATGCTTGTCTAAAATGTATTGCCATTGAAACTTTGTTTAAATGGTAACATGAAAATGTTTAATATAAAATTCAGCAACAAATAGATGTGACCTAAAAATTATTTAGTAATTAAAAGTATTTAACTGGGGGAGAGCAGGGAGCCAGGGTGGTGGAGTAGAAGCAGGAACTTCCATGAGCTTATCCACCAACCAATTCCAATACCTGTAAAATATGACTCTAAACAAATTTTAGAGCAACAGAAGCCACAAAGTGACAGAAAGAAACAAATCTCCCACTGAAGGCAACCTGGCAGGCCAACAGGAGGGGTCTAGCACAGCTTGCTGTGAGTCGAGTGCAATCCCACATGAACCATGAGGGCCCAGACATGGCTCCTCTCTTCAGGAGTGTGAATCACCAGCCACTGTAGTGGTTTCCAGACTTCTTGACCCATATACAACAAAGAGAAAGTTAAAAAGTCAGTAGGGAACCCTATTTGAACTGGGTGACAGAAGAGCACAGTCCAGCCCCTGCATCCAGGGTGAGAGGTGGCAGAAGTATGGCTGCAGCTGCTGCCACATGGTTGCCTCTGGAGCTCTTGGCCTGCAAATCATAGGGGGACCAAGTGACCATTTAGAGGGTAATCGCTCTTGCTTTGACTTGCTTTGATCTGGGTCACTGTCCTGGGTGGTGGTCCTGGGGTGTGTGGCCAACATGCCAGAGTTTGTGATGGCTATAGAGAGGGCACCCTCCTCATTGCTCTGACAACTGCAAGAACTCCAGCAATTTGGGACACAGCTCTCTCCACTCTGGAAGCAGAGTTCTACTGTGGCAAAGAGCTCAAAAATCAAGTAATTGGTTGGCAAGATGAGCAAGCAGAGGAAGCACAATCAGACCATAGAATCCTTCTTTGAGGACAAAAAGGATCAAAACATGAAACCATAAGAAGACAACAAAGTTAAAACTCTTGCATCAAAAGCTTCCAAAAAAAATATGAACTGGTTACAGGCCATGGAGGAGCTCAACAAGGATTTTGAAAATCAAGTAAGAGAAGTGGAGGAAAAATTAGGAAGAGAAATGAGAATGATGCAAGAAAATCCTGAAAAGCAAGTCAACAGCCTGTTAAAGGAGACCCCCAAAAATACTGAAGAAAATAACACCTTAAAAAATAGACTCACTCAAATGGCAAAAGAGGCCAAAAAAAGGCAGTGAAGAGAATAATGCCTTAAAAAGCCAAATTGTCCAGATGGAAAAGGAATTTCAAAAACTCACTGAAGAGAATAATCCCTTCAGAATTAGACTGGATCAAATGGAAGCTAATGACTAAATCAAGATACTATAAAACAGATACAGACAAATTAAAAAATAGAAGGCAATGTGAAAATCTCATTGGAAAAAAACCACTGACCTGGAAAATAGATCCAGAAGAGAGAATTCAAAAATTATGGACTACCTGAAAGCTATGATAAAAAAAAAAAAAGCCTAGAAATCATCCTTCAAGAAATTCTCAAGGAAAAATTGCCCTGAAATTCTAGAACCAGAGGGCAAAATAGAAATTGAAAGAATTCATCAATTGCTTCTTGAAAATGATCCCCAAAAGAAAACTGCTAGGAATATCATAGCTAAATTCCAGAGTTCCCAGGTCAAGGAGAAAACATTACAAGCCATCAAGAAGAAACAATTTGAGTATTGTGGAAACACAATCAAGATAACACAAGATCTAACATTAAGGGAAGGGCTTGGAATATGTTATTTTGAAGGTCAAAGGAGCTATGATTAAAACCAAGAATCATCCACCCAGAAAAACTGAGTATAATGCTTCAGGGGAAAATATGGTCATTCAATGAAATAGAGGACTTTCAAGTATTCTCTTTTTTTTCAAGTATTCTTGATGAAAAAAACAGAGCTGAAGAGAAAATTTGACTTTCAAATACAAGAAGCAAGAGAAGCCTGAGAAGGTAAACAGGAAAAATAAATCATAAGAAATTTATTAAAGTTGAAATATTTATATTCCTACATGGAAAAATGAAAATTGTAACTCATGAGACTTTTCTCAGTATGAAGATAG
>CM053580.1:487154558-487173429 GCA_028627135.1 Pseudochirops cupreus
CACACACATATGTATGTATAGGAGGGTGTATGTGTGTATAAATATATATGTGACTGTATGTATATGTGTGTACATGTATACATAGACAGAGGACACAGGATCAGTTGAATAGGAAGGGATGACTTCTAAATAATAAAATTAAGAAGTGAGAGAGGAATATATTGGGAAAAGGAGAAAGGGAGAGATAGAATAGGGTAAATTATCTCATATAAATCAGGCAAGAGAAAACTGTTACAATGGAAGGGAAGAGCAGGAAGGAGTGAGGTGAAAGGGAATGGGTCAACTTTACTCTCACTGAATTTGGCTTAAGGAGGGAATAACATACACACTTATTTGGGTATCTTACCCTACAGGAAAGTAGGGGGGAAGGGGATAACAGAGTGGTATAATTATAGAAGGGAGGGCAGATTGGGAGAGAGGGTGGTTAGAAGCAGTCACTATTGAAAAGGGACAGAGTCAAAGTAGAAAATAGAATAAGTGGGGGAGAGGATAGGAATGGAGGGAAATATAGTTAGTCTTTCACAATATAACTACTATGGAAATGTTTTGTGTAACTACACATGTGCAACCTATATTGAATTGCTTGTGTTCCCAGTGGGGGTGGGAAAGAATCTGGACATCAAAGTTTTAAAAACAAGTGTTTAAAAAAAATGGTTTTTTTAACATGTAACTGGGAAATAAGATATACAGGCACTGGGGTATAGAAATCCATTTTTTCCTACTAGAAAGTTGTGGGGGGATGCAGGAGGATATAAGAGAGAGCAGATTGGGGGAAGGGGTATTCAGCAATCTCTCTATTTTGGGGTGGGGACAGGGGAAAGATGGGAAGAAATTTTTTTTTGCTTTTTGGAGAGGGGAAGGTAGGGCAATTTGGGGTTAAGTGACTTGCCCACACAGCTAGTTTTTTGTGTTAAGCGTCTGAGACCAGATTTGAACTCAGATCCTCCTACCTTCAGGGCCAGTGCTCTATTCACTGCCCTACCTAGCTGCCCCTGTGGAGAAAATCTGTAACTCAAAATCTTGTGGAAATGAATGTTGAAAACTAAAAATAAATAAATATAATATTAATTAGAAAAAAAAACAATAAGAAATATGAAAAAAGTATTTAACTCAACAAAAAATTCTTGAAATGTACTTTTGCCCACTTTTCTAACACAAATCTCACTTTTGAATGTGTATTAAAGTTTCTAAAAATCAGTAAAAGAATTTCCATCCTTCCTATAATGTGCATTTTCCTAATTTTATTTTTCTTTTTTTAAGACACATTTTATCAAATAAAATGCACTGATTAATGTAAGTTCTTTTAAGGCAAAGAGAGGTTATCATTTTATTATTATTATTATTATCCCAGAACAATGCATGGTAAATAGTAAGCACTTAATAATCACTTGTTGATTGACTGAGTTCTTCTAACATAAGGCCACCTGCATTGGCATATGTATAAAGTTTATAAATGTATGTATAGATGTATGTAGAAGTGCATATATATTTTAAAAATGTATGTATATATTCATATGTATGTGTAAATTATATGCAGTTTATCCATTTTTAGGTAATTAAATTATGCATATCCTAGAATTAAAAGCAAATAAAATATACATTCACAGCTAAGAGTTTCAAGGTTTTTAAAGCATTTTGCAAGAATCATCATTTTAATCTGTAGTTATGGATTCCAAGCGCATTCTTTGGAAAGATTCAGCAAACATATAAGTCACCTCTATGGTTTTACTTGTTAATAACAAAACATAAACCGAAACTCAACCAAAATACTCCATGCTTTAAGTGGGAAAGTGATCTCAAAGTTTTAAATATTTAGTTATTCAAACAGAGATTGTTTAAAAGCAAAAACATGTTTAAAGAATTCATAAGCCCAAATGTGACAGTTGTCTAAGACATCTGTTTAAAAAAGATTTTATAGAAGATGAAAATAATTCTGGTGAGCACATTAAAAATAAAGGTACCTAAAGTTAATAAAGTATTTAGCCATAGGTTAACAATACATTTGAGATGAGTTTTGAACCATAAAATACACATTAACTGTTTTGGGGGAAGGAAATCAGAGTTAAATTATTTGCCCAGGTCATAGCTCATAAGTATTTGAGACCAGATATAAGCTCAGGTCCTCCTGACTCTAGAGCCAGTGCTCTATCCAGTGTGCCCCCTAGCTGCCTCTACATTAACTTCTTATCAAATTTGGAACTCAAAAGTAAAATGTAATCCCATTCCATAGGTATCATTCATTCAGCAAACATTTTAAAAATGTGCTGTGTTCAAAGCATTGTGCTAGATATTGGGAATAAAAAGATTAAATAGGAGAGTTCCCTTCTTGTTTATGAGCTAAAATGGATATAAATCTTTTATGAATCATATTGTGATAAATAAGTATAATTAATATGGGTAAAGAAATCAAATTTACCTTAATTTTTAGTGAATAGTATTTCGTGTATGATAAATTTAGGTGACAGAGCCATAACATATCATAGGAAACACTGTCTGACTATAGGATAGAGTTTGGAACATAAAGGATTCCTTTTACATATATGAATTTCAATACCCTGGTGATCCTGCAGCTAGTACCACATCTATTTCACAAATGGAACTTAGAAGAAAAATTCACTATCTTATCTTCACACCTTGTTTGACAGGCCCAACTAAAATTTATTTAGGGCCAACAATCCTGCCTCATCCAGAGCTACTAACAAAGTGTAAAAGTTGGTACAGCTACTAGACACTGCAAAGAGGAGATCAAAGCAGAAGGAGGATTTGAATATTCAAAGAGATAGTAAGTGTGGAGTTAGACATGGGAGTATTTCTTCTGTTTAGAAAATAAAACAAAATAGCCACGCAGAATATAGTGCTGTGTCCCTAGTATAGCAGGAAGTCAACAAACAGTTATTGATTGATGGAGAGCTTAAAAAAAATTACTGTGTACCAAAAACAAAAAAATTACCACATGAACATGTTTGCATTACAGAAAGCTATGCTTACGTTAAATAAGAATAACCACCACACACACATACACACACATGCAAAGCTTCTTCTCCCATGTCCCCCCCATGTCTGGAATAGTTTCCCTCCTCACTTGCCTTTTGGAATCTCTTGTTTACTTTAAAGCATCTCAATCAACATATTTTTCATGAAGCCTGTCCTAGTCTCCTGGCTGCTAGGGGACCCCTTTCAAAAGTACCTTATAGGGGCAACTAGGTGGTGCAGTGAATAGAAGAGCAGCCCTGAAATCAGGAGGATCTGAGTTCAAATCCTGCCTCAGACCCTTAACATAAAACTAGCCATGTGACCTTGGGCAAGTCACTTAACCCCCATTGCCCTGCCTTCCCCCTCCAAAAAGAAAAAGAAAGTACCTTATATATTCCATATGTGTATATATGTGTACATTTTGTCTCTTCCATTCAAATGTAAGCTCCTGATGAATAGGGTTTGTTTCACTTTTCTCTTTGTATTTCCATCTATTAGGCCCATAACTCTCAATTATTAAGTGCTTAATAAATGATTGTTTATTTGATTAACTAACAAAATTTTTTTTTAATCTAAATTACTTCTTAGGGGGAAAAAAGCAAAGTATAGAATTGAGTAGCAGTATAGAACTAATAGCAATGTATGGTTGTGAGAGTTGGTTTATAAAGAAAGCTGAATGCTGAAGAATTGATGCTTTCAAATTATACATGATGACTTTGAGAATCTCTTGGATGGCAAGGAGGTCAAATCAGTCAATATTTAAAGAAAGTAAATCAGGCTATTCACTAGAATTTCAAATACTGAAGCTGAAGCTTAAATACTTTGGTAACATAATGAGAAGAGAGAACTCACTGGAAAACACCTTGGTGCTGGGAAAGACTGAAAGTAAAAAGAAAGAGGGAAGCAGAGGCTGAGATAGATAGATAGATAGTATCAAGAAAACAGTGAATATGAATTTGGACAGACTTTGAGAGATAGTAGAGGACAGAAGGGCCTCGTGTGCTCTGGTCTATGGGGTAAGCGAAGAGTTGGGCAACACATAGAACTGAGGGTTCATAAGGTCCTTTTTCAGGCACAAAACAAAAGGACAAAAAAGAAAATCATGTCTTTGGTTTCATTTCTCTACTATTCATCACCTCAGGAGCATCTACTATCTATCTCCTCCCCTTTCCCAAGACTTCTTGGGGGCAATTTGATTTGCTTATATCATTTTTTTTTCTATTCTAAATCTTCACACTTTGAGATTTCTTGTATCAGGAGTAAATTCTGCCCTTTCTTCCATGTCAGCTCTAAAACAAAGCTGTCTGTTATAAATCCCATATTTAATAATTCACCTTCTGACCATGCCAGGCAGAATCAGAATTCTATCTCTTGAACCAGGTTTTCTGATTCTTGAAAACGGTACTGGATTTAACATAACGTTTATGGATGCAGTGTTATTGAGAATTTCCACCCCACCCATGCTTTTGTAGAATGCTATCAATTCTTCCACAGCAGTATACTCTTTCAAGTTTCATTTCAAAGGCTTCACAAGTCTGATCCTACCTAAAACATTTATTTCTTTGACATGTCTTTTCACTTACTGCAGACAAGTAATTCTTTCCTCTGTCCATTGTAGCATTCTTTTATCACCGTTTCTTATTTTAGACAATGAAATCCTTGAAACCAATTTTTACTGGGCATTTCTTAAATCATATCAACCTCAAAACCCTGATTTTTCTAGGGATTTCTCTTTAGTCAGTTACAGTCTTATGGAAACAAAAACTTGGGTGAAGGATGAACTACATAAGGATCCTTCCCCTTTCTGCCAAATGAAGTAATATCCCAGCACTTGCAATATCAAAATCAAGTGCTGTTTCATAAAACCAATTTCTGCAAGAGACGATTCAGCTAAAAAGGTTAAGGAAAATATGTATTTTTTGATATTCAGAGCTCCTGAATCGCTGCTTGATCCACTGATATCCTTGTGTAACAAGGTAATTGATTAAGAAAATATCGCAAAGCTAAGAAAAGAGGACATTCTGTTAACTATTCAATTTATGCACATTTATTTTTGGGAGGATTAGTAAGGGAAAGAAATTATCACATTTTCCTTACTAGCATCCTAAGACGAAGATCATAGATTATCAAAATTTTCTTTTAACATGTCAGTTTTAGGCTTTTTAGATGACTGTTGGGAAAGGCACAAAGATCTTGGCTGTTTGACAGATTGGCTTTTCTCCTCAGTGTGACAGCTAAATTTAATGACCTTAGGTTTGAGTTTCAAAGAACAAGAAACTTGAACATGATTGGATTGATCAAAAGGTAGCTTTAAGAAGAAACTGGATGGCAAAGTTCCAAAAAGGTTCTTTTTAATACTTCCCCAGACTTCCATACAGAGACAAAAGGAGACTCACAATTCATAATACAGATACAATTTTTTTTTCCCTTGGAACATAATAGATTTTTCCCATTTAACTTCTCAAGCTGGTAGACCATTAGTTGTTCAAGAGATCAGTAAAATTGCTAATCATACTGGAAGTACCTTCAAATTAGTTGTAGCTGATCTTGAAATAGATACCATTATATTCTAAGTAGATATGCGTTTATAGATAAGATACTTTTGGCCAGATCTGGATCTTTAACTGGGGTCTGTAAGTAACCTCTGTCCATGAAAGGTGCTTAATCAATGAGAAATGTATGATTCATTATTCTCTTTCAAACAAATTGGATTCTTAACTATCAAAATGCAAGATTTTAAGATAATGTTAATGATAAAAATATGTTCTTAAATTTCAAATCTAATTTAATGTGCATTTAGCAAGTGTCCTCTAGGGTTAAGTCACTATGTTAGATGCTGAAGATACAAAAGCAAAACTAAAATGAACTTCTTCCCTTAAGGTGCTTAAATTCTACTGTGGGGTGGGATTGAGTTGTAGGAGGAGGAACCTACAGCCTTGAGGTCACATATGGCCCTCTAAGTCCTCAAGTATAGCCATTGACTGAATCCAAACTTCACAGAACAAATCCCCTTAATAAAAGTATCTGTCCTATAAAACTTGGATTCAGTAGAAAGGCCAGACCCAAGGAACTAGAAGACTACGCATGACCTCGAGGCTGCAGCTTCCCCCCACGTATCCCATATGTGTGTGTAGGCACACATATACGTATACATATGTGTATGTATATGTGCATGTATGTGTATGGGTATATGCATATGTGTATGTATATGTACATGTATATGTAGGTATATATGTACATGTGTATGTATGTAACTGCAGGTAGGTTTGCATAAAAAACCTAAATGAGAATTTCGGGGGGAGTTTTGTGGAAGCCGCAAATGGCAAACAAAGGAGTACTTAGCTCCTTGTTTCAGTTCTTCAAGTGTTTTTGAGCCTCACCTGGGATTATATCAAGTTTTTGTTGGAAACAATCCTGTGAGGCACCCAGTGGGAGGAACTTGCCATATAAAAGCAGGAGCACAAGCAGAACGGGGAAGAAGGATGGCTGAGGTGCCGGCACTTTGTCTGTCTGTGTTGATGTTACTTTGTTCAACCTGTCTGCTGTTAGAGGATGTTGTTGCTGTTACAAAAGCCCTGAGACCTTATTGCTGGTTCAGAAGCCCTGAAAGAGGACTTTCCTGTCTGCCTATAGAAGTCCTGAAGGAGTGTTTTACTGATATTTTTGAAGCTCCTGGAACTTTACTGATGCTTTGTGTTGATTTCTCAGACAGAGACCCTGTCTGCTGATCTATGTTGATTTCACAGGCAGAAAGTGAATTGATGATAGTGCCGGCAATGTGTGTGAACATTGTTGTAACTCTGCTAAGCTTGATGTGTGGAGCTGAACCAGGAGCCGAACCAGGAGCTGAGAGCTATCTACCTATGAATCCTGGTGATGGTTGTGTCAATTCAGATAAGAGCTGGGAGCATGGACGAGGAAGCGTAGAGTTTGGAAGTCAGCCTCAAGTCAAGATGAAAGGATCTTTACTTGGATACTTAATGCTGGCTGATGAGATTAAGACAATGGAACCTAGGGGTGGGAAACCTTTGTACTTTGTACTCCTTAAGGATGATTGTTCCTTAAGAATGATTTGAGTTAAGGATGATTGGAAGCTGTCTCCAATCAAGATGAAAGAAGACTTTAGATGGACACTTTATAGTGATTGATTCAGACTGTGACTAGCTGAATGATATCTTTCCTTTAAGAATATGTGGCCACTTTAGTAATAAGTTGTTATGTTATATTGCTGTGATTATTGTTGTTTGGTTTCTGTGAATGTTTTGCTTTAGTTTATTGATGAATAAATAGAGTTCACTATACTATGTGATCAGAACCTTAAAGCTATTCACAGCAGCAGTCCTCAGGAGAGCTGCTCATGCTTGTCTTTATAGAGGGCCAGCAAATGACACCAAAGAAATTTAGAAACTCAGAAATGTATGACATATATGTATAGTATTGGATAAAAACAACTGTAAATACTCCATAAAAGAAACTAAAAAATTCAGACTTCTTCTCTGGTATGAAGGGACGGCCTAAAAAATTTACTTAGATTTTCTACATTGCGGGATGCCACATCCCTAACCTCTGCAATATATGAGGGATAACTGTATATTCAGGATTATAAAAGAATTAGCATATAGGATGATCAAGAAGTCCTTCCCATAGGGGTTGGTAACTTGTCCTGAGAACTCAGTTAGAGATTCTAAGAAGTAGAGGAGAGGAAGATAAGTATTCTAGGTATAGGGGATAGTCTATGAAAAAGGCCAAGGAAAAGTTTAGAAAAAGCAAATAGGCCGGTTTGGCTGAAATATAGAATCTAAGAAGAGCAGTTGTATGAAATAAGTCAGGAAGAAAGTTGATGAGTTCTTTGAGAGCAGGCAGTATTTTTTTTTGTTCCCCCATTTGTTTTTGCTTTTATTTTTTTTTTCATTTTTTGCCTTCCTTGGCATCCTCAGTACTATGCACAGTGTCTGCCATATAGTACTTAATAGGTGTTTAATAAATGCTTATTGAATTGACTTAAGATTGTGAGAGGCTTTAAAATCCAAGTTGAAGAGCTTGCATTTTATCATAATTGCATATCTCAACTTCATTGTTTTCATTTTTTGATCCACAATACCTAAGGCAACCTTTGCAAACGTCCCCAGTTCCTTTGGGTGGAAAAAAATCATTCTACATAAGTCGTTCAGTTTTCATAAATAATTTTCAAAGGTTTATTTACAAAATAGTTGAGCAACATATTGAACAATACAGCGAACAAAATGAGACTATAACTATGGTACTTTCTGTTAAATATAAGATGAACTTTTTAGGACTTCAAAGCAAGCTGAATCTAGGCTTGATGGCCAGATGGAAGGTATGGGGACTGAGAAAGTTGAGTAGGATTCTTAGACTAGAGGAGGGAAATCCATGTGAGTGGGTGAAAGCATGTGTAATGGTAATGAAATTTAAAGATCCCTTTGAATTAGAAAGCTAAGAGGTACTTAGCACCTAGTTCAAATGAAGCCTCTGTTAAAGAAACAGAAGGTATGAACAGGAAGGGACTGAAAAGGGAGGAGCAATACTGTATATAATGAAAAGCACCAGAGAGGGAAAGTCAGAACTTCTTGGGATAAGTTTCATGGAGGCAGAAGCAGCTGCCACTAAAGAGGCTGAAGAAGAAAGGATCAGGCTGGAGAGAATTATTTTGATTTTGGGAAGCTGAGTGAAGTGATTTTAATCTTCTGGGGAGCTACCAGCTTCTCCTGGGAGCTTCCAAAGACTGAGGAACATGACCTTGATACTGGTACTTTGTATGAACCTGTTTGTGGCTTTGCTAAGCCTTGACTTCCCAGTAAGAGACTGTGAATGATTTAAGGTGGACTGGACACTGTGAGCAGGGAGAGCTGGACAAGGAACTGGGAGCTATCTGCCTTTGAACCCAGACATCAGTTTGGTAAATCCAGAAAGGAGCTGGGACCATGGAAGGGGATCCAGGGAATCTGAGAGACTCCCCAAGTCAAGCTGAAAGAAGCCTTTACTTGGATACTATGTACTGACTGAGAAGACTGTAACTTATCTGTGACTGAGGGGTAGATGGCTTGTGTTTTTTACACTCCCCCTTAAGAGAATGCTGAGTAGTGAATGATATTGTAACTTAGTGTGGAGAACTTTGACTATTGTATTTTGTGACCATTGTAAGAAGAGATAAAGGCAATCTATTAAGTGGAACCTCACAAAAAGTAGATTCATAAATTCATAAAATTACATCTGGAGGAGACCTTGAAGATCATCATAGCTCAGTACATTAATTTTATAAATATTGTCAAGGTAGATTAAAATAAATAAAATTCTTCAGTACCAAAAGATAAATAGGATCAAAGAATCTTATCAGATTTTTTTTTAAAGTCAGACCTATAATTGTTTTGATGTGGAAAACTACTGAGAAGGAAACTTCCCTTACCCATGCAGACTTGCCCCAGCTCTATAATTTATAGTCTTAAAAGCACTGTCTGAGGACATTGAGAGACTAAATAACTTTCCCAGGCTTGTTAAGTAAATATGTTTCAGAGATGGGACTTGATCCTAGGTCTTTCTGACTTTAAGGTTAGCTATCCAAATACCATATAATGCTGCCTATATTCACAGAAATTTGTAAAGAACAATTCAATTGGACAAAAATTTATTAAGCATCTTTTATGTGTTGTTGAGTCATTTCAGGAGTGTCTGACTCTTCATGACTCCATTTGGGGGGGAGACAGAGAGAGAGAGAGAGAGAGAGGAAGAAGAACAAGAAGAACAAGAAGGAGGAGGAGCAGAAGGAGGAGGAGGAAGAAAGAAAGAAAGAAGCAAAGAAAGAAAGGAAAAGGGAAGGAATGAAGGAAGAAAGAAAAAAGGAAAAGAAGAAAGAAAAAGAAACAAAGAAACTGGGTCTCTCTGATGAGGTACAGACACTGGGAACTCCCTTGAGCTCTCCTTGAATCTTCCCACATGGGGCATTTGCCTGAGGCCATAAACCTTTCATTAGACCTAGACCCAAATCTCTGTTACTAGCCTAGCCCTCCATTGTCCAGCTACCCCCACCCCTTGATCCTCCCAAAATATCAATACCCAAATCCATTACTCTTAAATTAGCCTAGTCCTCCATTGTCTGTCATCTCCAGGTAGCCTTCAGCTATTTCCCACCCTTAATCTCTCATTATTGAAGTGTGACCTCATTTGATTCTTTCTTAAGACCCATCCCAAACTCCTCCTCTAGACCACCCCTAGAACCTTCCCACAATCTTCCTGTATATAAACTCTCTCTTGCCTCCATGAGGTAACTGTGAATTATCTAGTGCAGACTCACTCTGTGTGAGATTATTCTGGCCCACTTGTCCTATACAAGAGTCACAGACACTTGGGCTCCTTAAGAGTCTACCCATTATGGAGAATATTTAATAAACTTTGCTTTACTTTGACTGAGAGAAGACTTAAGGCGTGTTCATTTGGCAGGACCCAATGTGTTGGTATTTTGGGGTCTCATGCACCCCTAAACCTTAGACCTTAACATTTCATGGTTCGCTGACCTTAACATTTTACATAATTACAATAATTTACCATAAGTCTCAGCTACTTCATGGAGGCATGATGAAGCTTATTTACAGAAAGATTGTGGTAGGTTTCTAGGGGTGATCTAGAGGAAGAGTTTGGGGAGGGTCTTCAGGAGGAGACAAATGAGGTCAGACTCTAGTAATGAGAGATAAAGGGTGGGAAATAGCTGGAGGCTCCCTGGAGATGACAGACAATGGAGGGCTAGGCTAGTTTAAGGGTAATAGATTTGGGTATAGATATTTTGGGAGGATCAAGGGTGGGAGGTAGCTGAACAATGGAGGGCTAGGCTAGTAACAAAGATTTGGATCTAGTGATAATGAAAGGCTTATGGCCTCAGGCAAATGTCTCTTGGAGGAAAATTCAAGGAGAGCTCAAGGGGGTTTCCAGAACCTGTATCTCATCATTCCTATGTCATTTACGGTTGAAGAGCCATACATGGGACCACTCTATTACTAATTAGCCTGGAAGTTTTGACCTGCTCTGTTTCTGACCTGGATCTGTTGCCCCTCTTGAGATAGCCTAGTGCCTCCTCCCGCAACATCCCCATTCCCAGGGACTCAGAGGAGTTACCTGAGACAAGGTCTGAACAGGTTCAAACCAGTTGGAGGCAATCTTGTGGTCTCTCTGTAATCCTGCCCCCCACCCTAACCTGCACCTAGAACCCACTGTTCTGACCAGATGTCACCATTCCCCAGGCCTCCCTAGCCTTTCTATGGACTTTTAGTTGTTCTGCAAAACACCTTATGTAATGAATTTATGAAGTTGTACCTTCCATGAAACTCCTTCCCTTTTGAACTGACAAAATTTTTGTAAGCTGTTAAAATTTTTATAATTGCTGAGAACATCTTAAAGGACTTTCTTACCAGTAATGTCCCAACTCTTTAACAAGTTATTGGTTCATTTAACAACAATGCATGCTAAATTTTTATGGAGGAATTCAATAAAATAAAGATTAGAGAATAATAGTGTGAAATACTATTGGAATTTGAAGGAAAGAAGAAAGGTGTAGGTTTTCAGAACATAAGAGAGATGTATAAAGAAGGAAAAAAAGGGTTTGAGTATGTTGCAAAGAAAGGTTTGAGGGAAGTTTTGGCTTTATTTAAGTGGGAACATTATGTGAAACTTTATATATTTATTTTATGGAAACTGTATTAATAACAATTACAGCTTGATTTGAAAGTAAAAGAGAAAAGTTATAGGAAACTATGAGTAAAATGAAAGCAATGAGTTCTTTGATTTTAAATGCAGCCATTAGTAATTTTAAAACCCAGGTTTGAACTAAATTAAATTGTGCATTAAATGGGATGTTTGGGGTAGATTAAAACCTAATATCAAGCTGCCACTTTTAAAATCTTTGGCAGCAGATTAACTGGAATTTGTGGGCCCCATAATATAAAATACTTTGAATAAATGGCCTTTGTGAAACATATAATACTAAATAATTGAAATTATAACTTGAAATTCTGTGTGATACCACTTGGGAAATAGATTTAGGTTTAATTGAATTTATTCTGGTCTCATTGTAAATGAAATATATCTCTCCTAATAAGATGATTTTGATTAAATCAGAATTTATTTTCCTATTTGGAATTAAGACAATATACTGAAAAAGCATGGATCTGGAAATCTGTTAACCATGTGATCTTAAAACAAGTTACTTCACTTTACCAATATGTAATGCGGATAAATATAATACTTCACATTTATTTGATAATTCATTATATTAGCATTATTGTTAAAACAGCAATCTTTTTGTCATAGATTAAATTTTTTTAAAAATAATATTAAATATTTGAAATGGTTCACTTAGAAATGCAATAGATATTCGTAATGTTTTTACTGTGAATTTGACATAATAGGAAACTCTTTAAGATGTAATGAAGAGTTTTAGGATCTTACCAACTCCAGTAACAGTTTGAAGTAATCAGGTTTTCAAATAGCAATGAGTGTTGAACTCTGGCAGCAAACTGACATCTGAACTGAGTGTGATGCTTAGGTTAAAGTACAGTGATTTAATTTTAATAGAGAACTAGAAATTACAAAAAGGCAGAGATTCAATTCATATCCTTACCCATTATACCACATTGCCCTAAGAATTTTCTGAAGTTCTAACTTCTATTCTGCTACACATAAGGTTTAGATAAACATCTAGAAGTAGTGCCCACCCACATTTCAGGATGTTTTTAAGAAGCTCTTGTTCATGGAGTACTTAACATCAGGCCTTACTCATTTTATACAGTAAGCACTACGTAAATGTTATTGTAATTTTCACTGCTCCATTCAGTTTTAGTAATTATTATTATTATATATTTATTACATAATATTTTAAGTGTTTCCTTATATTAAGTAAATTGGCATTAACTCTATGTTCCTTGAAAACTCTTAATGACTTGCCAACATCAAGTTTTTGCCTGAAACTCCTTAGAGTTTTTGCCTGAAACAAAAATTCCTCTTATAATACTCAGTCTAGCACAGTTTGAGCTAACCTAAGGATAGCAGGTATGAATTCAAAATATTTCAGTTGGCTCCCTGTGGGCCTGGGCTCACTCCTTAGACCAGTATTCCAGGCCCTCTGGGCCACCCTCCTTGTTATCATTTTTTTAGTTTTTCCTTTTCAGATGTTCAGTGAAATTTAGGACTAAGGCAACTAACAATACCATGATCCAATAATACATAAAACTCTGATACTTCACTTGGTCAACAGTGGAGGTCAACCATGGAATTCACCTTGACCTAAAGGGTTGAATGCAGCCATCAGGGGGCTAACTGACCCTGACTCCATGGGAGCAGGTTCAAACCAGTTGAAGCTGGTCTTTTGGTCTTTCTAGACACCCCTCCACAATTGATGCACCTGGAACTCTGTTCTTACAAGATAATTGCCACTTCTCAAACCTCCCCAGCCTTTTCTATGGACTTTCAATTGTTATGCAAAACAATTTATGTGACAGATTCATGAAGTTGTGCCTTCTATGCAGCTTCCTCTCTGTTGACATGTATTAAAACCCTTCCCCCCTACCCCTCCTAGTCACTCCAGTACTCCTATATTGTACAGTGTGCTGAATTATAAATCTCCTTTCTTTATTAAAGACCCTTATTGTTGGTACTTTAGTAGTCCTTCTTATTTTAGGTTGACAGTCCTACTGTAGTGCAGAACTGAAGCTCAAGAAATCTACCAACTTCAGTCTCCCCACTAGCAGGAATTACAGGTGGATGGCACCATACTCAGCAAATCTTTGGAATTTAAATTATTTTAACTATTGAAATTTGAACCTATACCATCCCAAATCCACATCTAGCAGTCTGTCTACTACATCGCATTTTTACTCCTTATGTATATCATTATCATTTACTGGTCAAATTTTTGATAGTATTATCGTCTTCAAGAATATGGTTAGACAGTTGTGTAGTTTTAATAAATAACTCATTGGCACAGATTATGGTTGTGTACTACAATAAATGAATACTGGCTCTGATTTTAGAACACCTGGGTTCAAATCCTGTCTCTTATCTTTGCTACTTGTGTGACCTTGAGTAAGTCACTTAAATTTCATGACTCTCAGGTTTCTCATCTCTAAAATGAAGGGCAGGGGCTAGATGTTTTCTGATGTCCCTTTCACTTCTAAATCTATTATATTATTATCTCCGATGCTAAGGAGGAAATACTACCAATGTTGACTTGCTCATTCAGTGAAATTTGGGAGTAAGGTAACTAACATTATCATGGTCCAGCAGCACATCACAATTTTTGGTGCCTCCTTTGGTCACTCATGGAATTTGTCTTGACCAAAAGGGGAGTAACCTAGCATATGCTGTATAATTTATAGTTTTAAGGAACTGCCTGAAGCATTGAAAGATTAAGTGACTTGTCAGGGTAACACAGTAAAGTATGTGTAAAGGCAGGATTTGAACTCAGTTTTTCCTGACTCTGAGGTCAGTACTCTATTTACTATGCCCTCCTGAATCTCATCATACATGCACACAAATACACACATGAAATAAACATATATATACATATATGTATATATGTATATATGTACACACACACCACATGTAGGTCCACATAAATGTACCTCGGACCCTCTTCAATATGGAACATTTGTAAAGGGCGTGCTTACATATGAGGCTACATTGCTTTCAGAGTCTTGTATTTTGTACGTCTATGCAGGAACTTTTGCTTTAAAAGTACTTTACTCTGTTCAATGGTTGTACAACTAATTGGTCTGGGAAATGTTTTTCTCTGTCTATAACTATGTGACATCATAGGAAATAGCATTTTATTGTTAGATTTTTGTTTTGCTTCTTGTGCAGTCATTTGTCAACAGTAGTCAGGGTAATTAGTAAAACTTTCACTGTATATCCTGATCTATGAACTGCTGTTACAGCAGACCTGTTTTCAGTGTTACAACATGGGCTTTAACTGAAGAACTGGCTATTGTGTAATGAATTCATAGTTGACGTAGAATAAATTAGAAGTTTAAAAAAAAACTGACCTCTCTGTTAAAAATGACTTTTGATATGGATGCTTTTGAAATGTATTAAAGATCCATGGATAAGTCTATATTGAATAAATTTATTTTCATAACTTTACATATTACTTCTAATCTAATATGTGATTTGAAAATACAGATGCTAAATTCTCTATTTCCTCACCTAGGTTTCAGATGTGTTGAAATCATTTGATGTTTGTTATGTTAAATTTATATCTAAAGTGTAATTGCTATCCAAAGGCTATTTCCACACTAGTCAAACAAATCTAGATTTTTATTTGTTATCATTTGCAAGGCATTTCTAAACTCAAACAAGAGAACATCAGGAAATAAACATAATTAATTGTCTTAGTTGCTAAAAATTAAGATAATCAAAACAGATTTTCTAAGTAAGAAAAGAAATAGAGGGGTTTGAAAACAGTAACATATTTAGTTCAGGTAAGGAAATAAAACTAAAAAAAGTCAGTCAGAGGATACATTTCTATTCAATGTGCTCAATCAAGTTGGTTATATTTTTATATTAGTTATTCTCCTAGTTATCCAGAGAATATTTAGTACTTTCTGTTCTGTGTCTTTGTAAAATTCCTTCCACTCCCCTCTCTTAAGCCCTCCCATCCTTTAATGAAGGATTTAAATTTTCAAGTCTGATTTCAAGAAGTGTTTTCTAGTATTTGGTTTCAGTATCTAATTAAAAAAAAACTAAACTAATGCTTTGTTTTATGTCCCTTGGAAAGATATATTTTTCTGACTATGCCTATTTAAAGCAATTTCTTTCAAAAGACTTCTTTAACACTATTGGTTACATAATTTAGATAGATGAATAAAACAGTATAGCCTTGGCCAGAATGGAAAACTAACGTGGAAGAGACAGCCCTCAGAGCATGTAGTGATGTGTTGGCAAGGACCATCTACAAATGAATGTCCCCTAAATTAAATTCCATTTACATTTCATTGCCAGTAAAAATTAAGACACAGGGAGAAAGTAGTCATAATAGCATTTAAATGTATAATGCTCTCTGTATTGAAAAGCATGTAAGGATAAATGCATGTGCATCCTTACCCATGCAATTCAAAAGACAAATCCACAGATGGTGTTTGTGAGTGTAGCTGAAAAGGCAGATGTTTGACCTCCAGTCCTTTTTCCCACACATATGGCCTACTCTGGTTGGTTTCTCTGTCTGCTTGATCTTGGTAGATCCTACCACTGTATTATAGCTCTGCCTCTCAGGCTATATAGTGACTGCTCAACAATTAACTACCTCACGCCTGTCTGCCAGGAAGGGAAACTCTGCTGTCATTTCTTAGCAATTAATACCTAGAACCATTTTGTTATACTTCATCTTTGAGATATAAAATTTACACTATATTATCTATAGTTGACCAACCCCAGGTCATCACGTAGCATTTTAGAGTTCCTAAGTGCAAATTATTCATTCAACAAACTTTTATTAGGTATTCAAAAGATGCAACCCAGAGAAGCAGCATGGAATAGTGGACAGAAAGCCAAATGCAAAGTAAGAAACATATGGATTCAGTTTTCACCTCTGCTATATATTAGCTTTGTGATCCCACACAAATCCCTTAACTTCTCCATCTCAGGCAACTTTCTAAGACATACAATCACTTGTATAGTGATTGTTGATCTTTATTAGTAGGAGTTTCCTTAGCAGCAGTACCATGTACCAATGAAATCACAGGCTTGTTGAAAAACATAATGTCTCTATCTCTATCTCTTCCTCTGTCTCTATCTATACACACACACACACACACACATTTGTGTGTGTGTGTGTGTGTGTGTATATATACATACATACATACATACTCGTGTGTGTGTGTGTATGTGTGTGTGTGTGTGTGTATAAATATAACCCAAATCATCCACTAGGTATTATACTGAACTGATAACTGGGCAGAAGAGGGCAGATTTGACTGTATTGAATAGATGAAAATGGAGAAAGGTTTTAAGCAAGAACCTAGGGAGTACTATGTCTCTTGTCTAAGGATCAAATCAATTAAGTATAAAGAGGCTCAACATAGAAGAGTTAGCTATCATTGTTATTTGGGGGCATATAAAAATTCATGAAACTGCTGAAAAGGTGCCTTGATGGAAAGATTACCCCCACAGGAAAAAAGTCATATATCTTTAAAGTAGTTGAGGATATACAATTCAATACAAGATAAATGAATTTTGAGGTAGGAAAAAAATGAAACTGATACTATTCTCTTATATTTCTCTCCATTCTATACTGTGTACTTCTAATTTCATCATCAGCACTTTGTATAGTGCCTGGAAAGTAGCAAACAATACATACTTCATTTCTTTATCCATTCTGAGCCTTAGGTTTCTGCGATAGAAAATGAAGATAATCAAAACTTAATTGCTCTGTGTACTGATGGTGCTGCTAACACTATTCCTCCCCCTCCAAGACCCCAGCTTTAGTTGCATTTGAACTCTTTTTTTTCCCTTCCCTTTTGATGATTCTTTAACTGACAGGAACAACTAATAGTTGGAATTTTAGGTAATCATTTGGGAAATATATATGTTGTAAAAAAAGACTTTAGTTCCCCTGTGAACATAATTACTACACATAATGGGGACTCTCAAACTTCAAAAGTACCCAAGCTTCTGGAGAAATCAAGGCCATCCTAGTAATTTGCATTCCTGTAGGCCCATGTAAATCTTTTCCGGAATTAGACTTGAGACTGAAACCCCCTAGAGAGAAATTTAATTTTTTATCCCCAAGTAGAAGATAGCTTTTTCAGGGAGGTCCAAGGGAACTGTGGTTTATTTTGGTCCCTAGAGAAGTTTCTTTGATTATATCAGTTCTTTCCCTCTTAGAAATTGTGCCTAGATCTCTCCCTGGGAATTAATGTACCAGGACAGGACTAGATTCCTTTCCCACCACAAATTCTAAGCAATCAAAAATCCTCCACAAGTTTCAGGATTTATGCAAGAGGGTTAGTGAATCCATTCCACAAGCATTTACTAAGTATCCACTATATGACAGGCACTGTGCTAAAAACTGGGGATTGGAAAAAAAAAGGGGGGGGAAGCCCCCACCTTCAAGGAGTTCACAATCTAATGAGGGAGACATCAAGCAAACAAACATACATACAGAAGCTATATGAAAGATAAATGGGAAATAATTAACAGAATGAAGGCACTATGATTAAATGAGATTGGAAAAGGCTTCCTATAGAAGGCAGGGTTTCAGCAGGGACCAGAAGGAAGCCAGGGAAGCCAGTAGGCAGAGATGAGGAGATAAAAATGATCCTAGCTTTGGGCACAACCAGAGAAAATGCCTGAAGCCCAGAGATAAGCAAAGAGGGGAGTGTAGCTAGATTGGAGACTACATGGGGTGGGGCAGGCGTTAGAGAACAATGTGTAACAAGACTAGAAAGGTGGTGCTGGCAATGGATGCTAGATTTTAAAGGCTTTGAATGCCAAATGTCTGATGCTAGAGGCTATAGGGAACTACTACAGTTTATTGAGTAGAGAATTGATGTGATTGAGCTGGTACTTGAGGAAAATCACTTTGGCTGTAGAATGTAGGATGGACTGAAGTTGGGAAAGACTAGTGTCAGGCAGACCAACCAGCAGGCTATTTTAATAGGCAAGATGTGAGGATTTACTGATTCTAAACATACCTGCAATATATAAAACATGGGTTTGTAACATCATCAGGTTGTTATCTGATGCTGCAAAAAACTTTCTGTGTGTAGGTAGATGAACACTGTGGATATTTTTGCAAAAATATCAAGATACCATAAAATATCACAAAAAACAAATTATTTAGGAAAGAACATTCTATTATTTTTAGAACTGCTGAGGAAACTGGAAAGCATTCCATAATAAG
>CM053580.1:487173929-487194606 GCA_028627135.1 Pseudochirops cupreus
CTGACTTTTTCCCCTGAACTAGGTAAATGGTATGCTTGATTAAAGTAAGATTGTTAACCCATTTTGAGTTGCTTTCCTTTAGAAAAGCAGATCTAAGAACCTGTGCTAGCAGCCACCCTGGTTGTGCTGGGGTGCTTGCCGATACAGGGCTCACTATAGCAGATGTAGTGAAGACCTCTAGTTTTCTTTATCCCTACCACAGCTCAGAAGTCCTGAGCTCAAGAAATCTACTAGCTTCAGCCTACACAGGAGATATTGTAGGTGTGCCCTACAACACCAGAGCTATCCATGCATTTTTTATTCTTTATCACATTTATCAGATGGCCGTGCCAAACTCTCTCCACTGTCCCCAAACCCTTAATTTTCTCCTTTCCCATTTAGTCTTAATAGATCTCATTATTTAATACTATTCTTCTAGTACACAGGTAGAGAACCTGTGGCATCAAGGCCACATGTGCCCTTCTAGATTTTTGGGTGCAGCCTTTTGATGGAGTCCAAGTTTTGCAGAATAAATCCTTTTATTAAGGGGATTTGTTCTGTGAAATTTGAATTCAGTCAAAGGGCTGCATTTAAGGACCTAGAGGGCTACATGTAGCCATGAGGCTGCACTACCCACCCCTGTTCTGGTTCAAACCCTTCATTGTACAGAGAAGAATCCTTTCCCTTAGAAAAGTAACTTGGCCTAAGGTCAAAACTAATATGTAATAGGTTTGCATCCAGGTCTTTGGTTTTCAAATTCATTGTTATTTCTACTATAACAGATGACCTCACCTCTTAAGTCAATAAAAACTCTAGGTCATTCATCATGATCTCATTTGACTTTCCTTCTCTCCAACCCAATATTTCTCTTTTCTCCTCCGGCCCTTCTATTTCCAGAACCTTTCTTCCTTACCAAAGTCCCATCCAGAACCATGCTCCAACCATCCCCTTCTATGTGCTCTGCATTTTCAGTCTCTTCATCTCCATCAAATACTATCCCTCAGACATTAACTGTATTCAGGGATTTCTTACAATTAAAATAAAACCAAACCAAAACAAAAATACTCAACTCTGTTAATCTTAAAACTGTTACTCTGTTGCTTATTTTTCCTTCTATTCACAGGTTAACTTCTTGAAAGAGTAGTGCATTTATTGTTTCTACCCATTCACTGACCCCTTCCAATATGACTTCCTCCCCAATTATATGACTGAGATAATACTACTAAAAGTCACCAATGACACCCCCCACACACACCTTTAGTAGACAGATCTGGCCTTTCCCTAATCTTTACCATGTTTCACCTCTCTTTAGGATATGGTAATGTTGACCACAGTTCCCTTCCTTGACTTCTATCACTATACAACCTTGGCATGACATGGGCCTTTCTGATCATTCTTTCCATTAACATATATTTTCTGTCTCCTCCTTGTCCTGAAATAAAATTCCAGTACCCACCCCACCCCACCAGCATCCTTGTCCTCAGCTTTCTTCCCTTTTCTCTTTATTCCTCCTTAAGGCATCTATATAGCTTAGTGGATAGAGTGTCCGGCATGTTGTCAGTAAGACCTGAGTTAAAATGTGGTCTCAGACACACATTACCTATGTGACTTTGGGCCAATCACTTAAGCTCTATTTGCCTCAGTTTGCCAAGCCACAAAATGGGGATAATATCATCCCCTACTTCCAGATTGTTGTGAGGATCAAATGAGACAATGTTTGTAAAATGCTTAGCACTGACCCTGGCACGTAGTAGGCACTGTATAAATGCTAGCTATTATTGTGTCCTCCAGTGATTCCAACTACTATGCAAACTTAAGTATAAGCTCTATTCAGATGACCCCAAATCTAAATCTACAGCTTGAACTCCTCTCCTAAGATCCAGATCAATATTTCCAACTATCTGTTGTTTCTCTTTATCTAAGATATCCCAATGATATTTCAGTTATTCATTTTCCAATGTAAATCCATCCCACCAAAAAAGTTCCTCCTTCCATATTTCTTTTATTTTAAAATCTGATCTTTCCCTCATTTTCTATAATGACTAAGTTCTGTTAGTTCTGTGTCAGTATCTCTTGTCTAGAATACCATTCTATTTCCACTGATATTATCCTGCCTCAGACCTCCTTCCTGTTTAGATCTTCTTCAATACTAGTTTTTTCCCCCTTCTAATCTATTCCACACACAGCATCCAGATAAATCTTCATAATGTACAAATATATACCCTGTCATGAGACTCTCTTATTAAAAAAACTGGTTATCTCCAATTTCAGTCCTATACTTTTAATCTAGTAATTTAATTCAAATTTTCTTTTTTCAAGTTTCTGTCAGGAGTGATGCATTGTGTTTGCTAGATCTGGCTGAGGACAGAAAGGTCAAAAACAACAAAATACCTGACCTCATGGTGCTTGCATTCTAATTCTAGCATAGAACAGTTAGGGAAAGAATAAACATGCTACAAAATAGAATTTAGTAGGGGGAATCAAAATTAGATGAAATGGTCTAGAAAAATTTGAGAAGGCTTGCTTTCAACTTGGTTGATCAGGAGAAGCTTCAAAAGTAGCTTGCATTTAATCTGACCATTGAGGAAAGGGAACTATTTCAGCACTTGAAGATGAGTTTGGGCCTATCTTTCTAGACTAATATTTGACTTCCTTTCACCCACCTTCTGTTCCAAAAATCTTCCCTTTAAATCTATCTCCTCATTTTTGCACAAGCTAGTCCATTTCTGGGCATGCTTTCCCTCATCAGTTCTGCCTTTTGCAACCCCTAGGCCTTTTCAAGGTTCAGATCAAATATTACCCTCTGCAGTAGCCCATTCCTGATTATCTAGTTGTTAGTGCCCTTCCAAGATATTTAATATTTATTTTATATATGTTTTGAGTTTATTTTTCTGTGTTTTTCACTGTAACATAGTGTCGCAAGGAAGAAATACTATAATTTGTTCTGTGAAAGTAAGATTAAAGCAAGAATGACCTTCTAGGCTTTGTCATATAAAAAAAACAATGAAAGAAACTAGAAAGATAGGTAGATCTGGTGGGGGTGGGGGGACTCACACTGATTCAAATTAAGTTATACTTATGAATTTGTTCTAAATGCCAATTACATCCAAGTATAACATAAGTATATTTGCATATGCTTAGAAGAAAGAGCATCAGGAAATGAGCAATTTTCTTTAGTTCTACTCTGATGAAAACTTTGCCCATTCTCACTTCAACCTGACAGTTTAGCTCAAGGCAATGAATTAATGGAAGCATATAGGTTGTAGATAGAAAGAGAATTGAGGGGACTTAATTCTTTGATCACAATGCTTCCTTGGATGATGTACAGCACTTCTTTGCAGAACCATCCTCCTATAGATAAATGGTCAAAGGATGTGAAAAGACAGTTCTCAAAAGAAAAAAATGCAAGACAAAACAAACATTAAAAATGGTCCAAATTACTAAAAACATTAAAAATGAAAATTAAAAATAAATCTGAAATTCTGCCTTATACTCATCAGATCTGCAAAGATGACCAAAAAAAGGAACAAATGCTAAAAGACATGTGTGAAAACAGATGCACTAATGCACTATTGGTGGAGTTATAAATTGGTCCAAATATTCTTGTAAGCAATTAGATATTGTACCCAAAAGGCCACAAAATTGTTCATATTTTTTGCTATAGAAAAAGCACTACTAGGAATTATATAAAATAAGAAAGAGAAAATGTTTCAATTATGCAAAAGTATTTATAGTAGCATTTTTTTTGTTATAGTAAGGAATTGTAAACAAAGGAAAGCATCAATCAGTTGGGGAATAGCTGAACAAATTATGCATGTGGATGTAATGGTTTATTATTGTGCTATAAGGAATTATAGAGGTGATGGATTCAGGAAAATTTGGTAAGACTTAATGAGGTGGTGAAAAATGAGGTGAGGAGAAGTTAGAGAATAATTTTGTGAAATGACCACAACATGGTAAAGATAAACCAACTTTGAAATAATTCCAACTGATTTAATGACCAACCCAGATTCCAAAAGGCACATACTTGCCAATTTTTGACATTAATGCACTATATGTGTAGAAAAGACATACCTTCTCAGACATGGCCAATGTGTGAATTTATTTTGGCTATGTATACTTATTTAGGGGTTGTTTTTTTTTGTTTGTTTGTTTGTTTGGAGTGAGGAAATTTGAGGAGAAAGGGAAAGAATGAGAGTTATTTCCCTCCCCCCCAAAAAAAAGAAGAAAAGAAAGAAAAGAATGTGTTTTTTCATGCTCAGACAAGCAAGCCAGCTTTAGAACTAATATATTTTATACACACATATGTACATACATACATATACATATACACACACACAAACATACATGTGAAATTTAAGGTAAAAGACATTTTTCAGTTTTAGATAAAATCCTCTTTGCTTCTCTGTATATGGAAATTTTGTATCTGTCAAATGGAAAATAACAAGAATTAAAATTCTATAATAACAATTAACCAAAAGTCATTGTTTGTTATTCCATATTCAATTAGAAGAAACTGACTTCTTCTGTATCTTCTCTTAAGATGATGTGTCATCTTAATAGCTTTTGCTTTTTCAATTTTTTAAAGTTAAAAACAGTTTCATGAACTTCATTGTACAACAGAACAAATGCAAGCTGAAAAATGAAATAACTTATATTCCTTAAATCTCATTAGACTTTTCCCTTTTTTTATGTCCCCCTCCACAATAATATGTTAAAACATTTTAAAGTTGTTTTTAAGTTTTGAATTCCAAATTCTATCTTTACCTTCCCTCTCCCCTCCTTGAGATAATAAGCAATCTGATATAGGGTATAGAAGTACATTGAATCCCTAGGTATGCTGCTCCTACTGTCTAGTATTTTATTTTTTCTATTGTGAATATCATAAAAGTTGAAATAGGGAATGTTAATGTCTTTGAAATTCTGTTTCTGATATTTCAGAATAGTGAGAGAATTCCCATTTGCTTCTATATGTCCCCCATTGATGCTTGAACTTTGCCAAAGTTAGATAATATGGAAGGCCCCAATTCTTGTCATTCATGTGTGCTTTGCCCTTCCCTTTTTTACCTCTTTTTACATTTTGAATCTGTCTCTATTTTCAAAACCTTTTTGATTGTGCCATTTGCAGCAAAAGAAATTCTTCTGTCTTGGAAACCTTTTTTCTTTCTTTCTTTCTATTATTCCATAGTGTCTTTTATAGAAAAAAAAACTTTTTCTCAAGAATTTCTCACATGTTATTCTGTGTAAATGTCAACTGTTATAACTCTGAAAAGAAGCAACACAGAATCATAACTAGAGAACTGGCCTCAAATTCAGAAAGAGAAGATTCAAGTCCTATCTTTGACATGCACTGGCTAACTGACTTGGACAATTAACATCTTTGGGCCCCCCATGTAACTACAAATTTATAATTTAGGGAATAAATTCAGATTCTCCTTAGTACATGCATTTTCCTCCCTGAGAGTTCCTTATACTAGTCACATCCCAAGTCTAATCCAAGATTACAGAGAACAGTGCTCATCCTTACACCATTTTCTATTATTTTCACTCTTAATACAAAAGAACTTGTCTAATCTCATCAAAAATTATTCTAGATCCAGTCAACCTCTCTAATTTTTTTTCCATTTTTCATTGTTTGTTTGGAGTGGGGAAATTTGAGGAGAAGGGGAAAGAATGAGAGTTATTTCTTTATCTTATTATTAGATGCATGTTTTTGGATTAGGAAAGATGTATATTCTAATTCCAGCTCTAATACTTTCTATTTTTGTTTTTACTTGGGATAAAATATTTTACCTGAGTCTCAGCTTCCTGTTCTGCAAAATGGATATAATAAATATTATCTTTAGCACATACATTACGGTTGTTATGAGGGTCAAATGAGAGAATATATATAAATGTTTCACAAACCTGTGAGTGGTATATGTGGCACATCATAGGCATTTCTACATCATAGGCACTTAGTAAATAAATAATAAATGATGTTATAGGTACTTAATAAAGAAATTGCTTCTGTTCTAATCAAGAACTCTGAGGGTCTTTCTTTCCCATAACGATTCTTTTGTGAAGGAAAACTAGGTCATCTTTTGCCTTGATTCTTATCTGGTCTTTAACCACTGAATGGGCATTGCCTCATACAAACTGAGACCTGGAAAAGACCTTAGCTTAAAAGGCCAAGGTCTCCCACTGCATCCTGGGACGTTGCCAGTTGTCTTGACCTATTTCTTGCCACTGGACTCTGATGACTATAGAAGAAAAGACTGAAGCTGATGATTCTACACAATTCTGGTTCACTTAAATCCAATTTGCTTGCAAGTCAGAACATCACCCTGTTAATGTCATTGGTCTTCTTCAAGAGCAAAGGATGAATAATTTAATAAATACCCATTTAATTGAATTAGACTGACTATATAGTAGATAATAAAATAATTAGAAGTTAAACTATTTCAGCAAAAGATTTAAAAGTTTGCCTATATACTTAAAGAATAACTTCATTTTGATTCTCCTTGGGGTCAGAAGTTGATAACATATTGAGGGTGGTCTGCCGCCTTCATTTTAGTTATTTTATTTCTAAAAGATAATGAAGGTGAGGGTGGGAAGAGACTAGAGATAATATATAAGGACATGATTCTGGTTTATGAAATTCTCCAATTGAAATCTTTCAGATCATTACTTCTACCTGCCTTTTTGCATTCTCAATCAGTAAATGTTAATCTGTATTGCTTCACATTATGGGACAAATGATACTTATTCAATTGATTTTGCTCTTATAATCAGAGCATACTGCTTATATAATGGCAGGATGGGTATTAAATCAGGGTCAATTCTATTCTTTCTACCTTGAATACCAGATAATGATAAGATGAAATAATAAGTTTGTTCTGTTTTCCCCCCTGTAATTATCTTTAGTCAAATGGGAAAATGAGTCAACGTTTCTGGTGTTATTCATGATTTTATGTGCAAGGGTTCTGATTACTCCATTAACTGTAGAATGTGGAAAGAGCTAAATGACAAAAATATTATACAACATTCCAGAAGACAGAATAATTCTGAAGCTACTGCCTATATTTTGAAAGGCATACAAGTTTAAGGGATGTAGATATAGCATATATCGCACATAGTATGTATCTATCTAATCTACATATTACGGGTATGATAATAAATCTTCCCTATTGGAACTATAGGTACTTGTTAGTGACCTAGAAATATATCAAAATAAGGCTAAATAATATATGATTCGGTATCATGGCAGAATTAATCATTGGCATTTAAAGCCCTTCATATTCATCTTTTAGCATATTTTTTCCATATTTGTTGACTATCAGTCCCCTTCAATTACTCTATATTCCAACCAAAATGACTGACTTATTATTCTCCTTACGCAGCATTATGTCTTTTAAGAAATATAAATTCTTTTTCATTGTGAACAAAATAAAACATAAAAATGTTAATATGCTAAACACAACATGAAAAACTTATGCAGGAAAATACAAACTGTTATGCATAGCTGGTCTTTAAACAGTTTACATATGTTTGGACAGTTTTTGTGTGAGTATTTGTAATAACCTATTATTCTAATAAGCTTACTGCAAGCCTTGTTGTGACAGCTAGATTGCACACTGCATAGAGGGCCTGTCCTGAAGTCAGGAAAACCTTCATTCAAATCTGACCTAAGATACTTACTAGCTGTGTGACCCTGGATAAGTCACCTAACCCTGTTGGCCTCAGTTTCCTCTTCTATAACATAAGCTGGATGAGGAAATGGCAAACCACTCCAGCATTTTTGCCAAATAAGCCCCCAATGGGCTTATAAAGAGTCAGACATAACTGAACCAGCTAAACAACAACAAGCCTTTTTTAGCAATATAATGGTCCATAAGATCCATTGGTTTCCTCTCTCCTCAGCTTTAGCCAGTTTGTTTAAAAAACAACAAAATAAAAATATTGTTAATTCAGTCACAATTGCTATGAGCTCCCACTTAGGAAAATTCCTAACTCTTAGAAGATGACTTCTTTACTTAACTTTACATTTATTTCCATCTGTAATAAAGCTCTGGCTTCTTTGTGATTGAAGCATAATCTAGTTTATAGAAACATTTGGAGAAAGAAACAGCAAAATTGTTATAATTTGTATCGATAAAATGCTCTTGGGAGAGAAGTTGAAGGAAAAACTGACCTTTCCTTGTGACTTTTCCTTAGCCTAGATTTTCTGCTCTGAGATGTCTAAAGAACCAGTCAAGGAGATAGTACAAGGGAAGAAGCACTTATTGTTCACCTGAACTTTATAAATACTTTCTCATTGGGTCCTCTCCTTAATACCTCCCAAGCGGTCAGCATGCAACATTTGCTCCAAACTCTCAACAACCATCCATTCTCAATTCACTTGATAATTTAAAGGAGATGCTTTGGATGAGGCCAGGTTTCCTCTACCTGTTTGAACACAATTGTATAACACCACTATAACTGAAATGACTTTTCTACACTTAACCTAAGGGCTATAAGATTAACTAATTGTTAATTAATTGATTGATTATCACTTCATTTGAGTGAGTTTGAATAATCAACCCAACATTACATACAGACATAAGTCTATATCTTACCCTCTGTATTTATAGTTAGGTCTATATCTATGTCATTTATCTTCATATTATCAATACTTATAAAATATTAAAGAGGTAGGTTTTTTTTAACTTAAACAAGTTTTAGACTGGGCCTCCCTATCTCAAGCTGAAAGTATAATAACCACATAAAGAACCAATTCTGTTCATAATCATAAGTTCCCCCTCCCCCTTAGGAATTGTTCATAAGGGCCTGTTATATTGCTGCCAGTATGGAAACCTAATTGATTTAGTGCATTTCAACTTCAAGGACCCACTAGACTTAGCCTTTCTTGTACATGGCACGAAGACTTCTGAGTAGGACTAATTTTAAGTAGCTTCCCAGGTATGTTATTAAACTTGTGATAATCACCTGGGAATTTGGAAGCATTGTACGATTTTTCACTTGAAATTCCTATTATATATAATATTGATTCACCCTTAAATGAATTTGTAACCCTTGATATAATCCCTAAGACCTCACAAAGAATGGTCTCAATTTTCTCAGCAAAGTATAATGCATGTTGTCTGCTAATAGAGCAGAGAAAAGCAAATAGTTTGGCACATGCATCATGGGATCAGGAAAGGTTTCATGTAGTAGGTAGCTCTTGATCTGAGTCTTAAAGGATACCAGGGATCCTAAGAGGACCAAGTGTGGTGAAAGTGACTTCCATTGGGTATGGGGCAACCATTACTAAGTCATAAGGATTTAAGAATTCAGCAAATTAATACTGTAGATACTTCAGGTGCCAAATGAAAATATTATTAGTTACAAGATAGAAACATAACCTGAAAAAAGTAAGCAGAAATAATTACTGGCAGCAGCATCAACAACAACTGTTACCAACAAGTAGCTCCACCACCCTTTGGATTAAGCTGTAAAATTCTCTAGGCCAGCTGTTCTCCCAGCTATAACATATGCAGAACTTTTTTGCTTCTTCCTACAGTCCTTCCTTACGACAGAGATTACCATCATAACACACTTTTCTTTAATTGTGTTTAGTTTATTTTGGAATTAAACCAGACTTGGATCAATTCAATCCATGGTGCGTTAATTGTGTAAACCCAACTCTATGTCTAAATCTCTACCCTTAAGCCTGAGAGGGGACTAGAAGGCCTAAACCTGTCATAATAATCTATTAATTACTAGGGACAATAAGAAACCATCCAAATAAAGTCTAACAAAGCCTAGCAAAGAAAATTCTACTAGCAATAAAGAAATGGTTAGTGAAAATCTAGAAAAATAAAAACAATAGCTATAAAGAGAATAAGAGCTACCATTTACATCATGCTTTAAGGCTTATAAAGTACCTTATAAAAATCTAATTTTATTCAAACAACAATCCTGGGAAATAGGTGAAATTATTGTTTCCATTACATATAAGAAGAAACTCAGGCAAACAGACGTTGGGATTTTCCAGGGTCACACTGCTAATAAGTGTCTGAGGCTGTATTCAAACTCAGGTCTTCTTGACTCCAGATCCAACATTTTATCCATTGCACCAGATAGAACTAGTGCAGCTTCATCAGAGAACAAATTATACAGGGCTAAACTCATTTCTATTACATACAGAATTATTAAACTGGAAGATCAACAAAATACAGTAGATAGAGTTTATCTAAATTTTGGCAAAGCATTTGATAAAATGTTGTATTCTAATCTTGTGACAAGATATGGACTGAATAATAATATAATTAGTCACGTCAACAATCATTTATTAATTGCCTGCTATGTGTCAGGTATTATGGTAGCAATGGGGAAACACAGATAGGCTCCTGGTATAAAGGAGTTCTCAGTCTAATAGCCAATCTAATCCAATTAGTTGAATCTATAACTGGATGATAAGAATCCAAGAACAGTTGTAAATGCTTTAATTTAAATGTGGTAAAAGCTCTTCAGTGGTGCAGTCCTAAGGATTTGTGATTAGCCCTGTGCTTTTTAACATTTTAATCAATAATATGGATAAATGCATAGATGGAATTCTCGTCAGATGACATCAAGCTGAGAGGTTTATCCAATACACTGGAAGACAGAGTCAGGATCCAAGATCTCAACAGGTGAAAACCTCAGGAAGAATCCAATAAGATGAAATTCCATTGGATAAATATGGAGACTTATACTTGGAAGTTCACTAACTGACCTCCACAAGCATAAAACAGATGAAGCATGATGAGATGGTGGTTTTTCACAAAAGGTCTCTTCATGCTGTAATGTTAATGGGAGTTGAAGATCTTCCCTGACCATTAATAGGCTTCATGTGGAGTCCAACAAGAGAAGCTTGATTAGGACAAGCCCACACCTTTTGTTACTTTGTAATTAGGCAGAGGGTCATGAGGGTTGTGATGCCCTCTGGCTCTGAAGAAGGGTATATATACTCTGAGGTGAGGTTTTGCTTTGGGGCTCACTCATTGGAAGAATATTCATGTGATCTGACCAGAAGAGACTCTGGGTAGCCATTAAGGAGCCCCCTGGCTTTGAAAACCCAGATGTTGGGGCTTCTCTTTCTGGTAACTATGTATGCATGTAATGGCCCTACAGTTGAATCTGTCTTTTGATCTGTGATGTATGTATTACTTGGTCAGAAGCTCTAGTCTGTTGGTCTTTATGCTATTATTTCTGCTTTTAATTTCTGTTTGTATTTTCTCTGAAGTTTAGGGTGCTGACCTTGAACTAAGTAAATGGTATATATGTTTGATTAAAGTAAGATTGTTGACCCCTTTTGAATGGCTTTCCTTTAGAAAAGCAGATTTAATAGCAGCCCTCCTGTGTGCTGGTGTTATTGGTCTTATACCCCCACAGAAGCTGCAAGTAGCATTGTTGTTACACAGGTGTATCCTGAGCTACATTAAGAGAGGCACAGCTTACAATGATAAAAAGGTTATAGTCCATACATATCTTAACCAAGTCAGACTACAGTTGGAGAACTGTGCTTAGTCCCAGACACCCTAGTTTAGGATTGACAAGATAAGCAAGACAGTATCCAAAAGATGGCATCCAGGATCATGAATAACCATAAGTTCATATGAGGATCATCAGTTTAAAGGAACCTGGGAAATGTTTAACCCAAACAAAAGAAGAATGAGATGGGGATATTGTATTTGTCTTCGAGTTTTTGAAGAATTGTCATATTGGAGAGATTTGTTCTGATTAGCTCTAGCAGGAAGAACCAGGAACAAAGTATAGAAGTTGAAGAGGAAAATATCAAGGCTGATTTTCAAGGGAAAACATACACCCACCCACACACCCACACCCACACCCACACACCCACACCCACACCCCCCCACACACACACTTCTTGTCCAGAATTATACTGAGTTGTCCAAAGAGATGGTATGTTTCTCTTCCTCAGAGCTCTGAAGTATAAACTGAATGATAATTTGTTACGTAAAGTTGGTGGGGATTCTTTTAGGTTGTGGATTAGATTAAATTTAGGCTGTTGAAGTTTCTTCAAAGTCCAATTCTATGATTGTGTGATTCTATAACCCTGATTTTGATATTTACCCAATATCTCCTATTTGATAACAATGAAACATACCCATGGGTCCCCTTGTTGTTCTTTCTATATCACAGTCCATCTCCTGACCGAGCATTGTCACTGTTGCTTATGCCTGGAACACCCACTCTCCTCATCTCTATTCCCTGACTTCCTTCAAGTCTTAGCTAAAGCCCTACCTTCTGAAAGAAGCCTTTCCACAGCCTTTGTGATCTTGATGCCTTCCCTTTGAAACTACCCCCAACTTACCTTGTGTACATAAGTCTTGTGTTTACATACTTTTGTGCATTTTGTCTCTCCCATTAGACTGCTAGCTCCTTGAAAACAGTGATTATTCTTTACCTTTCTTTGTGTCCCTAGCACTTAGCACAGTGACTGGAACATAGTAAAGCCCTTAATAATTGCTAGTTGATTGACTGGCTGACCTAGACAACAAAGCAACAAGAAATTTTTAAAAATCTGTGCTGCTTAAAAACTTTTCATAACATGAATATATTATGTTTAAATGACTCTAAAACTTGATTTAAATAATTTGATATATACATCAACTACCATTTCATAACAAATAAATGAGAGTGAAAGATATTGTGATTATATGTATTTATGTTTTCATATATATATATGTATATATATATATATATATATATATATATGTATATTCACATAATTCCATTGATGAAGCATTCCCTTATCTCCTCAAATAAAAGTTTATTACATCTTCAAATTTTCCTAGAATGCTTTGGTTCTCTCCTTTGCCATCATTACATGGCATTATACTTATTTGTGTATTTATTTTATTTCTTGACTCCCAACATGAGATGCTTGAGGACTGTGATATTCTTTATCATTGTATCTCTAGCATTTAACATTTATGAATAAATTTCACATAGTAAATACTTAAGAAGTACTTGTTGACTTAAATTGAAATTCATAGCAATTGGAGCAATAGAAGGACAGTATATTGTAGAGGATGAGAGTAGCCTGGAGCCATACGGACTTGGATTTCAGTCCTGCTTCTGACATACACAGCCTGTGTGTCACCTTGGGGAACTCACTTAACCTCTCAGTTGTCTAGGAACTAAGGGTTTATAGAAGAGTTGCAAAGTGCTGACCTTATTTGGTGGTAGGAGTTTCCTTATCTGTGAGTTTCCTCTCCCACTGAAATCAAAGGTCTGGTCCTTATCTAATCCCTAAGTAACAATCAGGCTGCCATATTCATACAGAGTGGGGAGCAAGCTAGGACTTGCATTGCATCTATCCAGTAGTTCATGAGCCTTATAACCTTCATGCACATGAATGAGTGCTAACAATAATTATTATTATTCTAATTAATAAGAGCTAACATTTATAGAGTGCTTACTGTGTGCCAAACACTGTGCTAAGCACTTTAGAATTGTTATAACAAGTGAGCTTTACAATAACCTTGCAAGATAGGTTGTTATTATTGTCTCCATTTTGCAGACGAAGAAACTGACAATCAGTGTCCACAGTCAAAAATGTTAAGGATCTGAGATCAGATTTGACCTCAGATATTCCTGACTTGAGACTGGGTGCTCTCTCTAGTATGCTCCCTAGAGGCCAATGGTGATGCTTTTTAGATAATAAAGAAAGGAGGAAAGAGAGCTTAATTCAAACAATGTTGTTATTCTGATAGGCAAAAAGGGAATCATTTTAAAGGTTTATCTGAAATGATGGAGTATTAAGTATGGAATATTCAGTATTCATTTTCAAGTCAAATCAGTAAGCACTAATTAAATACCTACTATATGGTCAGACACTATGCTAAATGTTGAGAATGCAAAGAAAGATAAAGTATTTTCAGAAGACTTGTTAGTATTTTAGGAAAGCAGTTTTAACAACCATCGTGTACTTAGCAGGGTCAACATTTTTAAGTTTATAGTGCAATGGTTAGAGTGCTGGGCAAGGACTCAGGAAGATCCTTAGCACAGTGCCTGGACCATAGTAAATTCAAGTCTGGCCTCAGACATTTACTAGCTGTGTGATCCTGGGCAAGTTATTTAGCATCTGTTTACCTCAGTTTTCTCAACTGTTAAATGACTCCTACCTCTCAGGGTTATTGTGAAAACCAAATGAGATAAAATTCGTAAAGTACGGAGACATCATCTCCTTCCTTTCTTCCTTCCCTCCTTCCTTCCTTTCTTCCTTTCTTCCTTCCTTCTTAGCTTTTTCCCCTCCAGAGCATTGAAAAATTATTGAGGGGATAACCAACCCCATCATCCACTATTTCTATATGAATTAGCCACTTAGTATTAGTGTGACTGTATAGGACACAATCTTAATGAGTCAGTTTCTTTACCTGCAAAATTTAGAAAGTAAGTACCTAATTCACAATCTTGTTTTGAGGATAAAATGACATATTTTTAAAGCACTTTGCAATTTAAAAGATCTATGTAAATGTCAGCTAGTAGTAATAATATTGCTTCCATAGTTGGGTACTTTTAAAAACCAAATCAGAAAGAAGACATATATGTTTCTATCTTTCTTAATATTTTAAATTCTACTCAGGATTTTAAGATTTGCTTTGGTAATTTGTAATCTTCTTAAGATAGTATTTTATATATATATTACTTTCTTCTTTCCCCTCCTGAGACATGGACCTGCTTCGTTTCACAAGCACCTGTCTTAGCTAACTGGCTCTATTGACCCTCTTGTTTGAGAAGCATTACTTGGGCTAACAGGATCAGCCATACTGGTAAATGGCATAGCCAGACCTCTAGCTCCATCATTTACAGGTTTCAAAACATCTTCATACTGAAACATGGAAAGAGAGACATTCTCTCCTTCCTTAGCTACATTTTTCTCTGGGGATGCTTGGGGAAAAAAAAAATTGCCATGTGGGAATTTCTTCCTATTTATGAACAAAAGTCAACCTGATATGCAAGACCAGATCAAAAACATCTCATTTATTCATGAGATTTTTTTCGCTGACAAAGCATAACATTTATTGCAAATGAAATCCCATTCGTATCTCTGAGAAGTCTATACCAATGGGTTACAGAAAAGGCTTGCAAGGGTAGGTGGCCACTCACAATATCCACCAATCTGGGGCAGAGGGGAAGTCTGAGAGTTTATTGGAGCATAGGGTATTTCTGCAGCACCACATGGTAAACTAGGTTAAACAAGCCCCTTCCCACATTTATCCCCAAACACAGCTTCCCCTTTAAGGGCAGCTCTCCTTATGCAGTAGAATTGCAAACATGAAGAAAATTGAAAAAAGTGCTACTTAACTAATTCAGGCTTCTAATAAGATTTCCCTAACATATTTTTCAGATTGTTGGAGAGTGAAATTATGGATCATTCCACACAACTGAAAGAAAAACATTTTAGGGGAAAAAATAAGTTCTCTTCTTACAATCATAGTATCACTGAATGGATAACAGATCAAAAGGATACAATATATTAAATTTTCTTTTAGATTTCTAGTACATACAGATCCTCTGAAACTATATTATTTAGACTTCCACAAATAAAGTGAATTATTTGAGACTTGCACATCGAATTCAAAATGTATATTAAATATTCAGTCCTAATATAGAAGTAACATGGAGCAGAAGTATCTTGGACTTAAAGTAAGAAAGCTCTGAGTTCAAATCCTATCTCTGATGTGTAAATAATTAACAATAATGATAATAAAAAAAATAACTAGAATTTACAAAACTCTTTAAGTACCTCAAAGTGTTCTACATATTGTAACTTATTTGATCCTCACAACAACCCTGTTCAGTAGGTACTATTGTTATTCTCATTTTACAAATGAGAAAAATAAGTCACAGAGGAATTAAATGATTTGCCCAGGGTCATACAACTAGGGAATATATTAGCAAGTCACTTTTTCCTTCTGTGCCCCAGGCACATTAGAACTTAGTGATGGAAGTAATTCCCAGACTTATGATTCCAGGCACTGAGGAAATCACAGATCCTTCACATATTTGCAAATCTATTTTTAAAAAAAAAAATCTAAGTCAGATTCAAAGATTAATCTCTTAGATTTCTAAAAAGATTCCTTTTCTTGGCCAAGGTAGACACCCTGTATTAGCAAGCATATGTCCTACATTCACTATGCCAAAGACTTGTAATATCATCTAAGAGCCACACATTTATGAAGAATCAGTAGTGAAGGTAGTGAATTACTGAAGCATGTAGAACAAATAATGTCAGTATAATTAAAATATGTTATGATACAGGAGCTAAAGGCAATTTTGACAGTTTTAAAATTAATATACTATGACAAATGGAATATAACTCTTGGAATGACTATGTCAGAAATGGAAATTTAATTTTATTAATGATGTAGAATTGGCTTCAACAGCTCATCACAGAATATTACCCTGTGGTTAGCGTCAATCAGTAATGAAGATTATTCGTTATGAACACTATTTAAGCTAGACTATATATTCCTGCCAGGTATTCTGCCAGGTAAATATAAATACTCTAATCATTAATTATTATAACCACAGAAGCCTATGAAAATTCAAGAAGAGAGCAAGAGCCCTCACTTATCTAGGGACCCAGTTTTCTTTCTAGGAATGTAGTTTAGAAAACCCAAATGCTTCCTAGGATTTCACTACATGCGTGACATCCCCAGGGTACATCAAAGCTAAATTCCTTAGAGCTACTGAGAAATCTCAGCAGTAGAACCAACCCGACTACACACGCTACCAATGATAGGAAACAGACTCTAAACAAAGTAAAGAAATTGCAGGCAACCTCCAACTGAAAGCAGAATGGGTTAAATAAGGTTGTTAAAAGACTCAGGTGTCCTTTAAAGGATTATTTACAGGAAAAGATTATTTGGTAAATTTATTATTATTAACACTCCATTTCATAGCAACCCAACATCTCACAATGTAAAGGGATCTTGTTAGGCTTCTTCTCTGAATTGACCTTAGCAGTTAACTAACACAACCTAGAACTTAATAGGTATTCTGTTTACTACATCCCATGAAAGTGGTCATTAAGCCTGTGTTTGAATACAGATAGAAGTAGAGAGAATAGACTTTGGAATCAGAAGATCTGAATTTGATTCCCAACTCTGCCACTTACTATCTGTGTGTCCTTGGTCAAGTCAAGTATTTCTTAGGATGATTTGTCTAAATGAATAATCCAGAAAGAAAGATAAGCATGTGGTTGAGAATATCCTGTCCAGAACTAGACACTCTTGGGCAGATAAAATGACAGAGGAAGGTTAGCTGTAAGGAAAACACCTGTTCACAGCATTATTCCCTTCAACCAAGGGTATAGCTAGTTATTGGCAAACACAGACATGTTCTACTCAGTACATATCAGGAAAGTCCTACTGTTGATCTTACCTCTGCAAAAGGGAATATTTGATCTTCCAGTAGTTGGACTTCCTGACTCCCTGCCAGTCAGAGAGGTCCATTGCAACAGACTTGTTGGAGGACTGTCCAGATCACTTATACTTCAGGGACCATCTGGAAACAGAGATGACGTCAGTGGATAACCAATAAGGGATGTCAAGTCCACAGCAAGTGGAGGTATCCACAAATCAAGCACAAGAGTAACTCAGAATGTCCAGATGCTCAGAAGCAGGCCAGAATTAAAAGTGGGAATGTCACCACCAAGGTGGTCAATGTCCTTTTCGTGGAAGATACCATTGGGCCCAGGCTTAGCACATGCCTGAGTCCTACCCATTTTACTGAAATTCTTGTCTGCTAAGAGGGCATCAGTCTCAGTAATATGCCTATGGATCTAGTGATGTTGATGTTAATAGCGTGGGACAGTTTAGGAAAATCTGACAAATTTTCATTGCCATAATGGGATAAGGTAAAGAAACAATAACCTCAGCTGTCACCACCCCCACAAACTCAATAAATCCTCCCTCCCTATGTATTCAGGTATACTACTGGTTGTCCTTCTACCTTTATTTGGAGAGTATTCTTAATCCCCAATACGGTGACTCTCCTTAAACCTATCACCAATGTGAGAATTCTGTTTATAACCCTAATCATATCCACAGAGATAAATTTCTCAACTTACTTTGTCCAGCAGGCCCACAAAAATCTGAGACTCACCTTCAACCCACTAAACCATAACTTGAACGTAGACTTTCTTATTCTCCTTTGTGACTATGGAAAAAAATGAATGTTTGTTTGTTTGTAATTAAAAAATAAGGTCAGGGTAAAAGAGTTGGTAGAAGATGAACATGTTCTGGGATGAAAGGTTTTAATGTCTCTATCTGTTCTGTAGCTATTTTACTAATCAGGATTATCAATTTCCTTTTCAATTCCTTGTGTTAAAAACTGCATTATTAAGAAAGTCTTGTCACCTATCCTTTTTAAGCAGGCCATCAAAAAGTGCAGAACTATTTGAGTATACTTAATCAAGGGGGCTACACCTTCATATAAATTTCTAAAGCTATCAGCCAATTCCAGAACAAGAAACAGGGGCAAGTCCAGAGTAACCAAATTCCTCAAGACTTGAGGATCCTTTAAGAACTTAGCTCTAATGACATCTGAGGTAAGATGTTTGTAAGGATACCAGGTCTTGTTAACTTCTAAGTGTCTTATAGCAAGGGCAACTAGATGGTACAGTGGATAGATTCCTGGGCTTTGAATCAGGAACTCTTCTCTTCCGGAGTTCAAATATAACTTGAGACACTAACTAGTTGTTTGACCCTGGGCAAGTCACTTCACCCTGTTTGTCTCAGTTTCCTCATTTGTAAAATGGAAATATGGAAGGAAATAGCAAATCACTCTAGTAGAGTCAAATGTGACTAAACAAGAACAACACTATATAGCAAACCAAGAACACATGGAATAATTCTTCCAGGAGATTACACTGGGACTTAGTCTTAAGAGAGCTAAACCTACATGATTCCTGACCAAACTCACTGAATGGAGCTAGAGATGTCATACCTTGCTTTATAAGACATCAAAATGGCCTTGCAATAGAGAGTTCTTGGTTAGTTCCTACAACTTATGAAAGTAGACTCATTTTTAAAAATCAATATCTATTTCCATTCCTTTAAATGAGTCAACAAAGTTTCTAAAGCCTTTTTCTCCTTTTGGCAATATTTAACTTGCAAGCAGCTTAATTCTCCTCTGAATACTCCTTAATCTTTTCCAAGTTACCATCCCCTAAGTGAAGAGGCCTTGGGTAGCCACAAGATATACTCTCATGGTCCCAATGTTTGGGGAAGTTTGGGGCTGTGGCCAAGATGAATCAGAGAAATAAAAATGGGAGAAATCTTCCTCATTTTAATCCCCATCCTTCTCCAAAATTTAATCTCTAATAATTCGAAATTACCTAGAGTTAGGAGGTTAAATTAAGGTTGTGATGAGATGACTTCTGAAGTGATCCTGAAGGTAATTGAGTCCCTCCTACCTTCAACTGGGCTACAGCCAAATCCATCATTTGGCCTTCTGCCTTCGGGTCATGTATAACTAGTCAGCCTTGGGTCTTTTCAGTTCTGTTAACTCAGAAGAGAGGTTTTCAATTATAATTAGCAACTACACAGGAACAGTGAAACAGGCCAACACCTGGGTTTGCAAGGGCTCTAAACCTAACCCATTGATGGAATATATCCTACAAAGTCAATAATTCCTATGTTACTGGTTAATAGGGACCAATATCAGGACACCTCAGTAGTGGTAGCCCCTTGTCCTTTCTTCCTTCACCACAGCCATGTATTCTTCTAGCAATTCATGAGCCCATTGTCAGTTTTGCATCTTGCCAATTAAGTTAGATATCTTTGGTCACATAAAGTCTGGCCCCAAATGCAAGTTATGATCTAGAGAGATTGAATAAATGAAGTAAATGAAGCAAAATGAATAAATGATACAAATAGAAACAAGCAATTGGTAACTTCCCTCAAGGAGACTAAATACATTCTAAAGAGGAAAGAAAACTAATAAAAGTAGAGCTAGAATGAGGTAAGGGAGAAGTAGTATATATTTGGTGGCATGTTTTAGAAATAGCCAGGAAATTATGTAGAGGCATGATTCTGGGCAAGATGAGGCAAAAATACTTCAATCGTAGCCAAGGATCCCCAGTCGTGCAACCCTTGTGGAAAATGGGACCACCATCATCACAACCAACAACATCAACTGGCAGCCCACTGCCAGCAACAAATCCAGCCTAAGTGATGGAGAAAGGCACTATAAGGATGAGACTGGAAGCAGCTGGGCTGCTGAAAGCATCTCAGCCTCCACTTTCCCTCATACTCTGGTAGAGACAGCTTAGGACCCTGAACCCCAAAACTCTTAAAATAGCAATGATGTTTCTTGTCTTGCTTGCTCCTACCTTGACCTTTACACTCATTAAGTGGAACAACTTTTGTAGAGAAGAGATCTGCCATCACTTCAACTCCACCAACACTAATAGATGATCAACTGTCCCCCATGGTCAGTGGCCCTGGGAACAAAGACATTTTTAGATCACCAATCCTATTTCCCCACTTCCTCTGTTAAATTTTCAGTGTGAGCATTTATGCCCTGGAAATCCTCAAGCACTACAAATAAAAGTTTAATTTTCTTTTTATTGGTTTCCTGGCTTTAAAGTGATGGAGAAAATGTTAATAATGCAGAATTAACTTAAAAGTGTGTTGTACATACTTTTATCACCCCCCCC
>CM053580.1:487195106-487218578 GCA_028627135.1 Pseudochirops cupreus
TTGATTAAAGTAAGATTGTTAACCCACTTTGAGTTGCTTTCCTTTAGAAAAGCAGATCTAAGAACCTGTGCTAGTAGCCGCCATAGGTATGCTAGGGTGCTTGCTGATACAGTCAAGGGTTCTTAACACCACTTCCTCCCCACCTTTTTTTAATGTCTTAGACTCCATTTGGCAGTCTGGTGAGACCTATAAAACCCTTTTCCGAATTATGTTTTTAAATGTATAAAATAAATTACATGGTATTACAAAGGAAACCAATCATACTAAAGATATATAGCTAAAAAAAAAAGTTCTCATACCCCATGCCAGGGGTGGGGAACCTATGACCTGAGGCTCATATGTGGCCTTCTAAGTCCTCAAGTGTAGCCCTATAACTGAACTCAAACTTCAAAGAACAAATCTCCTTAATAAAAGGATATTTTTCTGTAAAACATGTACTCAATCAAAAGGCTTCAACCAAGGACCTAGAAGGCTTTGAGGTCACAGGTTCCCCACCTCCACCCTAGGTTAAAAACCCATATTCAATACCAGGTACAAAGCCAAGGTTTAAAATCAGTTAGTACTTTAACCATGAATTATTAGAACAAGAATCATCATATTGAAAACAGAAACCACCTTGTCCTTTCATTCTCATAAGCTTACATAGGATCAATTACAATTTGAGAGGAAAGTTACTTCAGTTAGGGCAGAGTACTAAGGTCAGTGTTTAAGTTAAGATCCCTATTCAAGCCTTTGCATTTACCCTATGTCCCTGAAAGAACTCCTTAGATATGATCACATGGTCAGTGATATTTGAAAGATCATGAAGAACTAGAGATAGCTCATAGGAGAAGAAAAATGGAAAATATTGTCAGAGAGACAAACAGAATGAGAATTAATTTTTAAATTCTTCAACAGGCCAGTGAGTTTGATAAGATTCTATGATCCAAATTCTTAGGAAATTCTAGAATGGATTAGTGATGATAGAAATGATAGAAAAAAGGAACAGATGACAATGAAAAACCAGCATAGCTCCTGTCCAAGGTTATGGTTCTGCATTTTGTGCAGACTCATTCAGAGACTAAGGGTTTGAATAAATAGTACTTAAGAATGATGATCTTACCATTACTACTACTACCAATACCTCTGGGACAGCTAGGTGGTACAGTTGACAGAACGCTGGGCTTAGAATCAAGAAGTCTCATCTTTATGAATTCAAATCCAGTCTCGAGAGACACTTATAAGCTGTGTGACCCTAGGTAAATCACTTAACCCACTTTGCCTCAATTAATCATTAGTAAAAGAAGCTGGAGAAGAAAATGTCAAACCACTCCAGTATCTTTGCCAAAACCCCAAATGGGGTTATGAAGAGTCAGACATGATTGAAATAAGTAAACAATTAATACCCCCAAGAAAAATCAGTCACCAAGGCTATTAAAAGGTAGTTCAGAGGAAGGTAAATACAGGTAAAAATCAATAGGAAAAAAGGTTAAAAGCAACAATCAAGGAACTTTTTTGTAGACTGAGGAATTCCCTGGCACAAAGCTGACTTTATATCATCCCTGCCTAAAGTATCCCAGATTAATCCACCTGAGAATAAAGATATCTCAAACTGACCCATGTCTGGTCCATAGTTTCTTTATTGGAGTCCCATTGGAATTTTGGGAACATAGGGAGATTTAACCCAAGCCTCCCCAGTTCCATCATTGCCTTGTTTCCCCACAATAGCTTCATTAAGAATAGGTCATATCAGACTAAACTTATTTCTCTTTTTTTTTAATTGTATTACTAAATGTGTAGAACAGGGAAATGTGGTAGATACAGTTTACCTGGTTTAATGCAAAGGATTTAATAAAACATCTCAAACTATACTTGTGAAAGAAAGATAGAATGCTGTGGGCTAGATACAAATAGAAGGACTGATCATTCATTGAATACCCAGATACAGAGTAGTTATTAATGGTCTGATATCAGTTTTAAGGTGATCTCCAGTGTCCTTCAGGGAGTCAAAAGTCTGGAATCTATGCTTGCCCTGTACTATTTCACTTTTGTTTTTGTTGTTAAATTAATGATGTGGATAAAGATATAGATGGAATGTTCTTAGCCACAAGGCTAGGAAAAGGAGGTAAACATCCTGGAAGATAGATCTACAATCAAAATTCTTGCCAAACTAGAGCATTAGGCTAAATTTAATCAAATGAATTCCAGAAGGAATAAATGTAAAGTCTTATACTTTAGTTCAAAAGCACAAAATTGTTGAAGCATGTCATTGCAAACAGGAAGTGGTTCTAAAATTTGTGACCTCATAGAGTTACCTGGGGCATTAAGACAGGAAGTAACTTCGCTAAGGTCACCTTTGTGATTTTGGTCAAATATACTTATCAGTTAGATTGGATTGGATTATATTGGTTTGTATTGCATTATATTGTACTATATCATATCTTATTGAGTTAAATAAGTCTGTATTATATACCTACTATGTATGAGGGAAATTACTTCTCTCTCCTATTAATAGCCAATTATTAAAATTAGGGAGACCCCAGATTTTTTTTCCATGTCCTATTTCCTTGTTCATCCTTTCAAGGACTGGGCTGAGGGAGGATAGGATTAATGTTCACCTTATTCTGGGTTTTACTACTCCTCCCACTAGTTTAGACCAAGGTGGAGATAGATCCTTTGTTTAGATTGCCTAAGGCTGGGGGTGGTCTGGTAGTCTCTGTGGTAAAGAGTGACATGATGTCACTCTCGGCCCCTCACTGAAGTGAACTCACTTCTCTTTGCTCATTAATTGTTAATCAATCACAGTTGATTGTCATCCTCAGAAACATTCTTTCCAAGGCCATATAAACCATGAGCCTGCCTCCATGATTACCTCTGACATTCAAGAGTGTCATTTTGTTTTTAACTCTGGCTTTATTAATAAAATCATTAAACTACCCAGAAATTATATGTCTCAATCTTTTTTAAATGCCACATGTGCAAGACACAGAGGATACAAATTTAAAACATCTCTGTTCTCAAGGGGCCCATGTTCAATTGGTGAACATTAATTCACATACATGAATAATGATTATACAAATAAATGACTGATAAATTTATACTTAGTAAAAATATGAGAGTATAGGGGAGGCATTAATTAAGAAGATCAGACAAGTCTACCTATAGGAGCTAAGGCTTAAAGGAAGCTTGGTATTTCAAGAGGTTGAGGTGAGGAAGGGAAGTGTTACAAGCATGGGGATTATGGGTTGAAGAGGGAGAATCCTAGGCAAATTCAAAGAGGTAGGAGATAAAATACAGGTTTGGGGAATGTCAAGAGGCTAGGATTTTGTTTTGTTTGTTTTGTTTTGGGGCAGGTTAGGTGAAGGGGAGCAATGTAAAATAAGTCTGGAAAGGTTAGCTGGGGAAATACTATGTAAGACCTAAGTGTCAAAGGAAGATATATTTTATTCTAGTGGCAATAGGGAACATTTGAAGCTTCTTGAGCAGAAGAATGATGTGATCAGAATAATATGTAGTATATATTGATCTTTTAGAAAATTAAAACATGTTTCGTGATTAGTCATTTCAACAATTTCCTCTGTAAAAATTTTAAAGAGGCACAAATAAGTGACAATTGGCCTACTAGGCAAGGAAACTTTGATTTGCTATTATAGTCTTGGAGATTTAAATTGGTGATATCCCAAAAGACATAAAGGTTTCTTTTGTGAAAGATGTGACAATCAACCTTTAACTGCAAACCAAATAAGCATTTGTCTAAGAAAGAGGAAGTCAAAGTTATGAAGATCGATGTTCTTCCAGCTACAGAATTAAATTAGAACAATCTCTTTTAAAGTTCTAACTTAAGCTGATGGGAATAGTCCTGTTCTGTCATGCCAAAATGCATCTCCATAAACTGTTGACAACAGAAAATGTTGTTGTAAAGGAGCCAACAACATGATTACACTGCCAGCTCTTAGCTCAAGTGCACTTACAATCTAACACTGAAACTATAGAAAGGAAAAGAAGCAGAAATTTATGACATACATTCTAACATTTAGTGGCTGCTTTTTCTAGTGCAAAAAAAATGTTCTTTTGAAAAGACATTGTCTCCTCTAAACTACATCCTCCACTGTTAAGTTCAAAGTTATTTTAGATAAGACACTAGTGATTTTAAAATATGTGACTATAACTCACCATATGATATCATTGAGAATATCAGGGGAGAGGATGAGGAGAGAAGAGTTAACACTTGTCAGCAAGAATGATCAGAGAGTATTTATAAAGTATCCCCCCTCCCCTTCTTTTTCTTGTGGAGGGAAGGAGGAAACAGACATATGATTTCATTAGTATAGAGAGCAAACATAGATAACTTGTTTTACAAATGTAGATAGACACTTTTTCTGAATTTACTGTATTAAAAAAGTTGCCTGAGGCACTAAGAGATTAAACAATGTGCCCAGAGTCATGCTGCCTGTTTATGTCAGAGGAAGGATTTGAAATCAGGTCTTCCTAACTGGAATGTGATCTCTATACACTAAGTCATGCTTCATTTTACACATACAGAACACATATATGAAGTAAAAGGTATACAGACAAATATGAAAGCTATTTTTGCGACAAAGTCTGAAAACTCATTTGACAACAGTAGATAGAATGCAGGGTCTGGAGTAAGAAAGAATACAGATCCAGTCTTAGTAGCTGTGTGACCCTGGATAAGTCACTTAACTGTGATATACCTCTTTTTCCTCAAATTTAATATGGTAATATTAGTAGTAATTACTTCCCAGGGTTGTTTTGGGGATCAAATGAGATAATATTTGTAAAAAGCTCATCATAGTATCTGAGTATGTGCTTATCTAAGATTAGTTACCATTATTATTATTAAAGAAATTCAGAAAAGGCTTCTTGAAATCAAAATAACTATTAGGATGAGTGATTTCTTATGTATTTAGAAACCTTAGTCATTTCAATCCGATAACTAATGGTTGTCATAAATCTGTCTCTCTGTCTCATAGATTCAATGCTATCATGGTTTCACAGACCATTTTCTGATCACTAAAGGGTTATAATACAACATTCGATTTATATTTGCAGATTCAAGGATCAACAAGAATGAGAATGAGTTGGAACTCATTGGATGTATATTTGTGTTTAAAATTTTTGCAATGAGCCCTCAGTAATTTGGAATACTTTGAGACAGGTCACACGAATTTGGGAATATTTTCCAAGAAAGGTAACTGCATCGCATTCTGATAATATAACATGAACCCAACAAAATGCTGTGTCTACACAAAACTCACTAATATTTTAGAAGGCTAAATTTGGTTCTATTTGGTTTTTTTCCTCAAAATCCACATATTCAATTTTATCCTTAATAACATCCATTTTCACATAAAATCATTTCATTACTTTTTTTTTTTGTCCTTGCTAGCTTACACTCCAGGATTTTACTTGATTGGCTACTGGATTGGGAACATGAATACAAAAAGGATGGCAAATCTACATGCCTAGTTCTTGGTACACAGAGCTGCTAGATACCTAAATATAGTGCTTAGTCTAACGAGGTTAAAACATCTAATTTTAAAGATAATAGTACACCCAGGCTTCACAAAATAATTGCAACATGTAAGCAGTCCCATTATATCAATGCTCCAGAAAGGTTCACACACAGAAATATTCAACAACCTTGTGAGTATTTTGCTACTGATATTGGGGAATGACTGGTGGGAGGAGGGTAGGCATATTGTTTTAATTAACAAAAATTGAGTCAATGTCTCTGTACTGACACAATTTTGCCAATTAATTTATTTCAAAAGCCGATTTAATGAATAGATAAGAACCAATTTATATGATATACAAATAAATGTTAATGTGTTTGAAAAATTTAGTTAAGTAGGATAAACATTTCATAGTCAATCTTGTTTAACAGACTTTCTGTCTATAATTCCAAGGTACAATTCTATATATCTATATATATATATCTATATCTAAATAATGATTAATTCTAAGTTTGTGTCTATCACTCCTAGTGACACCTCTGTGTCAGAACAAGTTGATTTCTCTAGAAACCTAGGGATAGAATTTACTATAAAATCATTTTACTATAAATTTAGGAGCGTGAAGGCGGTTTGAAAGTCTAACAATATAATTTAATTCAAAGAACTCTGGAAAAGAGATTAATTTAAACTCACATGAACTAAGGTTTTCAACCAACACGATTAAAAAAACTCATTAAGTGCATGTTACATGGAAATGTTGGGGTATATATATGTGTGTATATATACAAAGTTTATAGAAGAGTCCCTCCTATCCCCTCAGAGTTTGTAGTCTAATAGATAGTGCATTAACCCAGCAATGACATACAATATTACAAGATGAAATGTCTTAAGAGTCACAAAAGGAAAGGCTTCCTGAAAGAGGTGTTATTTGAGTCAAGCTTTAAAGCACAGGGAGGAATTTAACAGGCAAAGAGGAACATTTCAGTCATAGGGAGAGTGTGAACCAAAGTCTGAGTATGTTCACTTTTCACAGTGTTTAGACACCCTAGCATCATGCTTTGCATCTCCCAGTTGGCCAGAGAAAAGTTCTTTGACTAATTTAAATGCCATTTTTTTTCTTTCAGTTGTAAATCCATGACAGCATTTCCTAGGGTGATTTACTACTCCCTGACCAGACCACCAAAAGAGGGCAGTGCTTTGACACAATCCTTTCCCTCAATTTTAGAGACTCCTAGGCTCAATCGCTTAGATAAACAAACTTGCCTCACCTCTGTCTTTCTAGTTCTAGAGATGATGAATCACTTGTTCTCTAAGTATAAGCCACCTCCTCTCTGTCAGCCTCCACGACTTCCCATTTTCTTATTCTCACTCTTCAAATCTATCCCTCCCATGTCCCATGCCAATTCCATCCTCCCACTCTCTCCTATGGAATTCTTTCCATAGTTAATAAGCTTCCTTTCATTTTGATCTTTTCCTCTCTGGTTCTTTCCATCTATTCATACAGAACTCTCCACTCCCCTGTTTCCATTATATCCCTGGACTCTCTCTAGTACTAGTTATGCTTTCCCTTATCTTCCCATTAACCATACACATAACATTCTGTTGCCAGCATTATTCAAAAACTTCTCCTCCTTTGAGGTTCATACCATTCAAATTTATTAACCAATCTAGAGCCTATTAGTAGTTATCTATTGGCCCCCAGAATATTTTCTATGATTTTTTACAGAATTCTGTATTTGACTCACAGGTTTTCTGTTCATCTCAAATCCTGTAGTTATATTAGGAGTCTTCTAACCTTTTAATTCCTCATTCTCATCAACTCCTTTGTTTTACAAACATGTTGAAGTTCCACCTTTAGTAGGAAAAAAATCTAACTAGTTCCAGCTATCTATACCATCCTATATCTCTATCCTTTTCACAAACTCCTAGAAAAAAAACTATCACCCAGCTAGGTGGCATAGTGGATAGGGGACTATGCTTGGAATCATGAAGACTCATCTTCCTGAGTTCAAGTCTGGTCTCTGACACTTAATAGTTGTATGACTGACCAAGTTATTTTACCCTATTTGACTCAGTTTCCTTGTCTGTAAGATGAACTGGAAATGGAAAACCGCTCCAGTATCTTTGCCAAGAAAAGTTCAAAATGGGGTCATGGAGAGTAGTATATGACTGAAAAGGACTGAATAACAACAGTTCCCCATTGCCTTCACTTCTTCTCTAACCCTTGACAGTATGTAGTTGAATCTCATCATTTAGCTGAAACTACTTTCTTCAAAGTATTCAATAATCTCTTAATTTCCAAATTTGTTTTTTTTTCCTTAGTCTTCATCCCTTTTGACTTCCTTGGAGTATTCAATATTGTTAACCACCCTTTTTTCCTGGATACTTTCTACTCTCTAGATTTCCATAATACTGTTCTCTCTTGGTTTCTTATCCCTTACCCCTCTTCAGTGGTCATCCGTTGCTGGGTCATCATCTATATTAGATCCTATCTTTGCCCAAAGAGCTGTTATTGATTATTTTATTGATTTGTATACATTGAGAGTTTAACCCACATTATTAACTTACTGGAATTCATCCATTAAAAATATTCTAAGCTCTATGAGGGCAGATTGGTCTTCCTGGCAAAGTAGCAAGAATATTGAATTTAAAATCAAGAGATTTGGGTTCAATCCATTCAACATTGAATGGTTTGATTTTGTGAATGACTACACATGATAGTCACCCATCTTTGCTCATTTCATATTTATTGTGTGTGACCTTGATCATGTTGTTAAACATTTCTGAAATTCAACTTCATTACCTATAAAATTGGGACCAATAATATATATTACCTTTCAGAAGTCTTGTGATAGAAGTACCTCCCAAGTTTTATGAATCTAAGTGCCATGTTTATATAGAACCAGACCTGTGATTTCATTGTAGAGAGAATACCCTCTACTGATGTAGATTGCTAAATTTACTGTAAAGTACATTCTTAGAAAATTTCTATGGGATCTGAGCCATTAAGGGATTTGCTCATGGTCATACAACTGAACCTCAAGGCTCAATCTCTATCTTATATACCAAGCTATCTTTTTTTTTTATTGTAATTAGTCAATTTTTAGAATACTTCCTTATCTCTTATCTAGCTTCCTTTAAGTCCTAACTAAAATTCCATCTTCTACAAGAAGTCTTTCCCCAGTCCTCTTCATTCTAGTGCCTTCCTTCTCAATTATTTCCTATTTATGCTGTATATAGTTTTTTGCTAACTTGTTGTCTCTCCTATTAGATGGTGAACTCCTTGAGGCCAGGGTTCATCTTTTGCCTCTTTTTGTATCACCAGTACTTAGCACAGTACCTGGAACATAGTAGGTGATTAATTAATGTTTATTGACTGAATGTTATTAATATTAGCATTACTGCTTAGAGAGGCAGCATAATGTATATAACACTTAATAGTTGTTTGATTATAAACAAATTGGCCTGTCTTCTCATTGTAAAATGGGGATGACAGTAATTATATTAGCTAAGGGTGAGGTATGTATGTAGTGTATGAACCTTAAAGCACTTTGTAGCTGTGAATGCACCATCATCATCATGATCGTCACCATTTCTAAAAGGCAGCATTTCATTATGCATAGAAAGCTGCCATCAGAACCAGGAAGACATGGGTTTAAGTTCTACTTTTTAACATCCAATGGCACTGTATCCCTGAGCAAGTCAATTAACCTCTTAGTGATATAGATGACTTTCCACAATTAGAAGTTGCAGGAAAAGTGTCAGTCTGCATTAGTATAGGGAATTTCCTTATCTAGAATCACAGATCCAGTCCATATCACTTCCATTTTTTTGTAGAGTTCATAGGGCCTAACACAATGTCTTTAACATAGTAGATGTTCAGCAAATGCTTATTAAATGGATTTATTTAAATATATCACAGTGATTATGTCACAAATATATCACAATAAAAGCCTCTTTCTTACAGTCATAATAACTATATGAGAATATAAGCTGTATTCACTATTTGCCCCCTGAGTATTCCTTTTCTGATAAAGAAAAAAGAGACCTGTAGTTAGGATGTATAATAGTTTACCAATATGTCACCTCACTCAAAGGTTAGGGGCATATCATAGATATCCCCAGTTTCCATTTAAAAACATGTTATCAAATGTGAATTTATGCAACCTTTTTTGAAAACTGTAATTTAACTAAGCTTACCACAGCCTGAATCTTTAATGGGTATTTTGTTAGATATTTTTTAAAAGTCTGTCGTATTCACAAATGCTAAACAGGTTCCCTAGATGTTTAATTGCGCCCAGAATATTAAAGCTTAACAGCTTATTTGAATGAAGCAGCTATCCACATTTGTCTTTCTATTGAGTCATTATGTACCACTCATACATTTAGCATACTGAATGGTGTTTCATAAATTGTAAATTATTTTGAGGAGGGAAAGTAGCAAGATGTCTATACATTTTGAAATTTGTGCAATGATTTTTATATTATATCCACTGTTGTATAGGTTTATTTCCTTATCACTAATATTCTTGTTCATGGAGCTCATAATGCTATATAGCTTTGGATCATGGGAAAACATGGCTATAAATGAATTAAAATTATATACAGCATTGAAGAAAAGTGCATGGTGATACAAAAGATACCTTCAGGGATATTTATTATTACAAAGGGAGGGGGACTGCTCACATAGGAAGATTAGAGTGATAACAGATAATTTTTAAATGGATTTCTATGTGGAAAGGCCTTCGTACCCTCCACCATCTTGGCCGATTTTTTTTTTTTTGTATTTTCTCTAGCTTGTCAATGTCAGAAGTGGTTCATGTAGTCTAGGAAGGAGAGACCCATTAACCTTCTGGGACTATAGATACTGCTACCATTCATGTTACTCCCAATATTGAATTATCATCTGTGTCAAGCTTAATGTGAGATGATATAAAATAGGATGGAAAATACCTAGTGATATATGTTCCTACAGTAAAAAGACTGAAACAATTTTCTATTCTATTAGTGATTAAGGATTTCTTATTTTACTGGGAGGATCTTAAAATGTGAAGTATACATAGCTCAGATACCATAACTATATGTTATTGAGGCAGCACAATATTTTTCAGTGGACAGGTTGGTAGACAAAGAGACAAAGTATTTGGAGAGAATTCACAGAAGTCTAGAAGGCTAGATGGATAATCTAAGGTAAGTCATGTGCTTAGTATTGGGGAAGGAGAACTGGTTTTGGAGTCAGAGAATCTGAGTTGGAATCCTACCTCTGGCAACTACAAACACCTGTGGGGCTTTTGGCAGATCATTCTGCATCACTGGGCTTCAGTATCCTCAACTCTACAATGAAGGTGTTCACTTAAATATTCTCTGTCATCCCTTCAAAATCTACATCTATGCTCTTATTAACCCTGTGAATCTCAGTTTCCTCATCTGTGAAAGTCTGGACAATAATGTCTAAAATGCCTACTTTACAACCTTGGCCACTATACACAAAATGCTTTTTTAAAAAGAAAGCAAGATATAAATGTTACCTCTTATTATTAGACACTTCATTGCTATGATATAAGTGATGAGGTGGTTTATTCATCTTTCAACTTCTTGCCTTAAGAAAGAAATATTCCAAAAATATAAAATAACTGCTTTGCAGTATTATAAAGTAGGCAACTACATTAAAAAAAAAAGTAGTGTGTGGGGGAGAAGATTCTGAGGTATGGACCACACAGAGAAGTCTAAGTACACTGTGGTTTTTGTTAGAATGTAATTAATACCACTTAAGCTGCAAGCTAAAGTACACTCTGAATAAATCATTTTTTACAAATGGGTGGAATTAAAAATGACTTAATATTCTGCTCATTGCCCAAATTCAATTTTAGACAGTAATGCTTAAATGAGAAAAGTTAATTTTAAAATTGGGGATAGTTTTGCTTTGATGGTATTTCTAGAATTTTTCAACATAGAGGAAAAAAATACACACAAAAGATGATTAGTTCCATTCAAACTCAAAAGTTCTTTGTGATTGAATGCATCAAAGGCCTTAAAGTGAGTCACAGACAATGATTTTTCCAAGGTTAAATGGAACTTGCAATGCTTGTCATACATTGCAAACATTTCCACGTACTGACTTTATTTTGGTGATTTAGTGTTGTTATTGAGAAAAAGAACACTCTAGGGGTTAACAAGCTCACATATAATCATGGTATTTCTGCCATCAGTCAAATAAGAAAACCAGTTTTCTTACTTAAAAGACTAAAATGTAAGCTCCTTTAGGGAAGAGACTCTCACATTTTTCTTTGTATGCCCAACACCCCACAGTGTGCTTAGTTCATACTTATTGATTAATAGTCACACTTTGTTTAAGACATTGTCTTTGTGCTATAATAAATAAAAAGTACAATTTATATAGCACCTGAAAGTTTATATAGCCCCTTCTAGTAAATGACAGTAGAGGATACTATGACTGCACACAAACAACAGCAATATTTGAAAAGTTTCATATGATTGATGCATACTGAAAATTCCCTAGGTATTTACATGACAGAAAAAAAAGTACTTGGTGCTAGTATAAAGAGAGAAAGCCTTATGGTACTGGAGAAGACTTTTGAGTATTGATGGGGTTCAAGTCAGCAGAGATAGGGTAGGAAGGAACATTAGTAGGTGGGGAAAAGCATTGAAAGGTAAATAAAGGAATGGGATAGTACAGAGTTTTTGAAGGTAACCAAAGAAGAGCAAACGTTTGTTAAACTTGAAATTATTTACTATGTGGACAGCTAGCGCGCTCAGTGAATGGAGCACCGGGTTTGGAGTGGAAGACTCATCTTTCTGAGTTCAAATCTGGCCTCAGACATTTACTAGCTGTGTGGCCCCAGGCAAATCACTTAACCTTCAGTTGCCTCAGTTTCCTCATCTGTAACATGAGGTGGAGAAGGAAACGGCAAACCACTCCATTATCTATGCCAAGAAAACCCCAGATGAAGTCAGGAAGATTTGGACACAAGTGAAATGACTCAATAACAACAGAAGGACACAATGTAGGGCAATGGGAGTAATCTAACACTTTGAAATAATATATTCTCCACCCACACTGAAGTAAGGTGAGCTCTCTCTCTCTCTTTCTCTCTCTCTCTCTCTCTTTTTCTCTCTTTTTCTCTCTCTTTCAGACACACACACACAACCATAATACAAAATAATATGTGGTAAGTATATATGAGAGGTATTAAGTACTACTTGTGGTGTCACGGATAGTACGTGAAATATTACCAATTGGGGAGAATTTTTTTTTTAAAGCCTCATGGAGAAGGCATGGTAAAATTCTCAGGATAGCCCAAGTAAAGGCACAAAGGGAGGAGAGAGACAATATGACTTAAGGGAAAAAATTTTGGACTTCGAGTCAGAAAAACCTGGGTTCAGATCCTACATCTGATACTTACTAGCTATGTGACCCTAGGCAAATCACTTACCCTTGTGGAATTTTAGTTTTCTCATTTGTAAAATGAAGAGGTTAGAGTGACAACCTCATACATCTCTTTCAGCTCCAAGCCGTGCTCCTCTGAGTGTGTGGGCTTGTTTGTGAAATAGTGACAAGGTCAATTTGACTAGATACTACATGGAGGAGATAAGGCTGAAAAGGCAGAGTGGCATCAGAGTAGATAAGGCCTGAAATGCCAATCAAAGTGGTTAGAACTTAATCCAATAATCAAAATGGAGCCATCAGAAGTTATATTCATTGTTTCTGATCCACCTTTTTTTGTGTGATTTTTGGGGCACTTCCTCAGTTCTTTCTAGAGCACTATAGCTAGATTTCTCTAATGCCCCTATCATTCTCTAATGATCTCTAATTATCATGCCCCTATTATTTATTTAATATGTTCTATTTGCCTCAGTCCCCCAAAATCTGTATTATTGCACTGTCATATTTTATCTATATGTGGGTTACTGTATATGTATATATACAAGAAACAATATATTTCCCATCCTTATGGAGCTTAGTTGTTTCTTATTCAGGCATTTTCTGTTGTGTCTGCCTCTTTGTGACCACATTTGAGGTTTTCTTGGTAGAGATACTAGAGTGGTTTGCCATTGGTTTGCCAAACAGTGACTTCCCTAGGGTCACACAGCTAGTATCTGAGGCCTGATTTGAACCCAGGAACAGGAGTCTTCCTGACTCCAGGTTCAGCACTCTATCCATTGTGCCACCTAGTGACCTTGATTAGTTGTAACCATGTTTAACAAAGCAATAATCAATCTTTAATGATTTTGAGTGATTGAATTAATTTATCAACCCATAAAATAAGGGGATTAGGCTAGATAAGGTCCCCTCCATCTACCATTCTGTATTCTTACTCTTTCTTCCACATCAATTGTCTTCATCATAAGAATATAAAACAGATTAACTTATAGCTGTTTTCATAGAATTATAAAATTATAAAGAAAATCAGAGATCATCTAATCAAATTCCTTTATTTTATGCATTCATTTATCTATTCAAAAATTATTAAGCAACTATAACATGCAAGACATTGTGACTGGTACTAGGGATACAAATATATAAGACTTCTCATAGTTCTTGTTCTCAATGAGCTCACAGCTGATTGAGATTTGTGGACAACATGAGTACATGGATAAATATAATACAATCTAGGAAGCGATGGGGTAAAAGGATTATCCAGATACAATGGTTAAGGAAAAGCTGAGGAGGAGATATTAATTTCATTTAAAAGATTCTGCAGGCTTTTGTAGTAGGCACACAGGGTGATAGTATAGTAGTAATGGCTTTGGATTTGGAGTCAGAGCACCTGGCTTCAAATTCCAGCTCTGCCACTTACTGCCTATGTGACCTTGAGCTGACTTTACTTTTATGGACCGACATTTCCTCATCTACAAAGGGTGCTGGTCTTGTAACATTTAAGGTACATCCCAAATCTAAATCTATGATCCTGTGATTTTTTTATGAGAAGCAATGGAGCCTAGTACCTATTTGGCAAAATGAGTTACTTAAAATATGAGGTTTATAGAATGTGAGTAGGGTAAGGATCTTTCCTAACCTCAACTGTTCCCTTCATCTCCATACCAAAGTAGCAGTCTTTCCAAAAGGGCTCAATTAAGTGACCAAATAACGCAACTTTTGCTGGGCACAAATATGGGACAATATTCCTAGTTATGGTTCTGGGAAGAATGGGCAATCAAAATTTTTGAAAACTATAAAATGAGGAAATGAACTGAGAATATATACCAATGAAATACAACAAGGAACAGATTATGGAGGATATTAGAATGAACAGTTTCAATAGACTGGTGAAGTAGGAAGTCTGATTCCAAGAACTTGAGGGTAGGTGGTAAGAAAATGGAGGCCATGACAGAAGACCACTTTTTCTATGAATGTAGTGGGGAAAGTGGACTGAGTAATAGGGGTTTGAAGATACACAAGCTTTAGACAAGTTTTCTTATGGATGAGAAAGACCCAAACATGTCTGCAGGTGGTGGAAAGCATTAGCATATAATGAAGGACTGAAGTTGAGGAAATTTAGGCTCAGGAAAATAAAATAAATAGATTAAGGTCACTTGACTAATTAGCAGTAGAGTAAGATGACTTATTACTACCAAAGGAAATTATATTTCTGTATCAGCAGCTTCACAGAGGGTGTTCTTTGCTGGCAAGGGGAGTATTGCTATAAATTTTCCTTCTATTTATTTTTAGTTTAGAATTTTAGGGCTATGTTATCTTTTGTTTTCAAATGTAGTTCATCTAGTATACTTTCAAGTCTTTCTTGAGACAGAAACCTACTTAATTTTCAGAATGTTGAATGAAAAACACAGAAGCAAATTAATATATAAAATATTTGTGTCCAATGTTGAGAATTATGCATGCGTACCCTACTGATAGCAGAGTGAAGGGCATGGTAAAGAATGACACCTAAATGAATGATGATGACATGAATGAAACAAGAAAATAATGCCTGTCATGATGTCTGAACAATGAAAACTCAGTTGAAAGTCAATGAACAAGAGTTATAACCACACTGGATTGCTAAAAACAAACAAACAAAACTCTGTGATTACCTACAGTGCACTGCTTAGAGTACATGCTTAATGGATGATACTGAATTGAACAAAATTAAATGATTCTAAGGAATTCATCATAATATTGGCATGTCATTTTTTTTTTACAACAGTGGTAGCAAACTCAAGTAGAAACAAATCTTTGTGGGCTGCATCTTGATTTAGAAAACCACAAATTTACATTATCTATGTTGCGTTGTATTTTATTTTGTTAAACAGTTCCCAATTATATTTTAGTTGGATTCAGGCTTTATGGGAGTTTTGCTTGCCTGATATAGCCTATGTGCTGTGAGTTTGACACCTCTCTATTAGAAGACCATGTCAGGAATGTTGTGTTCAGTCATGTGTGCCACTGCTCTCTCACCATTGCCATTTAACTTCCCTGACTTCCTTCAAGACTTTGATTTAAATTCAAATTAAATTCCACTTTCTGCAAAAGGTCTTTCCTAGTTTCCACAGCTGCTAACGCTTTTCCTCTGAGGCTAACTTCCATGTATTCTGTAGACTTCTTGTATGTACATAGTTAGTTATATGTTGTTTCCCCAGTTGGAATTTGAACTCTGAGGACCAGGATTATTTTTTTCCTTTAGTGCTTTCCACAGCTCCTGGAACATAGTAAACATTTAACTATTTCTTGTTGAATTACTGACAAGTAAGCAAGGACACTGGTAAGCGGGAAAGTGTCCCGAGAAGGGCATGTCCAGGGTACAGGACCATGGTGAGATTGTTTGAAGGAATTACAGATGTTTAGCCTGGAGAAGAAACACAAAACCTATTCAGAGGGCTATTCTGTGGAAGAGGAATGAGAAATATTCTCTTTGTCCCCAAGGGAGCTAACCTCAAAGTAACTGGCAGAAGTTTTAAATTCAGGCTTAATGTTAGAAAAAAAAAACTTCTTAAAACAGAGCCTTTCACATGTTGAATGGATTGCCTTGGAAGATAGTGAGGTTCTCTTCATTCAAGGTCTTTAAGCAAAGGATGGGTAGTGACATCTCAAGTATGTTGGAGTGATGATTCCTTTGGGTACAGGTTAGACTAGATAGACAGTAAGGTAAACTTCCAGTTGTGGAAACCCTATTTTTCTGTGAATTAACAACGGTCAATGCAAACATCTCTGCTTGTTATAATTTTTGGTTTCCCCCATCCCCCTCCCCCCCAAAAAACAACTTCAATGTTATGTTTAGAAACGTGCTGGCAAATATCAACTTAAATTAGGGACAAATTTTGACTATATGATTTGTAGGAGTCAGTAAAAGGCAGGTACCTTGCAAAATCAAAGAATTTTAGAGCTAGAAAGGAAAGAACAAAGTCAAGGGGTTCTTGACATCTCTTGTGTCATGAATCCTCTGACAGTCTGGTGAAGCCTATGGATCCTTTTATGGAATATCATTTAAAATATCATTTAGTATTTAATATTCACAAATGAATGAAATTCTAAATTTCAATTAGAAGTTAGTGAAATTAAAGATATAGATATAGGTATTTTCCCAACCAAGTTCATGAACCACCTGAAATTTATCTCTGGGAGCCCAAAGGGGAATCTCATATTAATTTTGGGATAAACCAAGTAAACTCTCTGATCTAGTCAGGTCTCATTTTACAGATGAACCAACAGAGGCTGAAAAAAGGAGAAATGAGGTTTTACAGAGAGTAAGCCTAGATTCAGACTAAGGTCTCCTGATTCCAATCCAATGTTGTTGGTTTTTTTGTGTTTTTGTTTGTTCCTTACTCTATCATTTGGGATCTCTGATTGAGGTAGAAGAAACACAACATGACCAAGCAGGGGATGAAGTGAAGTCCTTCAGATTCAGTGAAGACACTTGTCAAAATGATGAAAAAATTTATCTCACCAACAAGTTTACGCAAATTATGAGAGTGAAGGACAGAGAATGAAACACTATATCTAGATATATCTAGATATCTAGATATCTATCTATCTATCTATCTATCTATCTATATCTATATATCTATATATCTATATCTATATCTATATCTCTCTCTCTCTCTCTCTCTATATATATATATATCACTATCCTCAGGATATCAGTCCAAACTCTACAGGATACAAAAGAGTGAATCCACATATTAAAAATAAACAAAACTAGAAGCTATTAAATTTAAAGTCTGCCAAAGAAGGAGGGCTCAGAGTCAAAAAGAGAAAAACAACAATACAGACAGTGTGATGATGTCCACTGATGGGTTACATTGGGTATTTGATCCTTTTGACAAGCCAAATGGCACCTCAGAGGAACTTAATGATCTGAGGTCCTGGTATTTATTATTTTTAAGGGGTAGAAATGCTTCCTCTTCTTCCCCTTAATAACACAATTTCTTTACCTTCTTTGATATTTTTACCTACCTTTACATATCTATGTTATTTTTTAAGGGATATCTATTAGGATCCCCTTTCCAACTTCTAGGCTTTTGGCCATATCTTTGTCACTATTAGAATGGAAAACTATTCATAGGTCTTGTAACAACATATAATGCTTTGAGCATATGAAACCCTGCCCTTTTGAAGTTTGAAAGTCTCCAAACTTCTATACATTCTATTATAAACTACCTATAGGTACCTAATATCTAGAAAGAGATGGAAGGAGTTGAAATGGTAAAGGGAATTTGAAGATCTTCCCTGCTCCTTAATAGGCCTAGGGAGTTTGAAGATCTTCCTTGCCCCTTAATGGGCCTCAAATGGAACCCAATAGGAGGGGCTTGATTGGGGGAGGCTTGTTTTTCAGGAAGGCCCACATTTTTTGTTACTTTGTAATCAGACAGTGGGTCATTAAGACTGTGATGCCCTCTGACCCAGAAGAAGGGCATATATACTCTGAGTTGAGGTTTTGCTTTGGGGCTCACTTATGGGAAGAGTTGTGTGATTTGGCCATATGAGACTCTAGGTAGCCATTGAGCCCCCTGGCTTTGAAAACCCAGATATTTTGCTTCTCTCTCTGACAACTAACTATATATATGTATGCAGTGGTCAGACAGCTAGAAGCCCTGTATATTGGTCTGTTGAATTGTGTTATTTTATTTTTCTGTATTTTTTGTCTGCTTGTAATTTCTGTTTGTATTTTCTGAAGTTCAGGGTGCTGATTTTTCCCCTGAACTAAGTGAAATCTATATCTGTATCTAGAGATATAGACAGATAGATAGATAGATAGATAAATGGATAGATAGAGATAGAGATAGAGATAGGTAGATCAAAGAACTTGTGCTAGCAGTCATCCTGGGTATGCTAAGTTGCTTACTGTTACAGGAACCCAGGTGAGAAGGTCAAGGTTGGAGCTAGAGATTTAAAGACATCTTTACAAAGTTAATATTTGAAACTGTGGAAATAAAAGAAATTCCAAGGGAGACAGTGTAAGAAAGACAAGACCAGACAGGAGAAAATAAGACAATAAGGAGACCTTTAAACTTGATGTTAAAGACAAACTGAGAAAATTCCCTTTGTAATTAGAGCTATATACATATACATTTGGAACAAGAACCCTAGTACACCCAGGATGGCTGCTAGCACAGGTTCTTTGATCTGCTTTTCTAAAGGAAAGCAACTTTAAAGGGGTAAACAATCTTCCTTAAAGTACACATATATATATATAATTCACTTGGTTCAGGGGAAAAAGTTAGCACCCTTAACTTCAGAGAAAATACAAACAGAAATTATGAGGAGAAAAAATACACAATAAATAACACAAATCAACAGACAGGGCTCCTAGCTGTCTGACCAAAGCTATATATACATTACCAGAGAGAGAAGCACTAACATCTGGGTCTTCAAAGCCGGGGGCTCCTTAATGGCTACCCCAAGTCTCTTCTGGCCCAATCACACAAATATTCTTCCAATGAGTGAGCCCCAAAGCAAAATCTCACCTCAGAGTATATATACCCTTCTTCAGATCTAGAGGGCATCACAACCCTCATGACCCACTGCCTAAGTAACAAAACTGGTGGGCCTTCCTGAAAATCAAGCCTCTCCTAATCAAGCTTCTCTTGTTGGGCTCCATGTGAGGCCTATTAATGGGCAGAGAAGATCTTCAACTCCCATTAACATTACACATATACTTATATACACATACATACATATGCATATATACACATACACATACATATATATGGAGAAAGAGAGAGAGATACAAAAGTGTAATGGGATGTCTAGAGAGATAGTAGATTTTCCCTCTTTGGAGGTCTTTAAGCAGCAATTGGGTGATCATTTACCTATTAATCATGGGAATTAATTTCAAGTATTGGTTAGACTAGATGTCAGCTGAGGTCCATTCTGACTCTCAAATTCAAAGTTGTAATGAAAGGATCAACTGCTATTGGAGGCAGAAATGTCCATATTCAGGATTGCTCTATTTCATGGAAATCCCAGGACCAGTTCTTATCTTTATAGTTATATCACATAAATTGATGTATGTCATTTCATTCTGCCAAAATTGTGTCCCATGAAATTCACTATTTTTCTTGTTTTAAAGAAAAAGGAAAAAAAAAGATAGAAAGATAGGCAATAAGGAAAATGACACAAAGAGTTTAAAGAAGAAAGGAGAATTTTAAAAATGCTCTTAGATTTGGGGATTATGAGTTACTTTTTTGTTTTGTTTTTGGAGGGGGGAAGGCAAGGCACTTGGAGTTAAGTGACTTGCCCAAGGTCATACAGCTAGTAGGGTGTGTCAAGTGTCTCAGGCTGGATCTTGACTCCAGAGCCAGTGCCTTATTCACTGTGCCACCTAGCTGCCCCTTAGAGTTATTTCTGAGAGAAAAAAAAGTAGTAAAGTGGTGATCTGATTTTAGCATTGCTTAGCACTCTGGGATCTGGAGTTGAGAAATTAAATACTTGGAGCTACCCATGGTTGAGTACTTACATGTTGGGAGTTTCATTTCAGGGAAACCTGTGAACAATTTTATGGTAGTGACCAGTTGACCACTAATTGTAGTCAATTAATCATTAACATAGATGAGGACCTGGTTCTTCTGTCTTTGAGTTTTTGCTGTGTTGTTGTAAGGTGGATCAAGTGTCATCAAACTGCTATGTATCCATGTTGACTTCCAATGTGAGTGCCTGGTAGATGTAGTTGTTCTCACGTGGCAGGAAGATAGACAGTGTCCACCTTGGAAGTATCATGCTTGGTTCAATACGTGACAATGTAAGGTGACAAGCAAATGGAATCAAAGGAAAGCGCTCAAGAGGGTTTCAAGTATAGGCCATGTCTGATAAAAGAACTGGAAATATTAAGCCCATAGATCACACAGATGCAGTCTACTAAAAGTTGTCTGATGGACTTTCCCATGAAAGAGAGGTGAGTTTTTATTCTGCTTGGCCATAGAATGATAATAATTCTTATTATAGCTAGCATTTATATTCTGCTTTAACTATTTCAAATCAATTTACATGTATTGTCTTATTCTGTCTTGCTAGCAGTCCTGGCAAGTAGGCACTGTTGTTATTCCCATTTTACAAATGAGGAAACTGAGTAAGATAGAATTCAATTGACTTGTACACGATCATACAGCTAGTAAGTAAGTGAATCTGAATTTGAATTCATTTTCTTCCTGATGCTAGGTCCACCTTTCTCCAGGAACAATGAGTAGAAGCTACAGAGAATCTGAGTTAGGATGAATGTAAGGAATGCAGAGAAAAATTTCTTAACTGATCAAAGCCAAGGCCTAAACATGAAATGGACTGTCTGAAGAAGTGATGAGGTCCCCATCATAGAACAATTCAAGCAAAATCTAAATTACTCCTTTCCAAGTTGTCAAGGCAGGGATTTCTACGTTATTTAAACTTTATATTTTTTCCAGGACCTAGCTTAGTGATCTCCTACATTAAGTGTTTAGGGAAAAGTTATTGAATTGTTAGGACATATTATTTGTGAACTCACTTTTTTTGGGGGGGGCTTAGCAAACGTGTGTGTGTGTGTGTGCATATGTATGTATATGTATATATATACATATATATACACACACACACACATATATATACACACACATATATAGACACACACATATGTATATGCAAATACATATATATATGTTCATTAATTTAAAAAACATGACAAATATTCCCCTGAATTAATTTCAACCAATTTGTCAGTTTTCAAATGGATTTGTTTCTACTGATGTTCCTTTTACATTTGTACTCAAAGCAATTTACTAGAATGGGTCAGGAATGGATGAAAATTGTGTGTGTGTAAGTATTACATATATTTATAAGTACATATATGTATAATCACATATGCATATACATATAAGTACATATAAATGCATTGGAAAACAATATATAGCAAAAATATCATCTTTCTGCTGAATAAAATTCAGTTTTGTCACTAAATTTTTAAAAAATGATCATCAAAGGATGTAGTCAGATTTTTACTTGCATACAAAATAAAGTTCCTTAAGAGAGTTCATTTTATCATACAATTCATTATCAAATTTGGGGATGATTTATGAACTAATTTAGTTTTGTTAATGATTATTCTTTATGTTAAAACACAAAATTGTTCAGTCAATTAATCCATTATTTTAAAAATAATTATCACAGGGCAAAACCAAACATTATTTAATTAAACAGCTGGTCTACTCTAAACAACAAATTAGTTGTCAGACTATGCTATAATCAGTTTTTCTCTCCAGGAAGCATGGCTAAAAAAGTAAAGCTACTTATTCTTCAAGAGGAAACTCATTATACGATTCTTTACTTGACAACTGTGAAAATAATTGATTAAACTCATAAAACATTAGCAAGTGAATAAATAAATTGAATAGATCAATTTTCTTTTAGATATTTTATTTCTAGGTCTTTGTAATATGACTACTGTTGTATACCTATGAGTTACTGATAAAATTAAACTTTATAGTGTATACTGTTTTTGTTTTAAGCTATAAAATATCCTGTTCTTTTTCAGACAAACAAATGTAAAAGGAATGTGCCTGTATGGTGGAAAATTTATTTCAATTTATTTTTTTAAAAATGATAAGTCCTTGGTTGGTAATGCATTCAATATTTAAAAAACATATTATTCCCAATTGACTAAAATGTTATGTTCTTTTCTACAGTTACTTATCTTTCTTAAAGGCTTATGAAGCAAATATTAAAAAATAATTCATTGAAATAAAGCAATCTATTAAATTCCAGCTGTAACAATCAAAACAAGAGCTAGCAGAACAAGATACAATGTGTCTTATTATTGATTAATCTGTATATGCTACTTTAAAATTTACATCTTTCTCTAAAATGAACTGATACTCTGAAGACTCAGAGTGACATATGAAATTGATTTTTCAGAAATTTCCTTTAAAAAAGTTACTGAAAACAATCAATGTGCTTAGTACAGAGCAAAACTTTAGTTATGGGGGATGTACAAAGAAAAAAAAGCCACAGTCCTTGTCCAAAAATATTACAGAACTAATTTTTGAAAATTTATAAAAATTGACTCAGCAGGTATCTGACTGAGCTTAGTACAATTTTTGGCATTGAGTTAAATGTTTAATAAATGCTTGTTGACTGACATCATCATGATAAATATCATCATCATTGCTATCATTTATATAGGACTTTTAGTTGTGAGAAACACTTTACGAATATTAACTCATTTTTAAAAATATTTTACTTCATTTATTTTAGTGTGTATCATTCATTTCCATGAGATTCTGAGTTACAAATTTTCTCCCCATCTTTCCCCTACCTCTACCCTCAAAACAGCCAACCCCTTGTATGATGCCTCCCCCAATCACATCTCTCTTATTGTCCTCTCCCATCACTCCTCTAACTTTCTGGTAGGGCAGGATGAATCTCCCTTCCACAATGCCTGTGAATCTTAAGTTCCAGTTGGATGTAATTAATAATAATAGTATATAATAATTGTGTATATGTATATATATATATATATATATATATATACATACATACATATATATATTTTTTTTTAACATTTGATTATAGAGCTTTAAATTCTAGATCTTTCTC
>CM053580.1:487219078-487234697 GCA_028627135.1 Pseudochirops cupreus
TTCTCAATTTCCAACTTACTTTTAGCATAACACCAAAAATAAAATCCTCTTGGAGGAAACTCTGGTCTTTATACACTGAAGTGTCTAAATGATAGGAGTACAGAATTTTCAGAAAAGAAATTTATTTGACATTTATTTCCATTTTTTCCAGTTTGATATTGACATGGGAAATGAATTATTCATATTTTTATCTACTCGTCTATGAAAGTATTTATTTTTTAAAATGGGAAGTCAATTGATTTTCTGTTTGTAGTTGTAGACAATAAAAATGAAATAAATCAGCTCAAGAAGAAAACTTATCCAAACAAATTCTAATGTTGCAGTTGCTAATATTTACAAGGAAGATCAAAAGGAGAGGGTTATTGGCAGAGGTTGATATGGGTCCAAGAGAGGTCTCCAATGAGCTCAACTTTGAAAAGATCATATATGTTATAAGGAAGTAAGAGCAGACAACTAACAATATATACAAAAAAGAATGGCACGGATCTGTAAGTACAGTGTAAAGAAAGCTAAATCTCAGTATTAGTGCAGTCTTGTAAAAATAATGCTAATAATGCACATTTTGGATGAAAAAATCAAGAAGAGAAAGATCGACTCTTTTCAGTGAACAAGAAGACTATAACAGTTGCTGAATTTTTTAAAAAAATATCCAGTTCCTATTTTCCTCTCTTCCCTAATAATCAAAATTAACTCCAAACTAGAAGAAAACAGGAAAAAAAAGAGTTGAGAGAAATCAGCCCCACCCCCCTAAAGTAGAAAAGTAAATTTTGTAAAAAACCTGTAAGTTTAACACTAATCACTGGGAAAAAATCTAAAATATATTATTAAAGGTGTGTTTTATGTTCAAGTCAACACACAATATATCAGGACTATCACCTTCTTTTTCTGGACACTATGTTTCAGTTAATATAGTTTACAATATCATAGGTCTACCACGTTTTTGACACATTTTGAGCTTCAATTTCACCAAATTCTATAGGACTTTTAAAATAGGCACTATACTCATATGTCTTCATTCTATAAGAATATGATTGCATTATTGAACCCCAGTGCCAACCTGTATACATCTATTCCTACTAAAGTTCATCTTATTAAGTGGGAACTAAAGTTTCAGTCTTTTTTTTAAAATTCATTCCATTTTCAGTCATACAATTCATTAGCTAACATTTCAAGATTTGTACCATCTGTAATTTGATGGTTATGCCATTTTAACTTTCTTCTAAGTCATTAATAAACATATTGAATAGCTCAGGGGAGCCCTGGGGTACTCCTCAGGAGATCACTCTCTAGGCTGACATGGATACATTAATCAACACCCTCCCTAACCTCTCCACAGACTATAAGTTGCCAAGTCTTGTTCATTCTGCCTCCATAAGATCTCTTGCATCTGTTTTCTTTTCTCATCCATAGAGCAACCACCCTAGCTAAGGAAGCTAGATAGGAAGGTAGGTGGCATAGCAGAGAGAGAACCAGACAGGCAGTCAGAAAGACTTAAATTTGAATTTTTCCTGTCATTTTCTAGTTATGTGATCCTGGGGTAAATCACTTAACCTTTCTCAGGCTAAGTTCCCTCATCTGAAAAATGGAGAAAATAATACCACCTACCTTATAAGACTGTTACAGCAATCGAAGGAAGTAACATGGAGAGTACTTTGAAAACCTTAAAACACTAGATAAACGACATCATCATCATCATCATCATCATCATCCTGTATAATTTCTTACCAGAATATTACAAGAGTCTTCAAATTGCTCTCACTGCCTCTAGTGTCTCCCTTCTCCAATTTATCCTGCAGAAGCTACCAATTCGATACTTGTAAATCACAGATCCATGTTACTGTTTTCTCAAGAATTTCTGGTGGTTTCTGATGACCTCAACATACACAAAAAGTTCCTCTTCTTAGCACTTAGAGCCCTTCAAAATTTGGTTCCAACCTAGCTTCCCAGGCTTGTTTTTACATTACTTTTCTTCATATACACATTTCAGCATGTTGGGTTAAGAGCAGTGCCCTGAATGTGACATCCTATTCCCTGTCTCTTGTCCTTTGACCAGGCTGTAGCACAGTCCTCCAATGCTTTGCTTCCTAACCTTTACCTCTTAGAATCCCTATATTCTGCCAAATTTCAGTTCAGATTCTATCTCCTATCTCAGTTCAGTTTCTATCTCTATCTCCTCCTATCTCCTATCTTCCTTTCTTACTTCCCCTATTTATTAAATACATACTACAAAAATTTCTTTAAATTTACTTTCTATATACTTTATATTTAATTAACAGTTTACATGTTATTCATCCTCCACCTACCCATAATTCGTAGACTAGTGACAATTTGTTTGTTTATTTTTGTTTTGTATCCCTAGCATTTAGTGTGCTTGCTCCAAACTGGAATGAATTTGGGCCTGGATTTTACAATAAAGACAAAGATCATCTTCTGAAGTTAGTGTTAAACTATTAGAAAGGTAATTGTGATATGAAAAAAGGAAATGTTATAATTCAAAATTTGGGGCATTGAGCAATTTCAGGTGAGGTCTTATTTCTTATCCCTTTGTGTAGCTGAAGTTGAATATAAATAGAGTAAATGGTGGCTAATGAACCAGAGAGACCAGGGAATTGGAAGGGTCATCAAGATGTGGATTGAAGTTGCCAAAAATAATGGCAGGGTTTAGGGTAAAGACAAAGATAATATACTAAGTGCTTAATTCATTGAGAAAGGTGAATGGATGAATGTAAATCCTGGAGGTTAATAAAAGGCAGTGACAAGGAATGGGATCAAGTCATTAATTAGTTGGTATGAATTTCAGAGGAGGAAAGGTCATTTAATAGTGGTGGAAGAATAAAGAACTGAAAGTCATAATGTAAAGGAGTTTGCCAATTCTAAGAATGAACCAGCGCTGGAAATCCTGTCATCAGGAGATGGCCAGGTTTCATTTTCTGCCAAGAAGGAGAAGGAGTGTAAGAGAAAGAGTCTGAGGAGGAATAATAATTTGTTAAGGAAAGAAAGTAGATTCCCAAGAGCACAGCAGAATTAAGGGCTAAGGAAGCTAAGATCTAAGACAAGGATGGGGAATAGGTCCTCAAGTGGTGCTCTTTGACTGAATCCAAACTTCACAGAACAAATCCCCTTAACAAAAAGATCTGTTCTGTAAAACTTGGACTCAGTCAAAAAGTCCTATGCAAGGACCTAGAAGGCTGAATGTGGCCTCCAGCCAGAGGTTCCCCATCCCTGTTCTAAGGTAAGATAAAACTGACTCAGGAATGAGAAAACAGTGAGATGTAGAAAAAGAAAGAGCTTTTGTCTAGATTGGTAGAGGTTCTGAATGACAAGGCCTAGATATGTAGGAGGCTAAGTTGGAGGAGTTTTCTGGGGAATATCAAGTAGGGAAAAATGGTTAAAAAAATTGTGACAAGATTCTAAATAGAATACTGTTTGATGGAACCTTGAAATAACTTCTCTCCCTAGTAAAACTTGAGGTATTATTATTTTTAGAAAGGGTCAGTATTTATGGCATGAGATAAGACTACCTATTCCACCTACCAGGACAATATTCAGAGAAGATTTAAACAGGATGTGATCTGCCAGAGAAAGAACTGATGTCTGAATACAAACTGAATCATTCTTTCTCTTCCTTCCTTCCTCCTTTTTCTTCCTTCTTTCCTTCCTTCCTTCCTTCCTTCCTTCCTTCTTTCCATCCATCCTTCCTTGCTTCTCTTCTCTTCTCTTCTCTTCTCTTCTCTTCTCTTCTCTCTCCTCTCTCCTCTCCTCTCTCCTCTCTCCTCTGTCCTGTCTCCTCTCTCTCTCTCTCTCTCTCTCTCTGTCTTTCTCCTGTTTTCTTGCCTAAAACGACTACAATGGAAATGTTTTACATGACTGAACATATGTAACCTGTATCAGATTGCTTACCATCTCAGGGAGGGGGGAGAGAAGGGAGAAAGGTTTAGAATTTAGAACTGAAAACTCTTTTAAAAAGTTAAAATTGTTTTTACATATAATTGGGTGAAAATAAAATATTATTAAAAGTAAATGAATTAAATGACAAATATCTAAAAAGCTGTCTTATGGGAAAAATTACAATCTGATTGGCCCCAGAAACCATAACCAGTACCAATGCAGAGACACTATATTAAGACAGATTTTAGCTCAAAACAGGGGAAACCAAAACAAACAAACAAACAAAAAACCAAAATCATCCTTATAGTTAGAAAACTCCAGAAGTAAAATAGGCTTTCTTGAGATATAATGATTATTCCTGAGATTGAGCTTTTCAAAGGGATATATACTTTAGTTAAAAGTTTGTCATAGAAGCACCTTGAAAGTCTCATTCAATTCTGGAATTACATTATTAAGAATAGATATTTAAAAACATTTCCAAATTATCAAAATGTTAAGTTCTGATCCTGAAACTGATACATCTACAGATGATGTGAGTTTTGGGTTTTTTTTAAACTTTATTTTGTCTAGAACCAAGCGTCTATATCACTTCCAGGTCATTTTCAAACCATGCCACCTGCACATTGGCCATTCTTTTCCATTTCCTCATCCCCTTGAAGCTTGAATTCTTCTCCTGGGATGCTAGACACTGACAGTTGCATCTGAGAAATGCAAATTTGGAATTGTGTTCAATCAATATAATCAGACCTGAATTTTAGGTAAGGCTTCCTATGAATTAAACTTAAATTAATCAATTTTTAATCACAGTTTGTGAGATTTTAACTTCTGTACTCTTGTGAGCTTAAATTGTTTTTTTAAGACTTGTTTGTGTGAATTAAAGTTCTCCTTTTTGTATGTAAGTTAATTCTTCATTTACAGGAAAACTTACAAAAACATTCCATGATGTTCTCATAGCATATCAATTAGTTGCTTCAATAACCATAGACATCTGAGCCAATCAGAGAGTCCAGCTTTCATTTAATAAAAATCACATGGACTTGCAATTATCTACAGTCCTCATGTTACAAATCAATCTACTTCCCTATTCTTGTTATATTCTTATAGTCCTTTAGATCCTATGAATCCTAGGAATATGTGTTAATATCATGAATATGCATTAATCTCATGAATATTCATTTTTAATAGTTCCTCTTTATTGACTATGAAAATAATCTCTGTAAACCTCTCAAATTGTCCTTGGCTGGCCATAGATCCCTTTTATTGACAACTACTAGCTTCGATGATAAATTGATCATGCTTGGAAATATGAACCTCAGTTTCTCTTTATTGCATTTTTATCATGACATCATAATTTTGTCTTCATTCTCCCTGAAAACTAGGTCTCCATGTCACTTTTTGAACTGTATTAAAATCTACCTTACTTACTTAATAACTATGTGATCCTGGGTCATATATTTAAACTCTCTTTGCTTCAGTTTTCTCATCGAAAAAATGGTCTCTGATGTATGCTCTCTATATTTATATTTACAAATTGCTTGGTTTTTTTTTCCCCCTTTTAAGAATGTGCATGTGGTCTTCCCTATTAGAATGTAAGCTCCTTGGACTAGGGATTGTCTCATTCATTGTATTTACATCTCAACTACCTTAATAAATACTTGTTGAATGATTAATTAAGCAAGCATATGTTGGTTCATTTTTCTAAGTACTTTCACTTTTGATCAGTTAGTCTAAATTTAACTAACCTAATGACCAAACATATTGTAAACATATCAAGAGTCAAATGAAAGTCTAAAAGTATCAGTTTCAGGACCAGAGCTTAACTTTTTGGTAATTTGCACATTTTAAAAATATCTGTTCTTAATAATGGAATTCCAGAATTGAATGAGACCTTCAGTGTCTTCTATGACAAACCTTTAACTAAAATATAAAACCCTTTGAAAAGCTCAACCTTACGAAAAAATCATAACATCCTAAGATAGCCTAAAAACAGCAAAACAGGACTGCTCCAAATGCCATCTTTCTGTGGTTTTTAAGTGTCTAACAGAAGCATCCTGGTGTAGTGGATAGAGCACTGGCCCTGTAGTCAGGAGGACCTGAGTTCAAATCAAGTCTCAAATACTTATTAGGTGTGTGACCCTGACAAGTCACTTAACACTGTTTGCCTTAGTGTCCTCATCTGTAAAAAAAAACCATGAAGAAGGAAATGGCAAACCACTCCAGTATCTTTGCCAAGAAAATCCCAGTTGGAGTCATGAACAGGAAGATACAACTGAAATGGCTCAACAACAACAAAAAGAAGTATGTATCAGATTATAGGAAAAGAGGCAAAAATGAGATTCCAGAGGAGAGATACAGTCAACTCAGTTTCTTTGGCTTGGACACAAAAGCAAGGATGATAAAATATCCATACAACATGCTCTGAGAAGTGATAAAACAATTCAAGATGAAATATATTTTAAAGACTGTATAAACACCAAAGTATTTATAAGAACACTTTTTTGGGGGTGAGGGGCAGGGTAGCAAAGAATTGGAAACAATGTAGCTATCCTTCAATGGGAAAATGGATAAATTGTGAAACATTTATGTAACCGGATATTGCTATATTGGAGGAAATGACAAATTTAATGAATAGGAGAAGGGTGAAAAGATTTGCATTAACTGATTCAAAGTAAAGTAAGCAGTTAAAGAAAACAACATACACGATGACTTGCAACAACCTAAATGGAAAGAACAAACGATTGAAACTTAATACTGTCAAATTTTAAGGAATAAGCTTGATCTTAAAGAAAAGATGTAAGATTGCTTCACCTCAATTCTTTTCAGAGGTCAGGGGCAATGAGGAGGTGTTAGTAGGTAGAGCAGAATATTGCAGATAATAATTGGTTTATTCAATGTATTGATCAATTTAGATTTCTTTTTCTTTCTTCTTTCTTCTCCCTCCCCCCATCAATATTTGTTATAAAGTAAGGACTCCCAGAGAGAAAATATAGAGAGGGATAAAGGGGAAAATCCAAGCAATGTAAAAATGAAAACAAGTATCATTAAGAATATTAAAAATGTTCCAGAAATTTTATGAAGAATATTTTAAAGTAATAAAATAAATGTATTTATAAAGGAGAAAGAACATTTGCTTTGTAGTCAGAGGATATGGATTCAAATCTTACCTTTGATGCTTATCACCTGAGTCACCCTGGGCAAGTCACTTAGCTCCCTGGACATCCCTTTCCACATTTATAAAATGAGGAGCTGAACTCCACAGCTTCTGAAAATACTTCCAGCTCTACATCTATGACCTTATGATTGCTAAGGAAGGAAAGCAGCAGAAGCACCACAGAACCATGTAAAAGTGAGAGAATGTGGCCCAACATGAGACAAACTGCAGTGACTCAAAGAGACTGGGAAGCAAACAGAATTAAGCCCTGCCAACAGCAGTTTTGACTTCTAATCAAAGGACAGACTTTATACACACAGAGAGAATCTGGCAGGGGCTGTAGCTCTCACATTGGATCTTTTTCAGACTCCCCAACAAACACCACTTGTAACAGCAGCAGCAGGCTCATTTTTAAGCATAAAGGCCAATATATGCATTAGGCTTCTAAAGAAGGCTATACAAGAGATGATACAGTGGGTTAAGCTTTTGCTGTTCATATGCCATAAATTAAATTTATCATTGTAAAAGACAACCAATTTCCTATTGATAGCTTTTTCATATTCATTAGAATGTTATCATACAAAATAAAAGCCAATTCTTACATGTGGCAAGGGTATTCATTTCAATAATTTTCAAATAAACCTACAGAGGAAAGCATAATGTGTGTCCATTGGTAGACACACACAAGTGCCAAAAAATTGAAAGGCAATATAGCATAATGAAAAGAATCAGGAGAGTTTTGCCTTTGAATTTCAGCTCTGTTGCTTACTAGTTGCATGACCTGGAATAATTCATTTAACCTGAGGCTTAGTTTCCTCATCTGAACAATGTAAATTAAGTAATTGCCATACTGTCTAATAAAATGTGTTGAGAGGTAAGCATTTTGCAAATGTTAAAAAAAACATACAAACATCAATTGTCATTATTATCAACCAACCCACAATACTGAGAAGGACACAGTGTTTAGTATCATCTGTCTAGGTAATATCATATGTATTGTGTTGTCAAAGTTATTACAGACTTTTTTTTTCCCAATAGAATCTCATAAACCTTTATTGCTTCACTCTTCTGTTCATCTTTTAAACTATTAGGAAGTGCCAGAAATGGCAACATAGCCCTTCTTTTTCTCCTAGTTCATAAACCAACACCAAGGATCTGATTTGCATACAAATACAAGCCAGGAACAGGATTTATCTTTTTCTGATTCCTATCACAAGCTTGATACTTTGTCATTAACAGAATGTACCTAATATATTGTGATATATTTATTCAAAAGTGCTTATTAAGTCCCTACCCATGGAATTTGATAACCATGATGGCATTGAAGTAACAGCACCAATAGAATCTGCCCTAGTCTATCTTTTGCCCAGAGAACAGATGTTACAGGGGTAAAAGCAAGTCCAAGAGCTCTGGGAATAGTACTTCTCTGCATCCACCCCCTGCAGACCACCAGTCTTGCTTCCAGCTGAGCCCTCATAGCCAGCAGCAGCAGAAGAAAATGCTGTGCAGAAGGAACCCACTTGCTGCCTGTCAGTTGTAACACACAGGGCAGGGGAGTCAGCCTAACTGAAGTAGTAGGGTGCTCTGAGGAAGAAACAGGAGGCAGCACGTGCCAAATAAGTCAAACTACCACCACCACCTCGATCACCACAAGCAAGTTTCCTTAGACTCAAATGGAACCTCAGGACCATGAACATAAAGATCTTTGTAACAGCAATGTTTACTGTCCAATCATTCTGGGAAGCAACATCTGTGGAGATACAGCCTGGTAACTGCTCCTATGGGGCAAGTAGGTGGTGCAGTGCAGTGAATAGAACACTAGGCATGGAGTCAGGAAGACCTGAGTTCAAATCCAGTCTCAGACACTTAAGCTGTGTAACTGACCCTAGGCAAGTCACTTAATGCTGCCTCAGTTTCCTCATCTATAAAATGAACTGGAGAAGGAAATGGCAAACACTTCAGTATATTTGCCAAGAAAACCCCAAAAGAGGTCACAAAAAGTCTGACACAGCTGAAACTGAACAGCAGCAGCAACTGTTCCTGTGGGCACTATAGCCACATATACTAAAGACCCAGAAAAGAAAGTTCTTGCCACCAAAAACCTTGGTGTTTTCCAATAATCCAATATCAGAAACTGGAATGATTTTATCAATGGAAATGACATTGAAAAAGAGACATTACTATGTTCCCGGTCCCTGGGAGTTAAGGACTGCAGAGATTTTCCATGGGACTTACTTCTGAAACCTTTCATATGTGTTGTCTCCCACATTAGAATGTGAGCTCCTTGAGAGCTGAGACTGTTTCACTTTTCCATTTGTATCCTTAGTGCTTAGCACAGTGCTTTGCATACTATATGTCCTTAATAAATGTTTTATCCATTCATTCACTTAGTGAAGCAGAAAGTAGAAAAAGGATTTTCTCAGTAGATGAATATGATGAAGAAAAAAAAATAGAACTTTACTGGTAATCATTCTTGCGATATTTCTTAGTCAAATATTCTTTGAAGCAACCTGTCTTGAAACAACTACATACACATTATTAGTAGGAAAAAAATGTGCTATATTCAAGGAAGAAGGACTATGTAAACTTCTTGAAAGATAAAGGTTCATATCTTTAAAGGTGGGATGATCTAGGAGCTTTAAAATTCCTGGTTGTTGGTTTGGGTTTTTTTTGTCTCTATGTTCCAAACTCCCAGTGAGATATCTAAAAGTGTCTAACACATGGTCAGCACTTAATACATGCACACTGAATTGATGAATTAAACATATGAAGAAAGCTTCTTTTAACATAGCATAAGTACGAGAAAATTTAACTAAAATAGTATTCAATTCAATTCAGTGAGCATTCTTAGGTCCCCACTATTGTCTAAAGACTGTGCAATGCATATGGAGAAGAGAGAAAGAAATAGTGAGGAGAGGGAGGGAGGGAGGAAGAGAGGGAAAGAAAGAAAGCAAGGAAGGAAGGAAGGAAGGAAGAAGGAAAGAAAAAGAAAGTAAGAGAAAGAGAAAAAGGAAAGGAAGGAAGGAAGGAAAGAAGGAAGTTATCTGCCTTTGAGAACCTTATATTCTACTTCTGCTGGAATACAGAATCCTCCATTGGCTTCCAAGATGTTATTCCTAATGAACAGGTTTGCCAGCCTCTTTTGTTCAAAAAACTTTCACTGACTTCCTCTGGGAGCCAAAGCCTCTAGGATAAATTACAAACTCCTTTGTGACATTTAAAACCTTCCATAACCAGGTTCCAATCTGTTTTCAGCCTTAATTCACATAGTTCCCCTTTTCACTCTATGTTCCAGTAAAACTGGATCACTGTGCTTTTTGTCCAAGGTACATTCCATTTTGGAACTTTCAGAATCTTCATATTCCTTCAAAATTCAGTTTAACTGGCAAGTCCTTGGTGGGATCTTCCTTGATCCACCTGTCCCTCCTCCAGATCTCTAGAGTTTTTAATCTGATCTCTAACTCAATAAAATGTAACCCCTACAGGGTAGTGGACTATTTGGTTTGTTTTTGCATTCTGAACACTTAGCCTAGTGTTGGCCCATTGAAGGTGCTAGAATTAAGTCCTTCCTTTGTCCTCTTCTCTCCCTTTCCAGTATAGTATTTATCTATATTCTGATGATATCTGCTTAGTAGTCTCAAGGCCTGGTCTAGTACAATACTTGGCGTATAATGAGTAATTAATGAATATTTGTCAAATTGTTAAAGACGACATGAGGAAGCAATAATCAGTCACTAAAAGTGCCTGTAGGTCACGGCTACATTTTTAACCACAATGCAAAAAAGATAAAAAAAACAAACACTAAACCTGAGAAGAGGAGTATGTAAAAGAAGAGTGAATGAAAGAGTACAAAATCTAAAGTGTAAATAACCTAAGAGGATTTAATGTTGATAATCTATATAGTAACTTGGGTGGTATTTTTTTTTTTAAAACAGCATGCTTCCACTGTTTTTGAGACTTCATACTGTACTAGAATTCATACTGTTTATGTAGTCAGGTGACTTTGACTCCTAGGCTATTATCAATACTTCCAAGCTATGGGATGGTGTCAAAACCACTTATCATCTTTAGGACTTTTTTCCATCCATAAAATGGGACTATTAATAATTTCAGTGCCTATTTCACAGACTTGTGCTATACAAAACTTAAAGCTGTCTCTAAATTTGAGCTAAAATTAATTATTGCTGCTATATTTTTAAGATGAAAGGCAAGATTAAAGAAAAAATAAATCAATGTTTGGAAAAATCAGGGACTGAATGATATGTGAAATGTCTAATATTTTGAGCTTGTTGGTTGATTTTTTTTTGCTGTTCAGTTTTTTCAGTCATGTCCACCTTTTTGTGACCCCATTTGTGGTTTTCTTGGTAAAGATACTGGAGTGGTTTGCCATTTCCTCCAAGTCATTTTACAGACAAGAAAACTAAGGCAAACAGGGTCAAGTGATTTGCCCTGGCTCATACAGCTAGTAGTAAGTGTCTGAGACTGAATTCAAACTAAGATCTTCCTGACTCAAGGCCCAGCACTCTATCCATTGAACCACTTAGCTTCCCTTCAGGTTGAATAAGAGCTGATTTTTGATGAATAAGTTTACTTCAAGAAAACAAAAAAAGGTTTGAATTTTCAGCTAACCTATTCACTTTTGGAAAGGCAAGGAAGCAATGGAAAAATCACTTTATCTCATAAATGAGCATCAGGATAGAAAGTTTTCTTTTATATGGACAGATATTTGAACACTCCAACTTTTTCCTCAGAAATACTTAGTATTCATTTGGTTGTATAAAATAATATGCACAACCTTAAAATGATGTGTTCTATAAATACATTAGACAATTTTAGGTACAATTTGGTGTTGATTTGTGTATTTGAATATATGTGTGTGTATTATATATGTATTATACAAGTGTGCTTCCAATTACATGAAAAAGGAGAACATTAGATAGCACTCATTTGCTTTGCAAAAGTGGTAATTAACTTAGCAAAAAAACTCACCAAAACATTCCTTTAAATAGGTCTTAGAGAATTTAAATGTGATTCAGTTTACACAAATCCAGCTTACATGCTGAATTTCATGAATTTACCGAATTTACATGAACTTCAGGGATGTGTACATTTGGTCACTTCATATGAACTTGGCAGGACAGAATCACCAGCCAATTTCAATCTGCCTTCAAAAGATAAGATCATTCATATCATCAGGAACACTAATTACTACAGGATAACAGAGCCATAGTTGAATGTATATCATATATTTTAGAGCATCTTTTTGAGAACAGGCTACACAGTTAAAACACCATACTGATATTGCTATCTCTTTCATATCAAAGCAGACTAACCTTGTCCTAAAGTTTGTAGGATGAGGATGTCCATCATATAAGGATAAGTAGTCATACTCCTCTTCTAGAGCAAATGACTGGAAAACGATTTGTATTCTGTTCCGTTCTTCTGCTATTATTACCCATGTACAATTTGCACCATTTGGATAGCCATATGGGAAGCCAGGGCTCTCTATAGTGCCATTGAGTCCTTTTAATGTTCCACCACATGTATAAATAAATCCTGCAAAAGAAAATACATGAAAGACATCACTACTATGCAATGCAAACCAAAGTCAATTGTGAGGTCAAAAATTAAATTAAAAATAAAGGGATATAGCTATTATACAATCATAGATTTAGAACTGGAGGGGATCTTAGAAGTTATCTAGTCTCACTCCTTCATTTTACAAATAAGGAAATTGTGTTCCAGAAAGCTGAAGTCACTTGCCTATGTCACATAGGTCCTCTGATTCCAAATCAAGTTCCTTTTTCATTGGAACGTATCATTTTTTTAAATCACTAAGTCAAATCTAAATGTATTTATTATTTATAAAGCAGTGGCTAGAGCTCTAGGCTTGGAGTTAGGAAGACCTGAGTTCAAATCCAGCCTCAGACACGTACCAGTTCTATCACCTGTACAAGTCACTTAATCTCTGTCTTGGTTTCCTCAAATGTAAAATGGGTATAATAATATCACCTACCTCCCATGGTTGTTGTATCAAATGAGATAATATTTGCAAGGTACTTAGCAAATAGTTTGTCATATAGCAGGTATTTAATAAACTCTTCTTTCCTTCAAGCTTGGGGCATAGTCAATCAACAAATACTTATTTAGCAATTTTTTTTTAACCAGTAACTGAGCAAACAGTAGAGATTCAAAGAAAGAGCAAAGTAAGTTCCTTGTGCTCAAGGAACTGACATCCTAATGAGGGATATAACATGTAAATTAGAGCATATTAAATAAATCAAAGTAAATGGTAGGCAACCTTAGAGGGAATGGCACTAGCTTCTTTGCTAACCAGCAAAGGTCTTCCTGAAGAGGTGAAGGTGAATTGGGTCTCAAAGGAAGCCAGGAAGCCAAGCATTCCATGTTCAAGGGAAAGTCATTGTAAAGGCATTGAAACAGATGAGAGAGAGATATATCATTTTAAAGGAACTAAATCTTTGAGTGTAGGGGATTAAAATTTAAGAAGATTGGACAAATAGGGAGGGACCAGGTTATAAAGAGCTTTAAAAAACAAGTGAAAAATTTTACATTTGAACTTAGGAGTATTAGGGAGTTACTGGAATTTGTGGAAAGTGCATGATACAACCAGACTTGTGCTTTAGGAAAATCACTTTGGCAGTTGAGTGGAAGATAGAGAGCTAAAAGACTTATCTATTAAAAGAATATTTCAATAGTCCAAATGAGAGTTAATAAGGGCATGAACTATGGTGGTAACTTGTGTGAGTAGAGAAAAAAGGATGGATTCAGGTGACGTTGTTGTAGAGAAAGAAATTATTCCATTTGGTAGCTGACTATATATGTGTGGGGGGGGGGGGGGGGAGACAGAGACAGAGACACAGAGAGATAGAGACAGAAACAGAGAAAGTTGTTGAGGATGACAATGAGTTGGTGAACTTGTGTGACTAGAAGTATTGTGGTGCAATCAACAGTAAGATCCTACTCTCCAGGAGTTTATAATCTAATTAGGTCTTTAAATGATAGTCTCATTGTTGAACAATCTAAGTAATCACATGATTTAGAACAGCAATTCCATGAGATTAAAAAGCAATTTTGTTAAAATATCTTTTCATTCAGTGATTCCATATGCCTATAATTCACAGAAAATGATCATCAAACATTTGAAGTGATATAAACGTCAATGGAAAGAAACTAAGTGGGTAAAGGTAGACTGCAGTATATTAACACTCAATATTTGTCAGGAAAGAATGGAATAAAATATTTCCAGAAAATCTGTTTGCAAATTGAGGTGAGACAAGACATCCCCTGTGTCTTTTACTCTTTCCTACTTGGGCTATGTGTGGACTGTCCTTTCTCTTTGCTGTCTTACCTTTCCTTTCCCTATTTTATTAATGTATTTGGCTTTAATGAGATTGTTTATGTCACTTCTTAGTTCAAGTCCTCATTTGTAATATCCTTGAGCCTCCTCACCCTCATCTTTCTACCGCACTTTAGGTTAGTAACTTTTAATTCTTCCTAGGATAAACTCAGTTTTAAGGTATCCAAATGAAATGGAATAATCAGAATCACTCACAGAAGACTGTTGTTAAAAGTAAAAAATATGCAATAGGTGGTTGTAAATGGTTTTAATTCGTTACACCTTCATTTTTCTCAAGCAGTTGGAAACTGCTAAATCAATATTTACTATCATCAATAAAAAATCAGGATACCAGGATGAGGACATCATTTAAAAATATTGCAGGAGATAATTTTTTTCTACACTAAAATGAAAGACTATGCTGTCAGATGCAGTGTGGTTGTGATAAAGCAGTGGATATTTTCAGAAAATACCCAGAAAGGATAATGAAGGAAACTTTAATGCTAGTGTGTGGACATATATCATTTAGGTGATAAATTAGGCTAGAATTTTGCTATAACAGTTCACTATGCAGCACAGAATAGGATTTAATGTAAAATTCATCTGTGATCCCACAGCAGCTCATCTTTACATAGTATTTTAAAGATTATAATATGTTTTCCCTGAAATAGCCTTGTTAGGTTGATGGTACAAATGTTATTATTTCTATGCATTAGATCAGACAACTGATGATGATGATGATTTAAGTTATTTACCCAAAGTCACACATCTAGTAAATGTCAGAGAGAGGATTCAAACTCAGATTTCCTGACACCAAGTCTACCTCTTCGGCCAATATATCACTGTGGCTGGTGTGACCTATATTCCAAGCCACATGTGCCAGAGGGAGCAAAGCATAAATAGTCAAGTGTTGAATTTTTCCTCTATATTTCAAAATCGCCAAGGTAATCTAAGGAGAAAAATGAATACAAGCGTATAAATATCAGTCAATCAGCAAACATTAAGTGCTTCCTGCAATATATGTCAGGTATTATGCTAGACAACAGGATTACAAGTGTAAAAATGAAACAATCTCTCATCTCAAAATTCTAACACCCAAATACTGGGATGAAACACGTTTCTGGATTTTAAAAAGACATAATAGCTAAAAGCTAGCTTTTATATAGAGTCTTAAATTTTGTAAAGCATTTTACATGTCATCACATAACGCTCCTCGCAAAACA
>CM053580.1:487235197-487270537 GCA_028627135.1 Pseudochirops cupreus
AGTGGGAAGTATCTTTGTGTACGTTTTGGAGTTCCAGGATTGGTTTAGAGTCCTATTTTATGGGTATTTTGGGGTGGCTATGTGAGAGCTGCGATGTGTTGCTGCTTCTACGCCGCCATCTTGGCTCCGCCCCCGAGAAAATAAATTTTAACAAACTAAATCTGAGACATATTTATATATAAACCCAATTGGAAAAACATGTATTCTGGTCTCAAACGTTTTACAAGATTGAAAAACTGTGTATGTGGGTGTGTGGGTGTGTGGGTGGCTTGGAGAAATGGAGTCATTAAAAATGTCTTTTACATTTTAACATTTTACATTAATCAGGGTTAAAAGTGGTTTCAAGCTTTGGTTGAGGCCAGGAAAACAGGAATACATTACTCAGGGGAATTACAAAACAAATCATAAGAATGAAGAACTTAAGAAATACTGCCATTGGAAAAGCACATTTTTAAAGAAGATTTTTAAAAGTAAGGTAGAATTTCTGACTTTTGCATATTACAAGACTAAGAAAAATCAGAGTAATAGAATTAGAGAACATAAGATCTAAAGGAAGAAAAGGAGAAACACTAAGGAAGGAGAAACAAGAAAACTGGTCCCCAAACAGAAGTTTTGGTCAACAAGAATTATTTCTAATGGTGCTTCTACAGCATTAGAGTTATAAGTGGTTTGTTTTTGTTTTGGGGGGGAATTTTTACCAGGCAGTCAGGTGGGTCAGAGGATTAGAAACAATGCCATATGAAAATAAATTGAAGGAATTATTTAATTTGACACTTTGTAATATGGAAGAAGAGATCTGTTCTAACACTAAGGGAACTACAGTGGCTGTTGTACAATCCGATTAAACCTGATGTCAGCAGAAACATACTATTGGTGGTAATAAGACTACCTCCCCCATTGACTTCAGAGGATGCATATCCTTTTGTTGAGATGCTGTAGAAGAGATTCATGAGTAGGTAGGGTTTTATCAAATGCTCTTTAACTTCCCTTCCTACTCTGTCCTACCCTGAAATTCTCAGAAGAACTTTGTGAGGTCAATAATACAATTATGATTTTTCCAATTTTGTGTATTAAAAAACAAACAAAAAAGCCCCAAACAAAACAAATGAGAAAGCTGAGATTTTTCTGAGGCCACCAGACTGTTATATTAAAAATGTCAGGATTTGAACACAAATCTTCTAACTCTAATATATACCTAATAGTTTTAAAAAATCCAACTTAATAAATCTGATACTTGGCTCATCATAAGAATAACTGTTGTAAGCATTTTCCCTTGCTTAACCTCACAGTTTGCTGTAAGCAATGGAAAATGGAAGAAAGGGTATGAGAAATGGGTGGGAATTGGTAATGGGCTGAAATTGCAAATTAGATTTCTAATGCTGATTGAGTTCTTGTGGATGATTAGCTTTCCTTGCTGATTAATCCTCATGTGTTCAGTTTCCTTCTCTGAATCTTGAAATAATGTGGCACTAAGATCTCATTTGTTCTTCCTGGAGGGCTTTAACCCATTACAATTGCTTAAAACCCTCCAAGTCCAGCTGAAGTTCCAGATATTCAAGACGGCATCATAGGAGAGCTTTAACAGAGTACAGCCAATAGCTGTGAAACTCCAAACAACTACTGGATGATGGCACTGATAAACTCCATTTCATAGCAAAAGAATGAGATATAGCTGTAAGGCATCACATTTGTGATGCCTCCCAGTCACAGATTCTCTACACAGTGAGAAATAATCAGGTTCCAAATTTAGAATCTCTATTTTTCAGTTTGTTTTTCCGCTTAAGACACTTCCTAGCTATATGACTTGGTGGAAATCACTTAACATCTCTGATCCTCAGTTTCCTTATTTGTAAATTGGGCATAATTATACTTAATGAAGTTGGCATATGGAAAGAACATGTATGCTATTTAATTATGTACTATTTAATTATGATGAAATTTTATTTCTTCTTCTGCAAGTTGCAACCTATATACTTGTCTCCATTTTTTATGTATTTATATTTTCTCCCTTGTAAACTTTAACACTATTCATTTCCCTTCTGTATGTCTTTCATGTCTGCTTGTGGTGTGTGCATGGTTGTGTGTGTTAATGTTAAAAAAAAATTAAAGCTGAATTTGTAATACAGAGTACTTGTATCTAATTGAGATAATAATCATTTTATTAAATACTACTTTGCATTTTCTTTTCTTTGAGCTAAAATTTCCCCTAAGTGATCAATGCATATTTTCTTTCTGATTACTAAAATGAATCTTCTTTCCAATTTTCAAAAGAGGGCTTGTGAGAGACAGAGTTGTTAGGCAGTATTTTTTGTTAATATGCTGAGATCCTGAGTTTGAAACTCTTAGAATATATATTCATGGAAGGATTCTTGTCAACAACTCAGCTGAAAATTTGGGGTACAGAAAGAATAGTCTTGCTCACCCTTTTCTTCTCACCAATGCCATGCCTAAAGTTGTATATGATCTACATACATCAGCCTAAGCACACTTCCCAACTATTCTCCCCATGGACTAAGAGGAAAAGTAACAATATCATCTACCTTCCATTCTCTGGCTTCTCGTTGACCATTTTTTCTTCTATTTACCTTTTCTCCTTATTCTACTCACTAATCTCTTTGAAGTACTAGCTTTCAACTAGGTTCATTTTTCTGCCCACACAGCACTTTCCTTCTCACATTTCTACCAAGACTATATCCAATTGACAAAAACACCATCAAACATGACAAATAAGGCAAAAGAACAATTATTCAAAAACCCACCTAAAAGTTCATCCTTAAAGCCTTTTCTGAACAGTGCCCTCCCCAATTAATAACAATCTTTCTCCCTCCCCACACCTTATGCAAACACTTCACTTGAACTACTGCTATGCACTTATCCTGAATTTTATATTATATTTAAATAGGTGCCTAATCCTCCTAACGAGCAGTAAATTTCCTGAGGGTAGCTACTTTGTCTTTTTTAAACTCAATTTTTTCCCTTTCTGCTCTGATTCTGGTATAGTGAATTTATTTATTAAATTTCATACAAAAAAATTTGACTGAGATAGTTGGCATTTTGGTTTTTAGCTGGTCACGTTGATATAAGTATGTCTTTCTGGTCTTAATCTCTCTTGAGTTAAACTGTTAACAAAAAGTGTATTAAGTTCTTGGTTAGTGATAAAACATTTCAAGGCAGAATCCTTGAAGTATTTTAACTGCTTACTACAATTTTGGGGAGTAGGTTGTGTTTGATGTCTTCACTCTTTTGGTCTTCATATCAAATAGATCACTCCACAAATCTAACTCACCTTTGAGAGCTTGGGCTGACTTTTTTTTTTTGGAGTGGGGAAGGCAGGGAAGTTGGGTTAAGTGACTTGTCCAAAGTCACAAGGCTAGTAAGTGTTAAGCATTTGAACTCAGTTCCTCCGGACTCCAGGGCCGATTCACTGCGCCACCTAGCTGCTTGGGTCTGATGTATTCTTTACTACATTGATGGTAGACCTGAGTCAGATTAAGAATTTACAGAGATATGTATGAACACAAAAGACACAAATATGAATTAATTAGGGATGACAGTTCAGATTCCATGACAAGATGCAATTGTTGCAAGGAAAAATCATTAGATGACGGAAGAAATAGTACCAATCAAGCAAATAACATTTGGTCAGTCAAATATCTTTGGGAATCTTGACAACAGAAAATTGTATTGGCAAAATTATGAAATGGATAGATATTTATTGATTCCTAATTTCATTTCTTTGAAAGCCTGATTCTTAGAAAATAAAAATGCCAGTAGACAATAAAGATTTAAACTGTTAAAAGAATAACTCAAGAACATAACAACATATCCTGAGCATTAAGCAACTGAAATTAAAATGTCATAGAAATATATTAATACTATTTAAAGTGAAATAACTTCTAAATTAAATCTAATTAACAACTTAATAAAATAAATGTTGAATCAAATTATTAAGTGTAATATGGCAGAGTACAATTTTCTAAGTAATATACAAGACATACAATATTATTGGAGCTGAACCACATTACAACTTACTAAATTCTAATTTTTTAGAAAGCATGGTTTCATCAGACTTTAACCAGAAACAAAATATTTTAGTATAACTTATGATTTTAGGCCTTGGATTTAATGCTTCTCACAGTCTTGTCAAAACCTGATTGTCGTTGTTGTTCAGTACTTTCTGACTCTTTGTGACCCCATTTATGTTTGGGGTTTTTTGTTTTTTTGTTGTTTTTTTTTTGGCAAGGATACTGGAGTGGTTTACCATTTCCTTCTCCAGCTCATTTTACAGATGAGAAAACTGAGGCAAGCAGGGTTAAGCAACTTGCCAAGGGTCACACAACTAATAAATATCTGAGGCCAGATTTGAACTCACAAAAATTAGTCTTCCTGAATCTAGGCCTGGCACTCTATCCACTGTACCATCTAGCTGCCTTTGTTTACCCTTTATTTCCTGGCTATCTAGCCTTATTATACATTACTTCCCGTTGTGCACTTTTCAGTCCAACCAAACTGTCCTCCTTACTTATGCGTCTCATACATGACACTCCATGTTCCATTCCTATTCCTTTGTACTGGTTATTCCTCATGTGTTTGATTTCTTTCCACCTGGTTTCACATAATTAGCGAGGTGACAATTAAATTGTGCTTTGTAGTGTGCAAAGTTCAGCCCATGTACCACCTTGTATGTGAGACCTTTCCTGATCCCTTTAGGCCGCTAGCATCTTCCTCCCCAAATCATCTTGTACCAGTTTTCTGTGTGCCTACATGTAAATAAGCTGCCTTCCTCAGAGAGACTGTACACTCTCTCTGAGAGCACAGATTTTTACCTCAGGTGACACCTTTCAAAGCAGGTGGATTCTGACTTCCTTTGCAGCCTAATGCGCTCCAGGACAAAGGTCAAGAACAAGGCCACGGCTAAATGTGAAATTCAGTAGAATTGGTGGTTGTGGAGGGGTAGGATTTTAAATGAACATATACGAAAAAAAAGGAAAAAAAAAACCAAACCAAAGCAAACAAACAAAAAACCCCTACAAATCAACCTTACTTGAAGTGCAATATAGATTTGTCCAGAAGAGGGAGACCTATTTATTGAGAAGACTAAGAGTCTTATGAGAAGATAGGATCATAACCATTAAAAAACTATGAAAGAGAAGCTAGACAACCAGGCGGAAAAAATTGATTGCCTGAGGTGGGGATCTGAGCAAGTCACCCAGCTCTCGTTCTCTTCTACAATCCATATTCTAGGTACTTTCCCATATTTGGATCCTATTGCCTCCCTTTAACACAGGAAGAAAACACATAAAAATCTAAAAGAAAGAAAAGAAGAATTTTCTTTAAATTTACAATTAAATACAATGGCCAGAGGAATGGGGATCACTTCTCCTCGTGTCTGGGAGGCAGAGAGAACCAGGCCAGCAACAGAGTTTAGGCCAACATCAGCTACTGCTTCTGACACTTCTTTCTTCTCTAGGGACAAGGCCTAAACCCTAAACAGATGGAAGGACTGGAATGTCTAGGATGGGTCCAAAATGGGCCAGGATCTCAGTCTTCCTCAGCAGCCACAAGTGACAGACACTTTTGTCTTTGTATCCTCTCCCCCTAGGGTCTGGCACAGTTGCGTGCTCTTAATAAGCACTTTCAAATTGATTAATTTAATCAGTGTGTTACACCCTCCTTTAGTACAAATGACAGCCTCCCAATCTCATACCTTAATATGTAGTTTATTATTACTATTATTTGCCTGACAAAATAAAACAAAACAAAAGGAATACCTGTAAGCCAACTTTCAGTTTTAAAGCATCACCGAGCTTTAACAAGATTGGACCATGAACAAATGCACAGTTCAACTCAAAAGTTTTAACAAGTCAAAGTTTTACCAGCTTCATAGAACCTAAAAAAAATTGTGTTACACTGGTATGTCCTTTGAGAATTCAAGGTCATCTTCACAACACCATGAAACATTAGAGTAGAACTTTAATGGAGTCATACATAAATATTTACAGTATTAGGCTATATTTTCCATCTTGAGATATTGATCTAATCTAATGGTCTTTTTCAGGGTCATATAATTAAGTGTGATGTTTGTCCAGGCTGATATATTTGCCTTTCATTAAGACCATAATTTTCATTTGACACATAGCATTGATATGAATGCTAATTGTAGCTCATTATTTCCTGTAAACTTCAAGTGTGCTATGGATACCAAACTGTTTACTGGATAAAATTATGGACAAGACAACTATGAGTGATTGTGACTAAACCCAACTTCACTTTGTGTAGTCAGAACAGTAATTACTGGACAAAGTAACATTAAGAAACGATACCCCCTCCCCTACACTCACCATTTAGCGGAAAAAAAAGAAGAGGGAAAGAAACCATCAAATAGAAAACATAACAAAGAGACTGATTAAAAGAAAAAAATAACCAAAAAAGACACCCAGTGCATGAATAAATAATATAGGATAAAAGAAAACAAAGGAAAAAATCTTAAAAGTGAAAGAAATCTGTGAAAATGAAAAAAAATGAGAAAAAAGATTGCAAACATAACCATACCCCCAAAGAAAGAATGAACCAACTTCTAGAATGCCCAGAGTTGTTTAGATATTAAGTAAAGAAATACAAAAAATGATTTGACATGCATAAGGATCAATCTAAAATCCTCAAAAGAGGAATCCAACTTAGAAAGATGGCAGACAATGTTCAATTAAAAAAAAAAGTGACCTGAGAAGTAGAAGGGTCCAGATAAGACACAAAAATGGAGAATTGGCATGAAATTTAAAATAACAATTTTTTTTAAATGGCATAGCTTAGATTTCATATCTTTTCAAACCCAGGCAAGACAAGTAGAAGAAAAAGAAATCAGAGAATTACTGATTTTCCAAAGCAGCAAAGAATAATATTCTATTTATACATAATAATATGATAATACAAATAATAATCAAGAAGCAAAAAATAACATCAAATCCTAGGAAAGCATAAAATACAATTGCCCAGAAATATTAGAAATAGGACAAGAGACAAATTCCAAGAATCTACCAGGCTGGTGACGGAGAGGAATACTAAGTTTTGACACTCTGGTAAATTATAAATTTTCAAAAAATCTTATGCTTCATCCAATTATATCACTATATAGCACTTCTGCATAAAATTCACTGTTTTTAGAGAGTTCATATTTTTATTATTTTTTCATTCAAAAAGACTCACCATTTCTGCCAATCTTATCTATCATCATCTTCAAAATGTACTCAATAGCATTTTCTCTAAGAAATCATCCCCAATCAAGCCTCTCTGATTTTTTATTCCATTTGACTATTGTATCCTCTCAATGCCTACTGACTATATAACACAGTAATAATTTCATCAATACTCTATCCATGTGGTTCATTATTATTTATAAAATTTTCAAATGAGCACTGTATAAAAGCACTATAAAATTATAAGGTAGTATTAAGGAGATTATTATTGCAAAAAAACATTGAGAGGATATAGCAGGCAAATGATGTTATTACTTATAAAGTGCCTTTGAATTTATCATTAGTCTTACAGCAACCTTCTGAAGTGGGTTAAGTATTCTTTTTTTATTTTAAGGAGATAAATGTGTTCAAAGGTTTAAACATCTTGTTGAAGGTAAATATGATTAGTAAATGGTAGTAGAAAGATTTGTACCATGATTCTTAATCCAGTGCTCTTTTCATTTACATATATATATAGGTTTCTATTACTCTTATATAGTGTTAAATTCATAGTTTCTCCTGAAAAAATGACAAACTATTCAAGCCACAACCTGTATACTCTTTCTTTGATCTTTCCACTAGAGTATCTAGTATACTCTTGTAAACAATTAGATCATTTGGAATAAAAGCATGTGGGTGTGTAAATGCATGTGTTACACAAAACACAGACCATGTACACAGAACACCATTTGCTAAATAGCAGAAATGGAAAATTATTTCTGTTTATACCAGCATATTATTTTTTCATTAAGCTCCCTTAAGTAGACACTGATAGGCATCATATTTAGCTATGTAATATTCTGCTATTATTTATTAGAAAATATTTAATATTTGAAAACTATTTAAAATATTTAAAACTGTGACTCTGTAATTACTTACATATGTAATATTTTTATATTATATATACACATATACTGACAAACACTGTATTTAACTATAATAGCTTGCTATTGTCTTATAGTCAATATTGTGATTTACATAAACTTAAAATGTCTAACAATGTGACCTGTAGGTGTAAATGTACATACACACATACATATGTACATATGTCTATGCATATGCTTATATATTCATGTATACATACCACATACATAAACACCATTTACTAAATACCAGAAATGAAAACAATGTATCTGTACATACTAGGATAATATTTGTTTCTTTAAGTGACATTAAAGTAGATACTGACAAACATCATATTAACTATGTAATGTTTTGCTATTGCTTTCTAGTTAGTTAACTCTGTGACTTCAGATACTTACAGCGTAAGCCAAGGAACTGTGGTTTTGGTAGCATGAAAACTCTCTTCAACCACAAGAACACATAAACCATTTGTAGTTTACAGGCTTAGAGAGTTGCCTGAGTCTAAGAGAGGACTCATGTTTGGCCCATGGCAAAACAACTAGTAAATGTCAGAGAAAATATTTGGACCCAAATCTTCCTGACTTGAAATACAGCACTCTATTCACCACACTAAGCCTCACTGAAATGAAAATATCAGTCTGACAACTGTTCTCAAATATGTTAGTGCCAAACACAGCTGAAGATTTCTAGCTGCTCCCACCCCCCTTTCATCAACCCTAGTCCAGAATATGCTCTTTGGTTTCCAATCAGTATGGCAACAGATTTTAAGGTATAATTAATTGTCTATAATGGAAATATCATTTTCAGAATTTATGTAGAATGACTTCAGTCTAAGGTATGGGGGATATTGTAATCTGTTTGGTAGAGGGAAATCATGGATGTTTTGAAGTATTGAAGAAAAATCCAGATATGATTTGCTTTCTCAAGACATAATATATTTATACAATGGGTGAAAAATGGACTTAGAAATCTAAGGAATTTCATTGGAAACTGACTGTCTCAAGATTTTAGACAAATTCTTCCACCTCAATAATCTTTCATTTTTTCTATAAATTAGGGAATTGGGCTGATTCATTTCTAATGTTCTCTTTAGCTCTAAATCTTAAGACTCTGTGATCTGATGGAGATATGACTTGTATACTATATCATTCATTATTGTAAGTATAAGCTCTGTTGTGCTACAGTCAAGTCTAAGACTAAATTGCAGAGCATATGTCATTGGTGAAGGAGTTCTCTAATTGTGAATCCTCTACTAGTATGGAAAGAAAAATTAACTGATCCAAAGAGGAAAGAAAAAAGTTTTATACTTTGGGATTTCTCTAACTTTCCTCCAGACTTTTATGGCACTACTTGAGAGAAACAAAAGCAAAAACAAGCATGGGGTTATGAAGTTCAATCTTCTAGAATCATGAATATTACAAAAAAGGAATTTCCAATCCCAAAAGATAAACTCATTTTTATACTGTAATATTTGTTATTAATGGGTAAAAGAATTAAGATACTTCAGTCTTTACCTTATTAAACTGTCTGAAGCTGTTCCTAAAGACTTAAACACATAAGGCAAGTTTGGTGGGGACTTGTTATGTATCACAGATCAAATGAATAACTTTTGGTCTCTTTAAAAGCATGAGGATAATAGAAATATTTTCATCAAAAACATCCTTTCTAAAATTTGATATAAATCATCTAATTTATATAAATATCAATCAACTGCATGTCTAACCATGGAGGGAGGGTTAGATGACCACTCAAGGCCTTCAAACTAAAGATAATCATTGTTTTTCTCCTGTTAAACCTATGAGATTTAAAAACAAGATTTTGAACATAATGAAAAAATTATGAAATAATACTGAACACTTAAATTTATATGTATGTAATATATTTATTGATAGATGTTACATATTGTTTATAGATGTATAAATATGCATACATGCAAATATATATATATATATATTTATTTATCAAATATGTATGCAAATCTAAAAAAACACCAGCAAATGATCTCGATCATACAGTGGAAAGAACGCAGCAATTGGAGTCAGAAGATTTAAGTATTGATGATTTCTACAGTTTACTATCTGTGTGACCTTGGCAAAGCACCTTAGCTTCCACAAATGTTTACTGAAGGAGTTGAACTAGACACCTCTAAGATCCCTTTCACCTCAAAGGCTAAGATCTTTTGAATTCATCTTTAGATCAAACTTTAAGGATGACAAAATACTTTTCCCCAAAAGAATCCTGTGAGCTGGATATTTCATATAGTATTGTGTCTACTTTACAGATAAGAAAACTGAGATTCACAAAGGTGAATACACAATAGTGCCCTTCTCTTGTTTCCCTATCTCCCTCTACCCTGTTGCTAGAATCCTTTTCTGTATGTTGACCATTATATATTACATTTCACCTACCAATTACATCAGTATATTTATAACTGATCATTTAATTTTTTCCTATTTTTGACTAGCCACCACATACATTTTAAATGGTTTTCTCCAACATATGTTGTAACTACTGAATTTTTAAAAAATATACAAGTCATGCTTAATTGTGTCAATATTCACAAGCATTTAATAGCTCAACACATCTCATTTTTCTCTATATCCCCATGGCAATTACAGAAGGCTGTGCACATGGTGAATGCTTAATAAATATTTGTTAAGTAGTTGATTGAGGAGAGAATTATGAATCCTTACTGGTGATCTTTCAGCCAATTTTCAATTAGAATGCAAAATTTTGTACTAAAGCTAAATTAAATATAATCTTACAATGAAATTTTAAGACCCTTTATAAAATGTTTAACTGCTTTTTAAATCTACTTTGAAAACCTATCACTTTGGATATCTTTCATTTTTATATTCTTTTATACACTTAGGTTTGATGACCTGCTAAATTCTAGATTCGTTATTTCTAATGATGAGACATATGAACTTCTGAGAAGAGAATGGATTTTAGAATTGAATCTCAAATAAGTCAATATGTAAAGCCGTTTGGCATAATGGAGAGAGGACTGACCTTGGAAACAGAGAAGTCTGAATGAAAGCCTTGACTCTGAGACATAGTGACCCTGGGCTTGTTACTTCATGTCTCGGTGGTTAAGAAATTTTCTAAGATTAGGAAATGCAAAATGTGCCCACTATGACTTCTAACAGATACAAAAAAAGAAAAAAAAGAGGCCAATGGTCCTTTTAAAAGCTAAAGATGTTCTTACTTAAAGAGTTATAACAGCAAACATTTCAGGTTTTGTTTCAAACTCCCTGAGCCTCCTTATTTTCTTACTTGTTTAAATGTGTTCCACACTTAGAATCTTTACCACATGATTTAAAGTTATCATGAATTCTTTAATATTCATTTTACATGTGTTATTTGTCATCCCACTTTGCTTATAAGTGCCTCTATTCATGTTTATTTGTTTACATTATGGTTTCATTTACAGCATCCTAGGCCAGTGGAAATAACCCCAAAAGCTTCTGTAATATATCACAGATCAAATGCATAACTTTTGGTCTTCATTTCAGGTCTTTGTGAAAGAACATAGATAGAAATAAGAAATTTGAACTGTATGAATTCTCCAAGACAGTGAGCTTTACATATTATTTCCACACAGTAAAACTCCTCTATAATATTTTGCCACATAAATATTTGCTTCATTATGTTTTATGTCATCTAGGTTTACATATCATGTTTTGGTTTGTGTTTCAATGTTGCAGACATGAAGGGTAAAACAGATAGCTCAATGATCAATGGATACAGAGTCTGATGAGGTGACATACTGTTCCATGCTGAGAAAACAGAGAGTTCAGTTGCATTCCATGAGATCCTATGGTCATGTATCCAGATTTGGAAGGAAACTTAGACATCATATAGCCCAGCCTCCTCATTATATAGATAAGGAAACTGAAGGCCAGAGAAACTAAGTGACTCTCAAAGTCATATGGGCAGTAATGTCAGAGCCAAAATTTGAACCCAAGTCCTCTGACACCAAATGTTCTTTGCTCTGTACAATATTGTTTGATTTGAATTCAATTCTACGAACTCCTCTTAAGTGGCTACCAAGTGTGTGATATAATTCTAGAGGTCAACTGACCAGTGTGAGTATAATAATTTCAGAAGGGGATGTTTTAATTTCAGTTATAGCTCTTTCTTTGAATACCATCAGCGTTTTCAGCATCATTTTGGTCTACTATATACATACTGTGTCATACTCTACTAGCATTGGCAACTCTTCATATGGTTGTTGGGGTAACTTGGAAATTGATTATATTTTCTTGAACATATACACATTCATGCCAGGCACTTTTTACACAGAATTTTCTCTTGCATGGATGGATACATAATTTCAGAGAGGTGGTGCAGCGTCTGCCTTTGAAAGAGTAGAGAACTTGAAGTCTGGTGGTCTGGCACCATTTCTACATGGGCAAATCTGACATCTTTTTAATCCAATCATTTGCAAAATAGAGGTAATGATGCTTTTCCTGTCTCACACTCTTCTTGGAGGAAAATACTAGACAAATTTGAGTCTTAGAAAGTAGCTTAGAGTACTGAGAAGCTAAATTACTTGCTCAGGGACACAAAAAAGCCCATTTGTGTCAAAGGCAGGACTTGAATTTAGTTCTTTCTGGCTTCAAGATGGTCTCTATATGCACTAAGTCATACTGATTCTCTCAAGCATTTAGTAAGTGCTGAACTTTGTTATTGTTTAGTCATTTCCATCATGTCCAACTCTTTTTTACTCCATTTGGAATTTTCTTGGCAAAGATATTGGATTGGTATGCCATTTCCTTTTCCAGCTCATTTTATGGATGAGGAAACTGAGGTAAACAGGTTTAAATGATTTGTCCAGGGTCACGTAGGGAGTAAATGTCTAAGGACACATTTGAACTAATGTAAAGGAGTCTTCCTGACTCTAGACCCAGCACTCTACCGCTGTGCCACCTAGCTGCCAAGTACTGAATAAATGCTTTTAAAATTCATTCACTCATTCATTCAGAGAGCCCTGAGCTCAAATGCATCCTCAGACACTTAAAAGTTGTGGGATCCTAGGCAAGTCACTTCCCTAGTTTTTCCCAGTTTTCTCAACTATAAAATTGGGGGTAATAATAGCACCTACCTTCTAGGGTTGTTGTGAGGATCAAAAGTGACAATATTTTTAAAGCACTTAGCACAGTGCCTGGCACATAGTAGGCATTATATAAGTGCTTATTCCCTTCTTCCAGTAATATGAGCTATTATCACTTTAAACTCAACCATCAAATAAAGAACAACATGCAGAACTGATAACAATACATTGATAAACAGAGTTGGAAGAATCTTATGTCGCAGGGAAAATGTTTTACCTGAAGAACACATAGGAAATTGTTATACCAAAAGGTCACTCTATTCTTACTTTGATGCTTCATTGTGACATGTAGAAGGTGAACAATTCTCAAAGGTTATTTCAGTGGAACTCAAAGATATAGGAAGCTTTATCAAATTGGAAAGGCTTTGATTGAGGGTCTGGTAATAGACTATATGCCCGTCACCTGATGACTAGACTAGTCAAGTTCACACTCATTACTAGGTCGGCTATTGGTGATGAAATATTTTTAGTTTTCAAAGTTTTCAAAGATCATATGCTGGGTTATAAAATGGTTACTGTGTCAGTGACGGGTGTGTTGACATGAAGGAAATCTTAAGTTCTTGAATTTTTGAAATTTTAAGTGTATTCTGGTGAAAGGGACTTATTTTCACCTTTAAGTCCCATGTGCCTAGAATATTTCCACCATGAGGGAGGGGGAGGTAGTTGTTTGTTTTTAATTTGTGATTTTATTGATGTTAATAACTCCAAATAAATCAACTTCTGCTACCAATACAAACTGGCAAATATTCAACAACATATAAAGTTTTCTGGGAGCACTGAATGGTTAAGTGACTTTAGTCATATAGTCCTATAGTCACACAGGTAGCATATGTCATAGGCATAGTTTTCCTCATTCAATAACTCTCTATTTGTTTACCAATCACAATGCTTGTCACTTGTCACGTGTAAGTGCTTAGTAAATACTTGTTTAACTAAATTACTTTAAATTCATCTGTAGTTGTTAAATGTAGACTATTCATTTTCTGAATGAAAATTCTGTCTGAATTTGAAAAAATGCATTTGGCTCTATTTTGGATTTATGGACATCCCAAATGTGAATATAATGAACCAAGAATAAGCTTTTATTCACTGCTTACAATGTGCCAACCATCATTTTAGAAAGAAAACATTAAAAAAAAAAAGTAATTGTCCTCAAAGAGCTTATGTTCTGGTGAAGGAGTCAATCAGTATATAAATAAGTGTATCCAAGATACATACAAAGGAGAGGGAAGGTAACCATAGAGGGGACAGAAGGTTGGGTACTGCTAATAGCCTCTTGAAGAAAGTGTTGCTTGAGTTGACTTTTGAAACAAGCCAGAGATTCTGAGAGCAAGAAGTAAGGAGAAAGATCATTGCAGAGATATAAACAGCCAGTGCAAAGAAGGAAAATGGAATATCACATGTGAGGAACCATCAGATAGCCAGTGTGTCTAGACTGTAGAGTGTGGAAGGGACTAATATGTAAGAAGACTAGAAAGGTACAAAGTGGCTAGTTGTGGAGAACTTTAATTGTAAAACACAGGGGTTTAAAATTGATCTTAGAGGCCAAGAAGGAAGCCTTTAAAGTTTACTCAATAGAGAGGTGACAGAGATAGACCTGTGCTTTAGGAAAACCACTTTGGTAGCTATGTGGAGGATTAATTAGAGTGAGGAGAGGCTTAAGGCAGGGAATCTAATTAGAGGGTTCACCTCTAAATGCCTAAACCTACTTTTTCTACTTTCCCTTCCATTTCTCCCTGTTTTGGACTCTATTTGTTGGAAAAATCAGATTATTCATTGTTCTCCACTGTCTTCTCACCCACTGGCTATGGCTTTCCCTGAATTGTATCCTTGACCTGGAAAAGTCCTTCAGCTTACCCTCAGAAGTCATTGATTTAAGTACTAACTTCAGTACTTAACTTACATATCACTTTGGCCTTAAATCTTCACTGATCTTTCAACCAGAAGTTACAGGCAGCTAGGTAGCACAGTGGGTAGAGTGCTAGGCCTGGAGTCAGGAAGACCTGAGTTCTAATGTGACCTCAAAGACTCACTAGTTTTGTGACCCACCTTGGGCAAGTAATTTAACTTCTGTTTGCTTAATCCGCTGGAGAAGGAAATGGCAAACCACACCATATCCTTGGCAAGAAAACCCCACGGCCGTCATGAAGAAGGAGACACAGCTAAATGACTGAACTACAACAAATAAGATCTTGTCACTCTTCTTAAAACCCTGAAATATTTTCATGGAACCTACTAGGAAAATTCCAAGTGCCTTACGTAGACATGCAAAATCCTGCAGAATAGGCACTTCCTTATTTGTGTTACACTTTTTTTCCCATCTCATACTTCTCCCTCCATCACATATTCTGATCCGACCAAAAACTTTTCATTGTTCCACAAACACATGCTGTCTTTAACCTTTTATATGTTCCTTTTCCTCCTTCTGAAATGTTCTTCCCCTATCTTTTCTTCCTAAAATCCAACTCATGCTTCAAGACCCAGTTTATACACCTTCTTTCCCATGAAGCATATTATATTCCCCTTAATTGGTAAAATCTTTTCTTTTTTGAACCTGTTGTCATAGTAATAACAAAAATAGTTGATTTTTATGTAGCACTTTGTTTCCTTAAAGAACTACACATATTTTTATCCTTATAACAACCTTGCAAAATAGGTGCTACAGATATTATGCTTATTATTATCATAGATGTGAAACATGAAGCTCACAGAGTTTAAGTGACATGGTCACAGAGCTAGTCTGATTAAGGAAGAGGAAGTTTTTCTGACTCCAAAACTCTATCCATTACAGCATGCTCAACCTTCTTGTGTTCTTATCATATTCTGTTTTGTATTATAATTTTAGCTTATCTCTATATCTCCTTCTGTATCTGAAATATAAACAAACACAATACATATTCATTGCACTGAATCTGTTGAATTGTGGCTATGTGCAAAGGAGGAACAAACACTGGATTTGGAGACAGAACAGGCCTTGACTTAAATTTTGATTCTAACATCTCCTGGCCATTTCATTCTCTTCTGTAAAAATAGGTGGGGTAATGTCTGTACCATTTATTTCAAAAGACTGCTTTGAGGATCAAACAAGATAAAGCACTGTTTAAACATAAAAGAACCATACTCGAGAATCAAAATAGCTTATGTTTATGTAGAAGTAGTACAACTAAGAATACTCCCTACCGCATTCATTTTTCATGAGGGTGCTGCCTACCCCACTCCGCCTCCAAAAACAACAACCACCACAAAAACCTAATAGGCACAAGAAGGGATCTGCTTCCTTTTTGAAGAGAGAGCTCATGAATAGCTCAGGAGAGACACAAGTTACATGGAGAACTGAAAATAGGCCAGCACATCAACGCAACCACATAAATGGGTAGTACATGATGCTAAATGGAACTGAGATAGTAAGAGAGAAATAGAGAGAATGGGGGAATCCTTCAGCATTGCAGGATTGGATAATGGAGGGAGCAATGTATAAGACCCATAGGCTATATATCATACATAATCTGGAGAGATGAAGCCTATATAAGAACAATAAGCAAGGAATGCAGAACCTTATTGAAAGAAGAAAGCACAAAAGATGGAGTCTTGATGAGGATAATTACAACATGGAGAGTGGGTAGGGGAGGATAGGGACAAAACCACACATCACAGAACCATAGGTAATAAGGGACAATGGAACACAGAGGCAAGATGTAGAAGAGCAATCTTGGGTTTTGTACTTTGATAATACTGTGAACTATGGGGCCTGCGCAGGTCCAGGAAGAAAAATAAGTTCAAATTAAGAAGTTAAGACAAACCAAAGGGGAATGATCCCGAACCCCAAGCACAAAGAGTACTATTAAAAATTGAAAGGACCATATAATTCCCTGTGGGGAAAAAAGGTAGAGTTTTCTTAACTGTTTCCTGTATGATATAGTAGATAAAGCATGGGCTTGTAGTCAAGAAGACTGTAGTTCAAATGTAGCATCAGATACCTCCTAGCCATGTGACCCAGACAAATCACTGAAATGTTTGCTGCCTCAGTTTTCTCTGAAAAGTAGGATGCTTATTATAGCACCTAGTTTTCAGGGGTATTGTGAAGATCAAATGAGATCTTTACAAAGCACTTAACCCAGTACCTGACACATAGAAGGCACAGCTAAGGTACTGTTTCTCTCTCTCCTCCATCTTAAAAGTATAAATGCACATATACACACAATGCATACATGCATGCATGTGTATATGTACATATGTGCTTGTTTGTGTATATACATGCATACACATATATGTACATATATGTATATATTTGTCTGCATATGGATATATACATATATACATTGTGTACATATATACACATGTCCTACATTTACTCTAATGTTTAAAAAATTATCCTATATCAAATATCTTCTTAGTCTGAATGCTGTCAGAGAACTGACAGCCCTTTTGGAGAGAGCAAATAAAGCCAGATATGGATATTCCTCAGTAGGGGCATTGACCAGAGGGTGCCTATAAGGGACTCATAAAAATTGCACTTCCATCAATTGTGTCGGAAGCTGGAGCCTAAATGATAAGCAGTGTATATTTTCAGTGAGTTACTACACAAGAAGAGGTTCCAGGAAGAAAGATGTTGTAAGGCTCAGAGCCCAACAATATTATTGCTAGCCTCTAACTGTAATCCTGCCTTTTGAACTAGCTTGTTGTAATGATGATACCACTCAAAATCAGCCAGAAATCCTCTGTGAACTGTCATCGCAGTATGAAAACTGAGAGGACACGTATGCAAATAAATCATCATGCAGCATTTTCTGAATATAAGTGCTGAATAAAATGAAAATATGAATGCTATTTTCTTGACAAATCTTTACTCTGCCATGCTCTGGACACTAATGGAGTCTCCTTCTCTCTCTTAACATCAGTCTTGTAGTACCAGAGGGAAGAATCTTAGGAGTTTGTAGCGTGTGACATTTAACTTTTTTTTTAAATCATTTCTACTTCATGACAGAATAAAGATACTCAAGGCAGTGTACTTCTGCAGATTACTGTATTTGGGGGACTCTGAATTCAATCACCTTTTAGTGACATGCCTTACAAAATCTAAAAGTGCCGAATAATCCTCCAGACACACGAGCTTCCTGTCGTGTCTTATTGCTTGATCATTTCTTATTTTTGTTGTTGTTCTTGCACTATCTCTTCAAGCACTTACCTGGAAAGGGGAAAGACAACATTTCTATATAAAGAAAGGAACTTGAAAGGCTTTTATAGAGCTGTTTTCCAACTTACTTTTTTTTTAACAGTTTTCCCCCCCTTCAGTGCAGTGGTAAAAATAGTATTTCATTTCATTCTCTCCTTTATGGCTACCATCAAAATCTTAACAAAGTTCTAATAGTAACTGGTACAATAATTCCCTAAGTCCACACTTCCATAGATTTTTTTTCCAACAAAGGTTACTGTTTGCTTGTGAGGGAATGAATAATGGTGGTAGTGAAAGGGACCCAAAGGTGAAAAATCAATCCTATTATGATAGCAAACAGTGGACACAGCAACACTGGGACAATTCACGAGATCTTTCACATACAAGCTTGCTTCCCAAGGCTGTTTAGAAAAGGATAGAGTGAGTGACAGCAGAGTTGACATTAACATTTAGAAGAGGGATTCAGTGAGTCACGTAGCACAAGAGGAATAAAGGGAGGCAAAAGATAAGTTGCAGTTGAATCATTTTCATGGAATGGCAGGGGTATTGGAATTTAATGACGGTGGCAGGATGGCTATAACCTGCAGGCAGAAGGTTGCCTATAAGAATAGATATTTGAGCATTACTGTCAAGATATGGGCTTTCACAGAAACCAAAAGACTTGTCTATTTTTTTTAATGTTTTTTTAGAGAGATAGAGAGAATTTGGAGAAAAAATGAAAATAAAGAGATATTTAACAAGTAAGTAAGGACCCAAAGCAAAGGGCCGAACTTTGCAACAGAGATATAGCTCTGGACACAAAGTCAAAAAGATTGCTTAAAGCGAAAAGGAAAAAAAAAACAACTCCAAAGGAAAAGAAAACCCTAAAAAGAGGGGAAGATGTTCCATTGAGACTATTTACTGATAAGAAACAGTAGAAGAGTAGAAAGCTTGCCAGATAAAAGGAGTTAAGAAAGACTACCAGTCCCCTACAGTCTTCTCACAAATTCAAAGCTCTTGTACTTCCTAGGGATGTACTCATTGATAATGAGGTTGACACATGCATTGCCAATGCTAGCTCAGTGTTTAGGAGGCTCTGAAGATAAGTATAAGAGAAAAGAAGTATTAGACTGATTACCAAACTGAAAGTCTACAGAGCCATTGTGTTGACCTCATTGTTGTATGCCTGTGAAACCTGGGCAATCTACCAGTGCCATGGCAGGAAACTGAATCGTTTCCATTTGGATTGTCTTGGGAAAATTCTGAAGATCACCTAACAGGATAAGGTACCAGACACTGAGGTTCTTACTAGAACTAAACTGCCACACATTCAAACTCTGCTTCAGAGAGCACAACTCCAATGGGCTGGCCACGTTGTTTGAATGCATAATGTACACTTTCCAAAAAGACTGTTTTATGGAGAACTCACACAGGGAAAGTGTTCACATGGTGGTCAGAAGAAGTGATACAAGGAGACTCTCAAGGTCTCTCTCAAGGACTTTGGAATTGATTGTGACATGGGAAACACTGGCACAGGGCCGCTCAGCATGGTGTACCCACATCAGAGAAGGAGCTGTGCTCTATGAGCAAAGTAGAATTGAAACCACTCAAATGAAACACAGGATGCACAAATTTGGAGGATTCACCCCAAATGTTCACAAGAACTATTTGTGTCTGACCTGTGGTAGAACATTCTGAGCTTGTCACAGTTGGACACATTGAAAATTTATGTTAACATAGTGATGTCATTTTGGTCCTCTTCAAGAACAAAAGACAACAACTAGCTTCCTAGGAGAATGAGAGGAACAGTCAAAGAGTAGGAATGATAAATACCCATTCTCATTTTAACCAATTAAAAAAATCATTAGAATGGGTATAAATCTTGTTCTGTCCATTACAAATACCAAGTGAAACAATCTGAAATAATTCATTGAAACTAATTTGTTAGCACACAAAAAGATCACTGCTGAAATTCTATGATAAGTAAAAAAAAAATAATGATGGGTGCCAATTATGAAGCACTCTAATATTTCCAAGGCAAAAAGGTAACAAAGTAATAAGTGTTTATTCAATGCTTACTTAAATTCTTAATTTAATGGATTTATGTTCAAATTAGGAAGTTAGGGCCTACCAAAGGAGAATGATCATGAACTCCAAGGCACAAAGAATACTATTAGAAATTGAAAGGGCCATGTAATTCCCTGTGAAAAAGGAAGAGTTTTCTTAACTGTCTTTCTGTGTGATATAATAGATAGAGCACTGACCCGTAATCAGGAATAGGCAAGGTGCTTGACATATTATCTCATTTGAATTTTACAAAAACCCTATGAGCTATTTATTGTAGTAGAATTATTATCATTGTCATTATTAATCTTGACTTTTAAGGAAGGAAATTGATACTCAGAGGGGCTAAGTGACATGGGATGGATCACACAGCAAATAAGACAGTTTGGAGTCTTTCCAATTCTAAATTTAGCACTATATTCACTATTTACCCTTCAAAAAAGATCTTCAATTTGTCATTTTAAAAAGAGTGTTTTGGGGGAAGCTAGGTGGTGCAATGAATAGAGCACCAGTGCTTGAATCAGGAAAATCTGAGTTCAAATGCGACCTTAGATACTTGACACTTACTGGCTATGTGACCTTGGGCAAGTCACTTAAACTCAATTGCCCTTGCCTTCCCCCCTCAAAAAAAGGGGTATTTAAAATGATTGCAATCATATTCTTTCAATGTTAGGGTACTCTATATCATAAAGAGCTTGAAATTTGTTTTAGAAATTAAGATGAGTCCACTTTTGTATTGCCAAATCACATATAATGAATTATTATCTGATAGTCTCTCAAGCAGCACTTGATTTTCATAATTCCATTCACTTCAACTCAAATAAATAGATCTTTATTGAGTACCCACTATGTGCCAGGCACTGTGGACACAAAAACAGAGTTGCTGTCCTCAAGGAGTTCACAATTTAACTGGGGAGACGACATGCAAACAAGTATAAACAAAACAAGCTATATTAAGGATAAATAAGAAATTATTAATAGAGGGAAGACACTGGAATTAGGAGGGGTTGGGGAAAGCTTCCTGTAAAGGGGTGAGATTTTTGTTGAGACTTGAAGTCAGGAAGGTCAGCAGCTGGAGTGAAGGAAGGAAAGCATCCGTATGTGTGTCACACACCAAATCTCTGCTTTCATTAATGTAAGGCATAAAATGCTTTAAAATTTTGCATGAATTTCAGAATCAAAAAAAGAAAATAAAAAATAAGTCCAGCAAAAAATGTACAAACACTTTTAGGGCAAGATCTGTTTCTTTTTTGTTTTCATACTCCCAGAATCTAGCATGGTGCTTGACACATAAGTGTTTCATAAATGCTTATTGATTTTAATTAAATTGAACATTCCAATTATTAAAACTTTATAATTTGTGTAGTTTACATAGGATAGTCACATATAGTGGACAGATGGCCTACCTTGGCACCATGAAGATCAGGGTTTGAATTCTACCTCTGAAACACAGTAGATACCTGATCATGGGGAAGTCAATGAACATCTCACAGGGCCCCAGATAACCCTGTAAATTCTAAATTTCTAAATTTAGATTTCTAAATAATGCTTGTACTGTGAGTCTGCGGAGGGCAAAATGTGTCTCCACACTGAATATTTTCTACATTAATGAAACCATAGATCTGATATGTGTATATGTATACAGAGACACGCATACACACAAAAAGATATTTGTTTCTCTGTAGTTAGAATCTTTAAGCAAACATATCACACTTGAGCATGAGTGATAAGAAAAAAAAAAGTACCATAGGTATACTGACAAAAGAAATCTATTTTTCTCTATCTTCCTCCTTCTCTCTCCCCTTTCTTCCTCCCTTCCTCTCTTCCTTCCCCCTCCCCCTCCCTCACTCCTTTCCTTCCTTCCTCCTTCTCTTCTTCACTTCCTTTTTCCTTTCTTTCTCTCCCTTCCTCTCTCTTCTTTCTTTCTAGTTTCCTTCTTTTTTTCTCTACTTCCTTTCTTCCTTCTTACTGTCTTCACTCTTCCCTTCCTCCTTTCTTTCCTTACTTTTTTCCTTCTTTCATGGGGAGCCTAATTTCATGAATTACAACGCAACAGAGGTTTTTGTTTGTTTTAATGATGATGTTTCCCGAATTATGAGATGTGGTTGAATGGGAAGCCCATTTAATTCGAGAATCTCTGGTAAACATACACATTTGGGAAACAATGTTTTTGGCCTTATTTCACACCACTCTCCTTCACTCAGCATCAGTTTTTTATCTTTGGTTTTTTATATCTAGTTTGTCATCCTTATTTCTAATTCTGGTTAATAGTCTGTGTTCTGGAGGGACACATAAACCACCATCTTTAAGGTATTTTAATTGTGAAATACTATCCTAGCAAGAGACTTTTTCTTCCTTCTGCTACGAACAAGCTATAAAACATATGAAAGGCTCGATTATCTATGCAATTTTATAGCAGCTACTGAAACTACAGACAATACACTTACCTACTTAATGTCTAGCTATTCTCTTTCCAAATTCTGCCACAGAAATCTCTTGCAGTAAAGGAAAATAAATAACTTCTCAATGATACATTTTAACTGTAATTTTTAGAGTTGTATTTTGATTTTCTTTATCTTCTCTTTCACACATACCTCTTTTTATTAGATTAGTATCACTGTTTTTAAAAAGTTACTAGTCAAATGAAGGAAGATCAGAGCAGGGCAGATGTCACCCAGTGGTGAGAGATGCTAGAGATTCTAGGAATGTCCAAATGTATTGGAATTTCCCATAGGTGCCCACAAACTGTTTAGTCCTTTCATGGGTTTTAGCATAAGAACCAGCTTGTTTTTAGAGTAGCAAACAATGTAATTTCTGTTTAAATTGAGAAAAAGAGTGTTTAAAATAAGGAAGAGAGTCAATGGAAACAAGTGTAAGTTATAACGAACATAAACATACGTTGAAGGAGATACTGTGTACACAAAGATGGAGAAAAAAAATTCAAGAGTCATCATAGCTCACAATTTAAATATAAAACACTGATGCACTATTGTACAGTATCAATGTTTTAAAAGACAACACAATACCAACAGATGCTGAGGAAGCATGTTCTCAGTTGGTAAAGAATCTCACAATTATGACTACGGAACGATTATTTTATTACTGAGGTTTCACTGGATCAATTTGACTCAAACCTTCGATGACTCCTTATTGATCACTGATTCAGAGCTAGAAGAGAATTATAAGATCATTTAGATCTTTCAGATCATTGGCAGCAAGGTAGAGCAACAGACAGAACACTGGACTGGAGTCTGGAAAACCTGAGTTCAAATCCAACCTTAGACATTTACTAGCTGTGTGATCGTGGGCAAATCACTTAAGCTCTGTTTGCCTCACTTTCCTGAACTGTAAAATGCAGATGATAATAATAATAATAATAATAATCCTACCTCCCAGGGTTTTGTTTTCATCAAATGAGGTTAGACATAGACACAGACACACACATGTATGTATGTATATATGCATGTACGTAGTGCTTAGCACAATGCCTGAAACATAGTAAATGCTACATAAATTTTAGTTATTATTAATATATCTTATCTGGACCTCTTATCTTACAGATGAGGATTTGAGGCTCAATTTCAATAGTTTAATCACAGTTACATAGGTAATAAGTTGCAGATTGAGGATTTTAAGCCAAGTCTTCTGACTCAAACACCAGCACTCTTACTAAAACACAAAACTCTCTTTGTTTTTTGCTTTTAGCCTATAGGATAAAATCTACATTCCTTAAGTTGATATTTAAAGTCCTCCATAGTATGGTTCCAAGCTAACTCTCTAGCTGCCCTATTTTGTGAATACTTCTTCCCAACCAAGCTGAACTTCTGACTACTTCCTCATCTTATACTACAGTTTCCTGCTTCCCTTGAAAAAGCCATCTCAGCATCCTGAGGTTCGCATACATGTTTCTCTTTTTTTTTTTTTTTTTGCTTTTGGGAGGGGGGAAAGCAGGGCAATTGGGGTTAAGTGACTTACTTGCCCAAGGTCACAGGACTAGTAAGTGTTAAGTCATTTTCTCATTTTACTAGTTAACTTCCTTCCTTCAAATTCCAGCTGAGTTACTTACTCTCAGGATTGATGCTTTCTCTGGTCCTCCAAACTGAAAGTGATAACTCCCATTTCCCATTGTCCCACAATTTTTCTTTTTCAAGGTCACTGCTTTATCAATCAATCAAGCTGGCAAGCATTTATTAATCCCTTACAATTCCCCAGGGAATGTGCTAGTCAGTTTTCCTTTAGCAGATTTTTTTAAAGTTTAACTATAAGTGGTTAATGTTAATATATCACTCTTAGATTTGTAAAGTGCTTTATATACAAAATGATAATAGCTATCACATATAAAAAATTAAAGTTTGTAAAGCTCTTTACATTTGTTATCTCTTTGGATCGTCATAACAACCCTATGACATAGGTGCTGTTATTACCTCCATTTTGCAGATTAAGAAACACTTTGAAAGAGGTTAAGATGGGCAGCTGGGTGGAGCAGTGGATAGAGTACCAGTCCTGGAGTTCAAATCCAGCCTAAGACACTTACTAGCTATATGATCCTGGGTAAGTCACTTAACCCTTATTGTTCCAAGAAAAAGAAAGGAAGATTTTGAAAAAGGCTGGGGACTTTCCTGAGGTCCCACATCTAGGAAATGTATGAGGCTAGTATTTGAACTCAGGCCTTCAAGATATGACTTGAAGTTCTTCCTCAAGTCTCTCCCAGTTCTAGAAAATCCTCCACTCAGCCGTCAAATAACTAAAGCCCAAGTTTGCTTTCCTCATCACTTCCACTAAATGGCCTTACATAGGCAATTACATAGTGAATTAAGCCTGTGGACAGGTTTTCTTATCAGGTTTGCACACTCTAGAGAACTTTTTTTTAATCATGCAATGTTTCTCTCTAAAAATAACCCGTGATCTTGAGAACTATACTTTTCTCTTAGAAAAAAAAAAAAAACAGAACAAAACAGGTAACTAGAGTCTATCCTTCAAAATTTAATTCATCTTTTTTCAGTATTTTGCAGGGTTTTGTCTGTTTGCATCACTGACCTAGTTCATCTATTAGAAAAGCATTTTGTTCAGTTATTTATTCCCCCTTTTAGCTTTCTTTTGTTGTCTCCTTTCTTTTTAGCATGGTATTCCAGCTATGGCATTTTTTTCTTTCAACTTTGGGCCACCATTCTATTTTTAAAGATGTTACCTGAATAAACGCAAAGTCACAAATATCCTAGGACTGTCCTTGCCACAAGTGTAAATCTTCTGCTTAAATTCATGAAAAATCATTGTGCAGTATATGGAAAGAACAAGCAAGTGTAATTAAAATATAAAGGATGAAAGAGAAAATAAAGTTCATAGATAAACTGCAAGTGAACTTGGATGACCTCCGAGTTCCTCATTTTACCAACGAGGAAACAGAAATTCAGGGATTTTAAGTAACTTACCCAAGGTCACACAGGTAACAAGCTTCAGAGGCAGAATTTAAACCCAGCAGCTCTAACTCCAAATCTATTGATCCTTCTATGATATCACGCTGTTCCAAAGAATGAATGTTTCCTCCAGAAATATGACAACACATTTAAATAAAAGTGATTTAGCTTATTTGATTCCAATTCTTTTCTTTAAAGAATTACTGATGAAAATTTTGAAATTAAGGAGGTTAGTTGGTAAGGGAATTTAATAATAATAATAATTAGTACAATCTTTATAGTTTATAAAGCACTTAAAATAGATTATTATTTGTTCCTCACAACCACTCTTGGAAGTAGGTGATTTTTTTTTTCTTTTTGCAGATGAAGAAACTGAGGCTGGGCGATGACACGCCTTGGTTGTCACAGCTAGTAAATATCTGAGGCTAGATCTGAATCAAATCTTTTTTACTCCAATTCTGGTGCTCTATCCATTATACTACTTACCATGTAACTTTTCAATAACATTCTCAGAATATTAGAAGTAAGTAGTACATTTTAAATATTGAAAAAAAATTAGGATCATAATTTTAGAACAGGACGGAGCCCTTAGTGATCAGCTAACCAAACCACTATCTTACAGATTAGAAAACTAAATGAAACTTACAGAAATTCAGAAACTTGCCTAAGGTTACACTGTTGGAAATGGTAGAACCAGGAATGGAACCTGGGGTTACTGACATGAAGGCTAATGTGCTTTCTACTGTAGCATACATGACTTCCTAGAGTTGGAAAAATTAACGGCTAACTACTTTCTGTAAATTGAGAAAACTTATAAAGCAAAAGAAAATGTAATGACATCATATTTGGTATCCTGGGTATAATTTTTGTTGTTGCTGCTGTTGTTTTTATGTTCTTTAATGATAATTTCATAGAGAAAGTAAAGAAGGGAATTGCTATTTTGGATCTGATTCTTACCAATAATTGGCTACTAGTTTCTTAAGGAGGAATACTGGGAACCAGGGAAGGAAGGTTCCTTATAATGCATGAAAGGGATCCTGTAATCTTGTTGGACCCTTATATGAACTCTGTAATTCTTACTGAGTCATTTCAATCATGTCTGATTCTTTGTGACCCCATTTGGGACTTTCTTGGCAAAGATACTGGAAAGGTTTACTTTTTCCTTCTCTATATGGTTTTATAAATGAGTAACTGAGGCAAACAAAGTTAAGTGACTTGCCCGGGATCACACAGCTTGTAAATGTCTGAGGTCTAATTTGAACTCAGAAAGGTGAAAATTACTGACTCCAGGCCCAGCACTCTATTGTGGTGTCTTCTGGATATACTTAATTCAGAAGTTCAGAAAATGTATATGTAGGATCCCAATACCTAAACCTTCATAGAGGAAGTCAGCCCAAGAAGGAAGGGGAATTCTCAAAACTAAAATGATAAAGACATGAATACATTCCAATAAGGAAGAAAAACAAATTGATGTGGACATCAAGGAAAATCAATGAACTACTCTTACTTCTGTAACACATCTATTGAGGTTGTAAGCAGGGGCAGAAACCAAAGGATGAGAAAAAAGAGAAAAATACTAAGCACTGTAATCTAAATATTAGGAACAGAATAGTTTAAAATGATCTCAGACTGGTAATGGATGCTATAGGGAAGAAAAAAAGCGAGCAAAAGAAAGAAGGAGGAAGGTGGCAAAATCATTTAGAATAGCACAGGTGCTACAGAATAGCAGATATATAGATTATATGTCTTTTAATTGTACTTACAACCAACCTAAACTTATTGCACCGTCTTTTTAAAACGGGTTATCTGAGTCATACAAGAAATACCACAGATACGACACAATCCTTGATTTCCATTAAGTACTTGACAAAGTTTCTCATGGCATCTTTGAAGACTGTGTTCCCAGAAAGATGTGAGCTATACAGTAACAGAATAAGTTGAAATTGGAACCGTCTGTAGGAATGGGTTTAAGGAGTACTAATTAGTGAAATGATACCATCTTGGACAGAGAACTGTAATGGATTATCTTGAAGAATTCTGCTTGACCTTGAGCTAGTGAGTATTTTTGTCAGTTATTGGAAATAAGTCACAAGTGGCATGATAATCAGATTTGCAGACAACACAAAGCTGGGAAGGAAAACTAAACACTTTGGATGAAACAGTCAAAACACAAAAGATTTCATTAGAGTAAGATAATGGCATAAACATTTAATAAAATGTAACGATGAGATATAGTTATATTAAAATTAACTTCATAAATAGAGGTTTGGAGGCAGTTTTAACAAAAGTTCAAATGAAATAATATGTAAGTTTTAGTGGGATTTATAGAAACAATATGATAATTTATTGTGATGATTAAAAACAAACATGAATTTTGAGTATAGTAAGTATAGTTTCATAATAATAATGATGATATATACATATAGTTCTTTAAGGTTTGCAAAATACTTTATGAATATTTTGTTTTATCCTCATAAGAACTCTGAGAGGTAGGTTCTATGAGTATCTTCATTTTATAGATGAGGAAACTGAGACAGACAGAAGTTAAATGATTTGCCCAGGGTCATACAGTTAGTAAATGTCTGGGTCTTCCTGACTCTAGGAATAGCACTTTATCCATTGTATCACCTAGCTGCTAAAAAGAGATCCTATCAATGTATGCCACATGATCAGCCTGCATTTGGAGTATTTAAAAAAAAGATCTGCGTGCCATATATTAGAGAGAAGATTGACATACTGGTTTATACCCAGAGCAGTGCAGCTGTAAGCATTAGGGGACTGGAAACTGTGACATACAATGGTCATTTCAAAGAAGTAGAAATCTCCATACTTGAAAACTATAAGACTACTAAGTCAAATACCTCTTCCATATGACAGCCTTTGAAATACTTAAAGACAGAACTCTGAACAGCCTTCCTCCTCTAAAAGTGTTTTTTTTTCTTGGCTCCAGAAGACAGAACAAAAGCAACAGATGGTTGTTGAAGAGTTTTCGACTTTAGCTAGATGCAATCAAAACCTTCCTATTAATTAGGCCTGCCCAAGATGGCCAATGTAGGACTTTGTTTTTCTTGACTGTACATGTTTATAACAAAAGTTTTGTTTTGTTTTGTTTTCCTTGCTTTATCATGGTATGGGAGGAATAGTCAGGAGAGAAGGAAGATTTTTAAAATAAAAATGTATATGAAGGTAACATAAGATAGAGAGGCCCAACTTTTGCCTATATTTTAGGAATGTTTCCAAATAGAGTCTCTAGAGTGTTTTTGAACTGTCACATAACTTTTTGCCTAAAAAAGAGACTCATGTGGACTTTAGGCTCCCCATGACTTACATAAAGGAGAAGAAGCAGAAAGAGACTATTGGGGCAGAAAGAAGAGTTGGGAAGAAAAAACAAAAGGAAGTATGTAATACAAATTTCTAAGGAGGTGAAAAAGTGACAGCTCCACAGTTGAAAAACCCCTACTGTTTGCCGCAGCAGGGAAGCAATTAGCAAGAATAGTTATGGACTGAGAATCTTATTTCCACCAAATATGGAAAAGAGAATTTCCCAGTCACCCCTGTAGAGTGAGTAATGTTTGTATATTTGTTATCTATCCTAAAAGTACAGACTAGACTGTTTCCAAGATGAAAAGATAAAGGAGCTTGAAGATTTCACCTTCATTCTTCTATTTATCTGGGGCAGTTGAGGCTTTAAAAAAAAGCAAGGACTTCAGTCAGAATATAAAATATAAAAGGAAGATGACATAGCAGAGGAAAACCCTGACATATAACAGGAGGTTGGAAGTTAGAAAAATGTGATATAGAAAACTGATACATGGAAACCTAAAGCCAAGAGATATGAAGTTCTCCCCCCCCAAAAAAAATCAAACAAACAAAAACCCCAATATATTCTAAGAGGAAGAAATTGTTTGCTTGTTCTGTCATTAATAATTATGTAGATGTATCTATCAGAGGAGAGATTATCCAATGAGGCCAAATGAAATAGAAGATACCTCTGCTGAATGGTACTGAACTAGCTATTTGTGAACAGTATATATTTAAGTTGTGACAAAAGACCTACCCCCCCCAAAAAAAACTTTTCAAACTAAATGACTACGAGCTAATTGTGGTTACTCACATGGTCAGAAATGAAACTCCCAAAGGAATTCATAAAGCATTACTACAGATTGCAAAGGTTAGAGAGGGAGAGAGAGACCCCCCCAGGGCAAAGGTGCTCTTTCCATCACTGCAGTGAGTTGAACACAAGGATTTCAAAAGAAAAGAGAAGTTAACAAAAAAGGAAGGGAAAGGGGGAAAAGGGAAAGGAAAGGAAAAGGAAAAAAAAAAGAGAAGAGGAGAAAGAAAAAAAAGAAAGAAAAGGAAGAAGAAAACAAGTTATTTTCCTGAAATTTTGAAAATCTAATCAAGGAGTTTTTTTTTAATTTAATATAAATTAAAAAAGAAAAATGGGGGGAAAAGGAAATGACAAGCATACATTGACAACAGATATCCATTGAATGTAACCCTACAGATGGTAGCTCTAGCATATTAAAGAGTCATAAGAGAAGCACCAGGGAATTTGAAAGACACAGAATCTAAGAAAGGAGTAGGGGATAAAACCCATTGCTTCTACTCTTCGTGCAGAAATGCTTGGATACATGGGTTAGGCAAGGGTACACGAAGCACAGGTAACAATCAGAGGGGATTAATTATTGTACTACTTGCTACCTCTTGGGCAGCTACATGGCAGAGGAGATGGAGTACTAGACTAAGAATCAGAAACACCAAGTCCTGCCTCAGACATTACTGGCTGTGTGACACTAGTTACTATCTGCCTCAGTTTCATCATCTGCAAAATGATAGCACCAACTTCCCAGAATTGTTGTGGGGATCACATGAAAAAATATTTATAAAGTACTTTACAAACCTTAAAGTGCAATATATTTTTTGTTTTGTTTTGTTTTGTTTGTTTTTGGAGGGGGGGGGAATTCTGCAAAACTAATCAAATGAAAAAAAAAACCTCATTATGTACAATGCTCCACGCTCATGGATCCCCCTCCTCTGTAAAGAAATATGAGGAATATCCTGGATCTTCTTTGAGGTCAAGCTTGTTCTTTCTAATATTTGCATTATGTTCCACAACATTAAGTTTTGATTGCTTTGTGGTTTTTATTTTCCCATTGATAGTGTTAAAGTGCAATATAATTGCTATTATTATTACCTATGAACTCAGTTGACCTGAGTCTTACTTTATCTTCTGTAATCTGAAGGGGTTGAACAAGATGATCTTTATGATGTCTTTTACCCCTAAATATGAGTCTTTGGTTTTATTCTTAGCTCTAGAGGGCACAACTAGGAGCAATGTCTAGAATTTGCACACACACACAAAATGGTCTTCATGTAAAGAAAACCTTCCTAAAAAATAGAACTGTATAAAAGGACAACATCTCTTACATGGAGATAAAAAAACATTACCACCATCACTACCACCATCTTCCACCAACAAATAAAATAAGACAAAATGAAACTAAATAAACATGAATTATAATTCCTTAAGAGTGACTTTGTCCTCACTGGAAGTTTTCTAGCAAAAATCTAATAACCACTCCTTGTGCATTTTGTGGAGGGGATTCTCAATATGACACAATTTGGACCAGATGGACTCTGTGGTATCTTCCAATTCTGAGATTTGTGAAAGATGGTTCCAATACAGATATGTGTTGGACTCAGCCTCTCACATCCCTTCCAAGGCTAAGACTCCGGGATTCAATGCAAGGATGATCTGGAACACCCACAGCCTGGCCCCACAATGGCAGAGATATTCCCTTGTGCTAGATCATGATGTATTTGTGAACTCTCTACTCTATTAAAGCATCAGCCACTGGTGTGGGAGCTGCCCCTCACATAAGAGAATTCTGCACTGTTGATACAGATTATTTTTGACCTGGCTGCTTTCCATTTTCAGTGAGGAATCATTTGCATAATGGTGTTTTCCAAAGGAGAGAACACTAGAAAGCTTGTGTTGGAGTCTTTCAGATGTGGATTTCTACCCATGAAATATATACTGGCTAGACCTGTCTTTTTCTTATCCTCAATTGATCAACTAATTAACAATTTATTATGTACCAAAAATTGTGCTGAATACTGGAAATACAAAGAAAAAAGTATCTCCTTAAAGAGCTTACAATTTATTTTAGGTATTTGTATTGTAATACATACATATATATATATATATATACACACACTCACAGTAGCAGATATGTGTACACAATTTGTATACATATTAGTAGATATCATATACGTATACATGCAAAATAAATACAATGTGAATTTTTTAAAGATACTCCTGAAGGGTTTAGGAAAAGCTTCATATAAAAGGTGGCATTTAAATTGAGTTCTAAGTTTTGAGGAAGTTATGTATTCTACAAGGTAGGGCTGAAGAGGGAATATAATCCAGGCACAGAGGGACAGTTTTTGTAAAAATACATGGACGCCAGAAATAGGACATTGTCTGTGAGAAACAATGAGAAAGTCAGTTGGTTGGATTGTAGAGTGTAGGACGGGGAATAATGTGTAACAATCTTTGAAAGATGGGAAGGAACCAATCATTGCCTTTGTATATGAACCCAGATACAATAGGTGGCCACTGGAACTTACTGAACAGATGAGTGACATGGTGAAACTTTCGTTTATGAATATTTAATTGTTAGTTGTGTGGTGAATGGAATGAAGGAGGGGGGAGTTCAGGTGGGGAGGTTATTTCTATCTTCCAGGTGATATGTGATTAAGGCCCAAACAAGGGTGGTTGTTATATGAGAAAGGTACGAATGTGAGGAATAAGGATAAATGGAGCAGTGTTGGCAAATGATTGGTATGTGGGGGGAAGGAGAGCAAATAGTTATCCCTTTAAGGCAATTAAGCAGGATGACTAGAAGAATAGTGTTACCCTTCACAAAAATTAGATTGCAAATATACACATTTCCCTTTTGATGAGTTCTCTGAGTGCTGGTTCGTGGTCAAAAGTGTGCTATCCTTTGTCTTCCAAAGTGATCCTAGATCTACTACTGGGGAGAGCTTGGCTGACTGAACATATTAGCTTACGAGGGCTTTGGGGGAAGTTGCCCTGTTATGATCTGTCCTCAGGTAAGTCTGTGTAGTCCATGTAGAAGAAGCTCCTGGGGAAAATATAGTCGCCTTTTAATTTCTAAGAATAATTTAAGTAAAAGTTGATGAGGCAATATAATGTATTTTAAAACAAAACAACATAATTTGCCTTGGAAACAGGAGACTTGGGATCTAGATCAAGTCCCAACATTTATTTACATTGTGATCTTGAGTAAGTCACTTCAAGTTTTTCTTATCTTAAATTTTCTGAATTTGTTTGCCTATAAATGGGAGTAGAGCAGTAGCTTCTGAGCCAAGACAACCTGGACTCAAGTCCTGCCTGACACATACTGGCTGTGTAACCCAGGGCAAATCATGTGACCTCTAGGGGCTCTAGTCACCTAGATCTCAAAGTCTATAAATTGAAGAGAAGCTGTCAACCTGCACTGGTAGAGAAAGTACCACATGCCAGGAGTTCCATATGCCAATGAAATCACTGGTTCCCCCACCCCCAATTCCTGTGTCTCATGAAATGCATGCTAACCATGTCACAGAGTTGGTGCTAGGAAAGTACTTTGTAAAATGCAAAATGAGATATAAATGTAAGATATGTTTCTGATTCTTTTTATTTGCCACAAAATTAATCGTTAACAAAATAAGGCTGTATCTGAACACAATTTTAACATATTAGGTGGATTTAAAGGAGAACAAACATTCTTCTGCTTCTAAAGCAAGTTTGGGTATTCCCACAGCTAATGCAGACTGCAATGATTTTCACCTTAGTAAATGGTCTTCATATACACTCTAGCCAAAAAATATAATTTCCCAGTGGCCAACCTTCTGCTGATGAGAGCCCTCTCTGAATTTAGCTGGGCTTACTCTCAGCCGACAGACACACAATCTGTCACCAGGTCTTACTTGAAACTTTTCCAGCTTAGTAGGACTTGGCAGAGATTGTGCCCTTTTGGTACATGTAGTTTTTGAGACACCAGGTTATCTCCATGTTACTATTAGGTATAAAGGGAGAATTTCAAAGGAGTTATCATTTATCTGACTTTTTCTAACCCTATTTTAGTATATATTTAAGCAGAATTCATTATTCAAACACTTTGCTTAAAGAACAACAAAAACAATTTGAGAGTATTGCTTAACAATAAAAATGGCTCACATTTACTATTTACTCACAACCCTGTCAGATGAATAGTACAAATATTATTATCCCCATTTTACAGATGAGGAAACTGAGACTGTGAGCGGTTAAATGACTTGCCCAGGGTCATACAGCTAGTAAGTTCCTGAAGTGGAATCTGAATTCAAATCTTTTGGCTCTAAGTCCAGTGTTCTGTTTTTATTCTATCCATGAGCATTTTCTACATTCAGAGTCAAAGATTATAGACACTCTAGTTTAAAAACATAGTGAACCTGTAATTATGAAAATGTTATTACCATTATTCTAGGACTAAAATTCACTCTGTTCAGAGAACACTAATATCTATCTACCATTTTTAGCTTAGTGACATCTATGGCATAGTGGCTACAGCTCTGATCTTAGAGTCAAGATGATTTGGGTTCAGGTCCCAAATCTGATGCCTACTTGCCCACTGTGACCTTGGGCAAGTCACTTAATTTTTTAATGTTCCACACAACTCTTCAAGACAATATATTGCAGTTCAAATTCAAATCAGAATTTGTAGGAGATTCATTACCTAAAGTGTCCTTTATCAATAATAACATGTCTGACCCAAAAGAAAAGGAATTTAAAAAACGTTAAGGACATTAAACCAGAATCTGATCCAAAATAATCCAGAAAATAAGTTTTGGACCAGAGATATCAATAATAGCCCTGTTTATTTTACTGTACACATTCTTTCATAGAACTAATATTGGTAAATCACACCACTTAGGGGAAACCAAAGGTATCTCCTTAGACTAGATGCCTGACATTAAGGTCCCCTTCAGCTTTAAAATTCTATGCATTTAATGCCAAGATAAAAATGTATAGGATATCTCTCTACTGGTAGGGAGAGTCCGTATTCATTATTAATACAGCATGCCTCTTGATCTCCTAAACATATTTCATGAAGCAGTTCTTTTATTTTTTCAATATGGGATACTCCCTTCTTCCCCATGAGTGTTAATCAAAAGCTAGTCACATCTTCTCATCACATGAGATACTCATCCATGTCATTCTATATATCCCACATAGAGTATGTATCAACACATAGCAATAAAATATCTGTCAACCATGTAGGCATATATCTGTAAAATGAGCCAACTTGACCAGATAATCTCTGAGATTCCTTCTAGATCAAACATTTTATGAAATCTGAAATATTCTTCCTTACTCTACATTTCTCCATAAACATAACCCATTTTAAAATTACCTGAGGGGCAACAGTAAAATCTTTGTGGAAAGAA
>CM053580.1:487271037-487294835 GCA_028627135.1 Pseudochirops cupreus
CCCCCTGAACTAGGTAAATGATATTTGATTGATTAAAGTAAGATTGTTAACCCACTTTGAGTTGCTTTCCTTTAGAAAAGCAGATCTAAGAACCTGTGCTAGTAGCTGCCCTAGGTATGCTAGGGTGCTTGCTGTTACAGTCCCATACCTATTTCTGTTCTCCAGTTATCCTATGGGTCTCTATCCACAGAAGTGTATCAACCCTTAGGTATGGTGATTTTATTAGCTTCATTACACAGATAAGTTGTCCTTTGAGCTTGAAGAGGATCAAAATGACATCACCATGTTAGAGCCAAGTTGAAGTGTGTCTGACCGTGGCTGATCAGACCAATACAAGTTTAGAATGCTCTGCCACAGGATGAGCACAAATAGTCCATGTACACATTTGGGGTGAATTCTCTAAGTTTGCACATCTCATTCTTTTGAGCTACTTCAATTCTGCTTTGCTCATAGAACACAGCACCTTCTCTGATGATGGCACACCATGTTGAGCTCCTATGTCACACAATCAATACCAAAATTCTAAAGAAAGACATTGAGAGTGTTCTTGTATAGCTCTTTCTAACCACCATGTAAATGCTTGCTTTTTGTGAGTTTTCCATAAAAGTCTTTTACACAGGCATACAAATATGAGCATGCATTTGGATTTCTTTGAAACATGAACTCACTTAAGTAACTATCATGAGGGATTTTACCATATTTTCAGAGTCCAAGTTTCCAGTGGACATGATGGGTAAGGGACCTGTAGTTTGCTTATGGCAAAACAATGCTTTTGCTGTGCCTATTTAATTGTACCCATGTGCTTGTGCCAGCCAAAAATAAAAGCACTAAAACGCAGGTGCTGTATTGAAGATTAATGCCATTATGCTTCTGTGACTCTAAATTTTAAATAGAAGAAACCCACATTAATGAAATCTGAGCATTTTTGCAGCTCTAGTGCACATCTGAGTTATACAGTTGGAAAGTTCTTGATTCATGAGACACTCATTCTGTGCAATTGAATTTCATTGGGAGTACTAATTAACCTTTTATCTTATTCCTATTAGCACAGTATATGAATCAATACAGATTAAATATGCACACACACACACACACACACACACACACACACACACACACTCCTTTTGGGACTATAAGCCCTCTTCAGTCAAGACCTGTACAAATATACAAAAGAAATAGTTTTTTTGTGCTTCCAGAGCTTAGAAACCATGGAAGGGGGGTCTTTTTTTTTAACACTCTACAATAGACCATCACTACAAATAATATTTTCCACACTCTACTACCTCTTTACTTTTCCAGACTTTCAAGACTTATTTCATATGGTTCTTCTTCATTCATAAGAATCAAGTGAGGAGATATATTGATTACATGTTAGAGAACACAAATAGTTCAAACAGGATAAATTTGCATCTTTGATTCATCATCATTAGAAACCAATATTTATTATACATATGATGCACATTACATTGTACTAGGTTTCTGGAGTAAAGAGTGTGGAGTAATTCACAGACATAGGTTTTTAGAGCAAGAAGAGACCTTAGAAACTATTTAATCCAGCCTCCTTATTTAACAAGGAAAAAGCAGTTCCAAAGAATCTATGACCTGACCAGCATGTAATAGAGAGTTAGTGAAGGGGACAGAAATAAATGTTAGTTGTGTTTTTTTTGGGGGGGGGGGAAAGAGGGGTTCTGATTCTGAGACTTGTGTTCCTTCTAGTATGATGGGCCTTATTCCTGGTCTGACTTTGAATTACTTTACAGTGTTATTACTGCAAAACAGTTGGAAAGACATGTCAAACCAAAAGAATAAGAACACCCATAGGCAAAAACAAAATGTTCACATGAATCTTTAGCGGAAGGAGTGGTTCTAGAATTGGTGAGAATGGTTTTGTTTTGCTTTATTTCCTAGTCCATTCTCTCCCTCCAAAACTTCTGAGTTGGGAGGAAGCACAAGAACCATCCAATTCTATTGCTACCTGACAAAGAAAACACACTACAATATAACTAATGGGTGGTCATTTAAGCTTTGATTAAAAAGCACAAATGAGAGGAAATTCTACTTCCCAGAACAACTCATTCTTTGTTTGGGTAGTTCTAATTTTTAGAAGTTTTCCTTCCATTGAGTCAAAATCTTCAACTAAGAACACACTATTTGACAAAAATTGATGGGAAAACTAGAAATAGTATAGCAGGAACTAGGCACAGACCAATATAAGGAGAAAATGGCTACATAATTTAGACATAAAGGGTGATACCATAAGCAAATTAGTAGAGCAAGTGATAGTTTACCTGTCAGATCTATAAAGAAGGGAAGAATTTATGACCAAACAAGAGATAGAGAACAGTAAGAGATATAAAATGGATAATTCTGATTATATTAAATTAAAAAGTTTTCACATTAAGTTAATGCAACCAAGATTTGGGATGAAGGCAGAAAGCTGGGGAACAATTTTGACTGCCAATGTTTCTGATAAAGTCATCATTTCTAAAACAGAGAACTGAGTCAAATTTTAAAGAATACAAGTCATTACCCAATTGATAAATGGTTCATGTGATAAATGGTCAAAGGATACAAACAGGTAGTGTTCAGATGAAGAAATTAAAGCTATCAATGGTTATACGAAAAAGAGCTCTAAATCACAACTGATTAGAGAAACACAAATTAAAACAACTCTGAAGTACCAACTCAATTCTATTAGATTGGATAATATGACAGAAAAGTAAAATTATAAATGTTGCAGAAGATATTGGAAAATTTGAACACTAATACACTGTTGGTGGAGTTGTGAACTGATCCATTCATTCTGGAGAGCTGTTTGGAACTATGCCAAAATGGTTGTCAAACTATGCACTTGCCTTTTGATCCAGAAATACCACTCGTAGGTCTGTATCCCAAAGGGATCATAAAAAGAGGGAGAAAAACCCACATGCACAAAAATATTAACAGCAGCTTTTTTGTGGTGGCAAAGAACTGGAAATTGAGGGGATGCCCATCAAATGGGGAATGACTGAACAAGTTGTGGTATGTGAATGTAATGGAATGTTATTGTGCTGTAAGAAATGATGAGCAGGCAGATTTCAGAAAAACCTGGATTTACATGAACTGAAGTTGTATGAAGTGAATAGAACCAGGAGAACATTATACACAGTAATAGCAACATTGTGTAATGAACAACTTTGATAGAATGGGCATTTCTCAGGTATAAAATGGTCTAAGACAATTCCAAAAGACTCAGGATGGAAAATACTATTTTATGCAGAGAAAGAAATGTGGAGTCTGAATACAGATCACAGCATATTATTTTCACCTTTTTTGTTGTTTTGTTTTATCTTTCTCATGGCTTTTCCCTTATGTTCTGATTCTTCTTTCATGGCATGACTAATGTAGAAATATGTTTAATATACTCACGCATGTGTAACCTATATCAGATTGCTTGCCATCCTGGAGAGGGGAGAAGGGAAGGGGGAGGGGAGGAGGGAGACAGAAAAAAGTTTAAAAAAAAAAAAACCTTCAACCTTGCAGCTTCCACCTGCAGCTATTACTTGCACTCTCTGGGAAAACTGGCAAAGTACATATTAGGTTGTGAAAATATGATGCAGGAGATGGAGCCAAGATGGCAGAGTAAAGGCAGGGAGGGACTCACCAGAACTCTTCCTCAGATCCCTCTAAACACCTTTAAATAATGACTGTAAACACATTCTAGAACAGCAGAACCCACAAGAAGACAGAGTGAAACAATTTTCCAGTCCAAGACAAAATAGAAGGTCAGTAGGAAATGTGAGTCACACTTGGGTAAGAGTGGAGCACAGTCCAGAGCAGGCTGTGCCAGCACAGCCCCAGCCCCAACAAGCTAGCAGCAGGCCTTAGGAGTCACTGAATCAACAGAGCAGCAGCTGTTTCTGGAGCTCTCAGCCCACAGAGAGTAAAGGGATACAACAATTGGTCAGAAGGAGATTACAGGGTTCTCTTTGCTAGCACTGCTGCAGGACTTTGTTGCTTTGCCTATACTTGCATCTGGGTCACAGTCCTTGGGGGCAATCCCAGGGCCAAGAGGAGCACTAGCCCAGGAAAGCTTGCAGCTATGCAATGGAGTAGGGACCCACCTCACAGTTCCAGGGCAGAAAAGAGTGCTTGTGGTCACTCATAGATCAGAGCATAGACCAGAAGAGTAGTAAACACACCTCTCCTTAGATCATACAACCTGAGAAGAACTAAAAACTTACAGTTTCCTAGAAATATCTCTGAAAACAGCTGCACAAAATCCCTGAAGCTTGGGATAGTACACCCTCCACCCAGGAAGCACAGCCTTACTTTAACAAAGAGTTAAAAATCAAGTAACAGGCTTAGAAAAAGAATAAACAACAAAAAAATATTCTGATCATGGAAAGTTAGTATGGTGATAAGGAAAATTAAAACACACACACTCAGAAGATAACAAAGTCAAAAGTCCAATATCAAAAGCCTCCAAGAAAAATATGAATTTGTTGCAGGCCATGAAAGAGCTCGAAAAGGATTTTGAAAACCATGTAAGAGAGGTAGAGGAAAAATTGGGAAGAGAAAATTAGAGTAATGCAAGGAAATCATGAGAAACAAGTCAACAGTCTCCTTAGTAAAGGAGACACCAAAAATACTGAAGAAAATAATATCTTAAAAAACAGTAGGTCAAATAGTAAAAGAGGTCCAAAAAGTCATTGAGGAAAAGAATGCTTTAAAAAGCAGAATTGGTCAAATGAGAAAAAGAGGCACAACAATGTCCTGAAGAAAAAAATCTCCTTAAAAAGTAGAATTGGACAAATGGAAAAAAAGAGGTATGAAAGCTTACTGCAAAAAATAATTCCTAAAAAATTAGAACTGAGCAAATGGAAGGTAATGACTTTATGAGAAATCAAGAAACAATAAAACAAAACCAAAATAATGAAACAAAAAAAGAGCATGTGAAATAACTCATTGAAAAAAAACAACTGGCCTATAAAATAAATCCAGGAGGAAAAATTTAAAAATCATTAGACTACCTGAAAGCTATGATAAAAAAAAAAGACCCTGCATATCATTTTTTTAAGAAATTATCAAGGAAAACTTCCCTGGTATTCTAGAACCAGAAGGTAAAATAGAAATTGAAAGAATCTACTGATTACCTCCTGAAAGAGATTCCCAAAATGAAAACTTCCAGGAATATTATAGCTAAATTCCAGAGCTCTCAGTTCAAGGAGAAATGGTTGCAAGCAGTGAGAAAGAAAAAAAAAATCAAGTATCATGGAGCCAGAGTCAGGATAACACAAGAATTAGTAGCTTCTACATTAAAGGACTGGAGGGCTTGGAATATGATATCCCACAGGGCAAACAAGTTAGGTTTACAACAAATCACCTAACCAGCAAAAGTGAGTGTAATCCTTCAGGGGGAAGATAGAATTTTACAAATGAAAGTTAAAAATCATTTTTACTTGTAACTAGGGGAAAATAAATTACCAGATACATTTTTTAAAAAGGAAAATATGATGCAGTAAAAGTCAATTGTTAACGTTGTGTCTCTGGCATGTATAATTTAAATTAAAAGTGCTTTGTTTTGTTTTATTTTGGTTTTAGTAATCATTGATCTGATTAATGCATGTGGTATCAACAGTTTAATATAATCACCACTAATTCATATAATAAATAAACTCCAAAGGCAGTCAGTGGCACAGTGGATTGAGCTCTGGGTCTGGAGTCAGGAAAGCCTGAAATACTTACTAGCGGGGTCACTTTGGGCAAGTCATATAATTTCTGTCTGCCTCAATTTCTTCAAATGTAGAATGGGGCAAATAATAGTATCTACCTTCCAAGATTATTGTGAGGATAAAATGAGATAATATATTTTAAAATATTTAGCTGAGTGTCTGACATATAGTAAGTGCTATATAAATGCCAACTATTATAATTTATTACTATAATTACTAATTTCTTCTTTTTCTTTTTTTACTCCTACTACTACTGCTGCTGCAGCTTCTCCTCCTGCTGTCACCACTATTGCCATCACTATGACCATACCTAGTAGACTATATTACTACTATTTGGTTTATCTTTACTAATACAGTGAAATAAACTGAATTATTACCAAGAGGTCTAAGAGAGAAGTCATCCTGGATCCAAATCATGGAGGAAGTAAAAGAATCAAAGAATTATAGGTTTAGAGATAAGAGGAGTTTGAAAAGGCATTCAGTATATCCCTCCCATTTTGTAGATCAGGAACCAAAGATCAAAGTAGGTGAAGTGATTTTTGCAAGGTCATATAGGTAGTAGAGCCAGGATTCGAAACAACAGACTCATTTTTTCCATTTGTCCTTTCGGTCTGAAAATGTCAAATGACATTGACAACAGGAACCATCAGTGTCTCAATGATAGTGTCTTAATGATAGTATCCTGGTATCAATGTTATTTTTTGAAATAACATTAATAATATTACCATTTGCTTCATTAGAATCATTTCTTGTCTCTCAAGACTAATATTGCCCTAAGTGATGAAAAGACCTGGTACTTCCACAGGTTAGTTAATCAAAGTGGGCTTTGTTTGTGTTTTTGTTTTTAGGTATATTTTTCCCATCAGGTAGCTCCTACAGTTCTTGGCAGTCTATTGTGAAGTAGATTCTGGAATTGGAGGTGGTAATAGAGAAAATTAGCTTGTGGACACAGCATTTAAAATTGAGCAACTATTTTAGCTTAGCCCTAGAGTAAATGACTTTAAAGAAATTAAATACCATAAGTATGTATCAAAAGCTTGAGCTAGGCACTGGGAGAAATTGGAGCTTGGAGAGCTTACAGTCCAGTAGGTAGGGATTAAGAAGGATCAGTTTTTGAAGTATAAGGTGAATTATGAGAGTGTGTTGTCTCAATTCAAAGGAGATTTTCTCCCTTGGATGGTGCAGCAACAATGTCAGCTATGACAGAAAAGTCAAAAGAACTGAAAAAAAAAAGCCATTAGAATTGGGCATGAGAAAGTCATCATGTCTGAGGGAACCATTTAGGTGCGTTGGATAGGAAGAAAGCTAGAATACAAGAGGTTAAGCTAATGTGATCTCATATTCATTAAGAAAGGCAGAGGTCACAGGAATAAGGAATGTATGAATAAAAATATTAAGGAGCAGTTTTCACTTGTATTTCTCTAATCAGTTGTGATTTAGAGCATTTTTTTCATATGACTATAGATAGCTTTAATTTTTTCAGTTGAAAACTGCCTGTTCACATCCTTTGACCGTTTATCAATTAGAAAAAGACTTCTGGGGAAGAGCAATTAACATAGTGAAGCTTCTTGACTTTATGCCAGATGTGGATTACTTCAATGATCTAGAGATATTTTGCACTGTAGTTAACGCAGGTGGAATATGACAGTCATTTGCAAATATCTGAGACTTGTTTCATTAAGAGAATAAGATTTGTTTTTGTTTTCACTTTGTTTTATTTTTAGCCTAGAAGGCAAAAGGGGAAGTTAGAATGGGGGAAAATAATGTTTGATATATTGGGAAACTTCCTGACAATTAGAGTTATACAAAAGTGGAAAGGACTACTTTTGGAGGTAGAATTCCAGCAGAAGTCTTCATTCACTATGGAAGAGGTACCTTTTCACTTACAGATTGTACTACAAGATTACTTAGGTTGTTTCCTCTTAGGTATCAATTATTTTGTTGTGGTTGATGATGTAAGCAAATGTGTGACAAGCACTGAATTTACATTTGGTTTTCAGGATTCAAAATTCTGGTCACTCTTTAGTTACCAGTATCTTGTTGTTACTAAATAGGCTCTCTGAAATTCTGTGATTCAGTATTTTAAGGAGAGAGTGGGTGACTGGGAAATGGATACTTCAGACGAGGATTTCTTTATCAGAAAGATGTGGCACGAAGGAGAAGAGAAAGATTAGTGTGAATTTAGATGGGTGGTAAAATAACGATATTCACATATATACACATATGTGTACATATATATATATATATATATATATATATATATATATATATGCTTATATGTGTTTATAACTTTAAAGTTCCAAAAGAACTTTGATAACTTATTTGAGCTTACCAAGAAAAGTTTAAGGAAGGTACTACAAGTACTATTATTATTGTTTTACAAATATAGAATATGAGAATCAGTGATTTTAAGACAATTTCCTATGGCCACTGTTAAAGGAAATCTTGGTTACAGATTTATTCTAGTGAATAAAGTCAACTCAGGAAAATAAGAAAACCATGAGTTTATTACAGCACCAAGGCAAAATCCTGTTGTGTGTCAATGGATGACAATTTCAAGCTACCCATTGCTTTTATAGACTTCTTTCATAATGAGATCAAGAAGAATCTGATAGGTACACACATCTAAATAAGGATAGGCTAGCATTGCCTCAGCCCCTTCCCTATTACCTCATTGTGCAACCCCTTTTTTCAACAGATGGCCTGGCTCATACTTAAATTTTTAAATAAGGTTTTAAAATGGAGTCACTAGACTTTCTCTGCATAAATGGCTGCCTTCCCATACTACACTGCTACTAATTATCAGGGCGGGGATTTGAACTCAGCTCTTTCTGACTCCATGTCCAGATATAGGTATATGTCCAGCCCAACCAGACCATAAAGATCTCTGGGGAAAGTTTTTTAATTTTTATTTTAATTGTAGCTGGCTAAGCATGTTTATAGGTAGAATGCAAGGATTCAGTAAAAAAGGGGCAGATTGAAGGTGAAAGAAAAAAATTAAACAATAAAGTAAGTCAAAGGACTTTCTATTAAGAATTCAGGAATGACGATGTCTAGATCATCTGATCAAGTAGGTCATATTGAAGTCATTCTCATCAGACACTGAAATATAGTTTCACAGTTGATTTGATCTTTCAAAAAGATCTCAAATATTTGGGTTACTATAAAATGATATACATACAAATTATATAAAATTGAAAAACTCCTGAAAACATTAAAGTGATTAGGAAAAGGAGAAGCATTTGACTGAAAGGCATTCTTCTATCAAATACCTCTAATGAGAGAGAGAGAGAGAACAAACAATGGAAATCTACAGGACCAAAACCATTTCCTAATAGATAAGCATTCCAAGGATTTGAAAAAAAAAGTTATCAAAGGAAGTGCAAGGTCATATAAAAAAAAGTGCTTCAAATAAATTTAAATCAAAATAACCTGGAGATTTCACTTCACCCCCCCCCCCCCAGCATAGTGGCGCTGATGACCAAAAATAAGAATAGTCAATGTTGGAGGAATTGTGGAAATACGGGCACATTAATGCATTTTTGATGGACTAATTGTATAAAGACTAAGGGTGGCAAGGTGGCACGGTGGAAAGAGCACAAAGCCCGGAGTCAGAACACTTGACTTTGAATCTGGTCTCAGACACTTACTAGCTCTGTGACTTTGGGCAAGTAACTTTACCATATTTGCTTCAGTTTTCTCATCTGTAAAATAAGCTGGAGAAGGAAATGGCAAATCACTCTAATGTCGCTGCCAGGAAAACCCCAAATGAATCCATGAAGTATCAGACGTGACTGAAACAACTAAGTAACAATAACAAACAAACTAAAAATCCCATATCCTTGGACCAAGAGATTCCACTAATTGGCATATCCTCTAAAGGATCAATTGATTAAAAGAATGACTTCATATACATCAAAATGTGTATATCCTTATAGTACCAATATGTGCTTGCTGTGATTAATATTAAAAACTGCAGGTTCACATGGAGTTTTGCCACCACAACAGATATACTTATAGAGAACACTAACTTTTGCTCCTCTCCTTCCAATGTTTCTAGAGGCTTTTTGACTCCTAATGTTTCAAAACAATTTGCATTACTTGGTACATGGTGGGAATTGTGAAAGTAAAGGTTTGTAAAACCTCAACCACTGAAAGGCTCAGGAGAAGGTTCTGGTAGTCAGTATGTAAGGAATATTGCTTGTACCTGAGGTGAGGAAGAAGTAAATGGAATTTGGTCACCCTGACTTAGCTAGAAGTAAAGGTTGGGGACCCTCCATCTTAAAGGACAATTGAATGGGGTATTATAGATGCCTGACTAGCCATTCTTTTGTGAACCAGCCAGGCTGAACTGTAAGGCTAAAAACTAAACTGAAATGTGGTAAAAGCGATTTCCTACAAGAGCAACATTTCCTGAAGTACCAGTTATTAAGGAAGCAGAAACAGTTACAGAGTTTTAGTAGACAGAAACAACAGAGTCAAAGTGTGGTAGGGATTTATGAAATCACAGGATAGATAGGGATGGTAGTGAGCTTCCAGTCTCTTTTATGAGTGGATAGGCAAGATGGTTGCAGTAGAGAATTGCTTAGAAATCAAAGAGTTTTGGGAAGCAGTGCAGAAGTAGCAAGGTTATAATCATTGTCAACTATTAGGATGTAGATTCAAACAGAAAAAGTCTTTCACGTACAATACAAGGCAAATTACAATGAAGCCTAAACCTCTGCCTTGCTTTGCACAATGAGTTTCCAGGGTTTTTCTTATGAAGATGGATCTATGCTATTAGTCACTAGTTTGGTGAGTTTCTGCTAAATGATATGCATTTGTGCATGCGGGAGGGGGTAATAAAGATTATATTCTCTTATGTGCTTTGCTGTTTTGACCTGGGGGCAGTTAAGCGGTACAGTAGATGGAGCATTTGGCTTGGTATCAGGAAGACTCATTTTCATGAAGTCAAATCTGGCCTCAGACATTTACTAGTTGTGTGACCCAGGGCAAGTCACTTAACCTCAGTTATCTCAGTTCCCCACCTATAAAATGAGCTGGCCAGAGAAAAGGCAAACCCCACTGGTATCTTTGCCAAGAAAACCCCAAAATGGAATCATGAAGAGTTGGCTACAACTTAAATAACTCAACAACAACAACAAAATTCTGTTGGTCTATTGGTACTAGACAAGTAATAACTTGAACTGTATGTTATTCCTACATTCCAAAAATCCATAAGAATTCCAGGATGAATTGATCATGTTACACAACACACTCTACACAAAGTAAATAGAAGATAGTTCATATCTGTAGAATAATTTTACAGAACTTGCTACCAAAATCATATTTATATATTAGGAAATGGCATGAAACTCATTCACTCATCACTCACTCAAATAACCTAAACTATTACAGGGAGAATCCTTTCATAGTAAAGTGTTTGATTTTGCTAGTAATACCCTACCCTTCAGGATGTGCTCCTGTGTCTAATTTTGGTAACATTCCTCATTGAAGTAGACTATAAATTTGAATTCACTATATTCTAAAATCCTTGAATCATGGAAATTCAGAAACTTTTATTCTACTTTTACCTAGAACAAATGTTTTTCCAATTCTTTTTTGTATTTTGTTTTATAGAAAAATCTGAAACTTTTGTGGCAAAAAAAGATAACAAGAAGTGCCCCTGGCTTAATATGGTATTTTATAAAATCACTGTAACATTCAGTACTGAGGTAAGAAGCTGTTATTTCCTCTTTATTTTAAAATGCAAGTTTGCTCATCCTTACATCTGATGAGCCTGGAGAGCTGTAGTTATCTCCCCTGTGAATTCTAAAGCTCTCCTCTCCTTAAAAATAAGTTCTTCTGAAAGAACAAAATTTGAGAGCTTAATACGTGGAGTTTACAAACTTGAAAAAATGTCATTTTGGTGTTACTTCATAGGCATTGCACTAGTAGATTGTCTGTTGACACTTTGCAACCTCTTCTAAACCAAGATCGCTTAGTTCTTACCTTCTCCTCCATAGGCCCTGCACAACATGGGTTTTTCAAACGTTTAAATGAAGATGACATCACTTTTTCCAAGAAAAATCACAAAAAATAGCCATTCAATCTGAGTCATATTTATGTAACACTACATATATATATTTCAAAATTGGATTTCTTGTTGTGTTGACAAATTACCTTTCTATCTTGTATGACTGTAGCAAAAATATGCAAAATTATAAAAGACTGATTCATCAAATTCTGTCAAATAAGAAATTAATTCACTTGGGGGAGGAGTAGAAAGGAGAGTTGGTCAAATTCATGAGCTGGATACTCAGATGATTTGTTCAAAGCATAAATTTATAGAGATAAGATAAATTTTTCCCTATACAAGTTACCCAAATTTTATCATTAACTCATTTACCAGGTGGTAGCACTTATATCAAACGCACTGTGCTAAGCTACAGGGATACAAAGAAAAAGTCCCTGCTTTCAAGGAACTCACATATCTTCATCAATGAGACAAACATGAAAGTACCTTAGTAGATGGAAGGTAATCTCAAAAGGGAAGATATTAGCAGCCAGGGTACAGAGAAATTCCCAGTCACTTTATGGCACAAATTGTAGGGATGGATATTATTTTGGTGAAATGTTTTTAAGTCAATTCTAAATGGCGTCATCTATGGATTTACTAATAAATGATATCTTCCACATAAATTATTTGCTCTGTTTATGCCCCGACACACCTGAAACACTCTCTATATACTTTTTTTCTTAAGAATTAAGAACCAAATAATAATAATAATAATAATATATATAGTGATGGATGGAGTAATAAAGAACTGACTTCAGAATCAGGAAGACTTGGTTTCAATTCCTTCCTCTTATATATACTGACTCTGTTACCCTCATAAGTTCTCAATGCCCCCAGTACTAAATATGTATGTATATGTGTGTATGTGTATGTATGTGTGTGTGTGTGTGTGTGTGTGTTTGTAGGGGGAGATGGTTGAGTGTGTGCATGTATATATGTGTTTGTATATATATTATATATGCAGTATAGTGTTCTAGAGGAAAACTTTGAATCTTGGTCTTATTAATTCTATGCCATAAAACTACCTCTGAAATGTTTTAGCTGTGTATACTAAACTTCTCTAAACTCCCCAAAGTTCTCCGATACTAATCATTTTTGAATGAGTCATAATCAGCCTCAGACTGACAAATAATCCAAAATTCTAAGGGATTTATGTTCTTTTTGATGTTCCATTCAATGGTACAGGTTGCAACCTATCCCTGCCTACCCATCCTGTGCAATTTTTGCCCTTTGATCTGTGTTAGAGAGGAGTCCCACCCTCCTCTTCACCACCCACAACACAGGCTGATCCACTGCCACCAACAGACAGATGGATAGAGTTACCCTGTGAGTGGCAGCACCCCCAGACATCCATTCCTTTTTCCAGCCTAACTCTCACAGCCATCATCTTTGGAAACAATTTCTATAGGGATGAGACCATCCAACTCTCACAATTGTCAGCCAACTGTTATATACAGCCATGCTGAAGCAGCAAGGCAACCTGAGGGAGAAAAAAGGAGGCAGTATGTGCCAGATAAGTCAAACCATGATCACTGCCTTGACCACTATCTCCCCTAAGACCTTAATGGAGACAATCCCCAACCTTTAAACCAAAAGCCTCGGATACAGTAAAGCTTCTGTCCCAAGGAAATCAGATATCATTCTGGGAAACAATGCTCCTGGAGAGATAGGCTCTCAATCGCCTCTACAGATACTACAGTCAGAGTTGTTAAAGAATTGTTAATGCCATCAAAGACATTTGCCAAGTGGTTCAATATCAGAAAACGTTATGATTTTATTAGTGGAGTAGCATCAAAGAAAAGGAAATGGCATCTCTTTACCGCTGTAGCCTAAGGACCATGGGACTGTTCCATATAATTTGCAACATAAAACTTCTTTATGTGTCTTCCCCCATTAGAATGTGGACTCCTTGAAAGTAGGCACTGTCTTACTTTTCTATTTGTTTCCTCAGCACTTAGCACAGTGCTTTGCACAGAAGTAAGAAGCTGATAAATTGATAAATTCTTCAGTTATTCATTTCTTTTCTCCCTAAGTTTACCACAAGGAATCCACCCAATATGCTGGGGTCATCCTCACATTCTTTTGACATAGACATCCAACGGAGCATGTGAGTTATCATTGGATGTTCTCACCACATGAAGAGTCAATTTTCATTTTCAGGCATACATTTCTTTGATTCCATCCTTTATGATGCTTCTCCTTTAGGATTCCTGATTGACAGTGCATTGCAGGTGACTTATAACCACTATGTGTTTCTCCAATACCTCTTACATGATCTTTCAGCTTCAGTTTTTCAAGGACTATTGTTCATTTCTAAAATTTTTTTAATTAGCCTGCTGAAAGCCATAGGTTATATCTAGCTATACTATCATATAACACTTAAGATTACTTTATAATTGGCAAGGTTGATTCCTGACAACAACCCTTTGAAATTGGTAGTGCAAGTATTATTGCATCCATTTTATATATGAAGAAATGTGTATTAATAGATTAAGTGACTTGCTCACAGAGTAATGAAGGTGCACATAAATAATAGTAATCATTTCCTACTACATTTCTTTTAATCATGAAATAATTGCCCCCACACACACATAGCAAGATCTGTGTATACATGAAAAATGTAGATGCTATTTAATTTACTAATTTTGAAAACTATTCTGAATAGGTAAACTAAATAGGCCATCCAATACAGATATCTCTATAGGTAGCCATAACATCTTAATGTTGCAAGTGATTATAACCATATAAATTCTATTTTTATTCATACAATGGATGCTTTGATACACTAAGTAGCTATCCAGCCAGTAGAGGGAGTCCCAATCTTATTCCCATGACTAGAAGCTCCTAAATACTGGCACTGGGTTATGAATACCAAAACTGTACTCTCTTAGACTACACTACAAATACATGGAAGCAAAGATCTGACAGTTAAAAATAAAATGACACATTTAGAATTACATAATATTAAAAAACTTATTCCAAAGGTAATACACACATATATTTTAATTACTTAAAATTAGCATTTTCATTTCATCTTCACCAGGATTAGTTAATACTTATAATAGTTACTTTGAAGCTATACCAAATCCTCCAATCTTTCCATAACAGTGGAGAAAAAGATATTGGCTGGGATTAGACATGCACAGATGGTATTACTATACTCAGTGCCTTCATACATACATAACACCTGCTGCTAATTTTCACTCTAGCTTACTCTCCAAAATCTTTTCCTCTTTTGATTCTTTGGAAGAAGAAAGAGCTGATAAAGCTTGTGTTTTGGAGGCAATAAAATATAAATATATTTTAGGCTGTATATGCAGTAGGTGAGTAATTCACCAACAGAATGCTTTATTTTCATATATCGCTCTCATTTCTAAAATTTATGTGTATACATATATATTTGTTGCAATACTTAATGACCTATAATTTCATTGTGGATCCTTCCTCCAATGATCTAGATTGCAATTCCTCTGCGATAGGGTAAAAGCTTTTTGAGAGTTCCCATGACCAAATAATTTATCATTCTGGTGTCAATCCAGTTAAGAGTATATGTGTGTATATTTGCATATGTTAGATATGTCATGAGATGGGACTAGTCTTATGATTTCACTAGTATAGGGACTCCTGATAAGTATAGTATCACTACCAATTCACCTTTAAGCCTATAAACTTACAGAGTTATTGGCTGTGGGAACTAAGAGGTTAAATGTCTTGTCTAGGATGACATAGCCAGTATTCATTAGAAACGAAACTTTGAAGCTAACTCTTATGAACTAGCTCTCATCTGCTACACAATAGCATTCTGTCTCTTTAGAAACATCATATATGCAAAAAATACATACATATATAACTTCCATACATACATAAATACATGCATATTCACATATATACATATGCATTAAATCTGGAGAAGGAAAGAATTTATGAAGTCATCATATATTGTAGAGGTACTAAAATATGTACCAGCTCATATTAACTCCCCAACCAAATTTCCATATATATATATATATATGCATATATTCATCCATACATCCATACATGGGAAGAGGATACATGTAATTCCTAAAAATTTCATCATTATTAGCATAGTTAGAAGCACTCATTATTAACAAAGGGAATGGGTATGAGTCAATTATCTTGGAATGATCTCAAGAAAACTGAAGAGGTGAGAAAGGAGGAAACATTGGAAGAAAGGAGAAGGAAGAGGTAGCATGAGGAAAATTCTTTCACATAAGACAGGCACAAAAAGAAGAGCTTTTACAGTCAAGGGAGGAATGAGGGGAGCAGGCATTGCTTGAACTTCACTCACAATGGAATTAATTCAAAGAATGGAAAAAAAAATATATATATACATATACACATACTCAGTTAAGTATAGAAAATTATCTTACTCAAAAGTGCAATAGAAGGGGAAGGAAATAAGATAAAAGGGGAAGGAAGAAATGATTTTTTTTTAAAGTGAGTTAAGTGATGCAGTGGTCAGAAGCAAAACATACTTCTGAGGAGGGACAAGATAAAGAGGGAGAAAGGAGGATAAACAGAAGAAAATAGGATAGAGGGAAATACAATTAGCAATCATAATTGTGAATGTGAATGGGATGAGCTCACCCACAAAACGGAGGTAGATAATAGAATGGATTAGAAACTAGAATTCAACAATATATTGTTTAAAAGAGAGAGACACCAAGAGAAACACACACACTTAAAATAAAGGGCTGAAAAAAAATCTATTATGCTTCTACTGGGGCAAAAAATTCAGGGGTAACAATTGTGATCTTAGACAAAACAAAGGCAAAAATAGACTTAATTAAAAGAGAAAATCAGGGAAACTACATTTTGCTAAAAGGCACCATAAATAATGAAGTAATGTCAATGTTTTACAAGTTTCTCTGATAAAGGCCTCATTTCTCAAAAACAGAGGAAATGGAATAAAACTTACAAAAAGAAGAGTCATTCCCCAATTCAAATGATATGAACAGGCAGTTTTTAGAAGAAGAAATCAAAACTATCTTAGTCATATAAAAATGCTCTAAATCATGACTGATTTAAAAAATGCACATGTAGCAGCAAGCACTCTAGCATACCCGGGGTGGCTGCTAGCACAGGTTCTTTGATCTGCTTTTCTGAAGGAAAGCACTTCGAAAGGGGTTAACAATCCTACTTTAATCAATAAAACACATACCATTTGCCTAGTTCAGGGGAAAAAGTCAGCAACAGGCAAAACTACACAAACTAAATAACAAAATTCAGCCCACAGGGCTTCTAGTTGTCTGACCATCACATACGCAGTCACCGGAGAGAGAAGCACCAACATCTGGGTTTTTCAAAGCCGGGGGCTCAATGGCTGCTCAGAGTCTCATCTGGCCAAATCACACAGCTCTTCCCATAAGTGAGTGCCAAAGCAATACCTTGCCTCAGAGCCATATAGAGCCTTCTCCAGGGTCAGAGAACATCACAACCATCATGACCCACTTGACTACAAAGTAACAAAAGTTGTGCCTTGATGAAAAACAAGCTTCCCACCACAAGCTCCATGTAACCATGTTCAGCCTATTGGGGGGCAGAGCTTATTTTCAAATCAGGTAAGGTCCTCAAATTCAATTTAGCCTTATTAAGGGGCAAGGAAGATCTTCAAATTCCCATAACCATTACGGCACATTAAAACAACTCAGAGATATCACCTCACATCTATCAGAAATGCTGGAGGGGATGAGGGAAAATAAGTACACTCATGAACTGCTGGTGCAGTTGTAAACTAATCCAATCATTCTGGAAAACAATCTGGATCTATACCTAAAGGCTTATAAAACTGTGCATCCTCTTAACCTCAGAATATCACTAATAGGTCTCTATTTCAAAGAGATCAAATTAAAAAGGAAAGGATCTATATGTACAAAAACATAGCAAAGAACTGGAAATTGCAGAGATATCCATCAGTTGGGGAACGGCTGAACAAGGTATGGCATATGATTGTGATGTGGTACTATTATGCTACATAAGAAATGATGAGGGGGATGGTTTCAGAAAAACACAGAACTTAAATGAATGTATGCAAAGTGAAGTGAACAGAACCAGGAGATTATTGTACACAGTAAAAACAATAATGTAATGATGATCAGCTGTGAAAGCCTAACTATTCTGATCAATAAAATGAACCAATACAATTCCAAAGGATTCCTGGTGAAAAAAGGCAGACAGGTGGCACAGTGGATAGCGTGAGGCTTGATGTCAGATGACTTCTCTTCCTGAGCTTAAATTTGACTTCAGGCACCTCCTGTATTACCCTAGGCAAATCACTTAACCCTGTTTGATTCAGTTCATCTATAAAACAAACTGGAGAAGGAAATGACAGATCCCTCCAGTACTTTTGCCAGGACAACCCCAAATGGAGTGGGACATCAACAAAGCGAATAAACAGCAGCACAATGAAACAATACTATCTACCTTCAGAGACAGACCTGATGAACTCTATTTTTAAATTGAATTATGATTTTCTCACTTTTCTTGCTTTTTTACAATATATATTTTACAATATATAATTAATAAAACAGAACTATGTTTTGTACGATTCACATGTATATTTGATACATTGCTTACCTTCTCAGTGGGTGGGGGAGGGGTTAGGAGGGAAAAAATTTGAAACTCTAAAAAAAATTAAAATAAGCAAACAGATTTTAAAAATACTGTCTTATCATTTTATAAATACATAATTCTGAGATGTCCACAGCCTTCACCAAGCTTTAAAAGAAATTGATGACACAAAAAATGTTAAGAACTCTTGATATATAGTTTAATCATTCCATTTCAAAATAATCCTTTAAATCTTATGAAACTTAAGATTGGTCAAAGATTTATTGAAGAGACTTTAAAAGAATTGTAGATTGTGAAGGTCAGAAGGGAGCTCAGACATCTTCTCAAACCTGTTTGTGTATAGGAATCCCCTCTGCGACAGTCCAGATTAGCCTTTTTGAGCTATTCTATCACACCATTGATGCATATTGAGCTTGCAGTATAATAAAAAGTTTGCAATATGGAATTGTGAATGATATACTATGAGTGCTGAATTTGGAGTCAAACCATGTCAAAAGGTAGTTTGGGACTCAGATGTCATAATCCCTGATATTTGTATAAGCATGGAGGAGTCACTTAAACTCTGGACCTTTTTTCCCTCACTCTTAAAATTAGGGGATTTATGTAGGCGACTTCAGAATTTTCTGCCATCCCTAAATCTATGGTACTATCAAGCTAAATGAATGTTATCAGATGAAGCCCACAAGGTCTCCCCCCACACATAAGAATTGTGGTCTATATCTCTCCCCATATACTGAAATTAGGTTATTCATTTCTTGAAAACCCAGTAGAATTTTTTTTTATTAAATTCTACACAAAATTCAGCCAGCCATTCTATCCTGCTATGTATATGGCTATATAATAAGCTATATTGCTTATGTCATTCAACACATTAGCTAGTTTTGTCTCCTGAAAAAAATGGTATTTATATCCCTGTTATATTTTTATTGAAGTTAGTGATTTAAAAAAACCTGAATACTAAAAAATACAATTCATATAAGGGATCACAGAATTAAAAGGCAGTTTAGAGATTCTCTATTCCAGATTCAGACAGGGAAATTGAGTCTCAAAGAGATTGTGACTTAATCAGAGTTACAGATCTGTGCCTCATGAATCCGAAACCTATTTCACTGCATCATTTTATTTCTCTGGTACGTCAGACTGTTCTCTGTAGGCCACATATCTTGCATTCATATAGCACTTTAATATTCACAAAATGCTTTTTTATATATACATTTTTTCACTTGATCCTCACAATGCTCCTGAGAGAAAGGTGCTATATCATTCCCATTTTACAGATGAGGAAACCGAATCAGTCATAAAGTGGTTAGGTATCTTGCCCAGGTAATTTAGTTAAGTAAATATCTAAGTCAGGATTTAAACTCAGATCTCCCGGAGTCCGAGTCCAACATTCTATCCATTGTGCCACCTACTTACCTGAATCTCTCTGAGCTGTAATTTCTTTACCTCCAAATTAGTGGTGGGTTGTGAAATAGCTAAACTAATGCTGGTAAAATTTCCTTTGGAAGAAATCACTTAACTTCAGGACATAAAAGGATGTAAGAGCCCATCAAGGGTTGCCTTAATGAGAGAATCTGGACGTCAAATGCTTTGCAGACTTCAAATAGCTATAAAAATACAATCTATTAATTTCTTTTTGTTCTTCCTCTTTTATCCAGTCCTATGTGGCTTCAAATCCCTTTTAAGATATCACCTAATAAGCATTCACCTAGCTTTTGCTAGAAGCTGTCTAATGAGGAGATACCACGTGTGGTCAGACTGGGTCAGAGAACAGTGATGCTATCATGTCCTCTACTTCTGGATACTACATATCTTTCACCATGCAGTCTATGAGAACATTTATTTTGTTTTGTCTTCACATCATGCTGTTGACTCATTGAATTTGATATCAGCCAAAACCATTGAACCTTTTTCAGATCAACTGCTCTCCAGTCATATCTCCACCATCTTGTAATTTTAAGGGTGAATCTTTGAAACCAAGAATAATATTTTATATGAATGCTGGTAGATTTCATTTTATTCAATGAGGTCTAATATTTTGTTCTACAGAGATCTTTGTTGTTGTTCACTCATATCCAACTCTTCGTGGCCCTATACAACATAGAAACCAATACATGAGGTTTTCTTGGCAAAGATATTAGAGTGGTTTACCATTTCCTTCTCCAGAAGATTAAGACAAACAGATATTAAGTGACTTGCCAAAAGTCACACAGCTGGTAAATGTGTGAGACCAGATATGAGCTTAGGTCTTCCTGATTACAGGTCCAGCATTCTATTCATTGAGCCACCTTAGCACCTATTTCCCCCAATTTTTCAGAGGATTAAATGAAATAGTAATTGTAAAGTGAATGGCTCATAGACAGAGCTAAATAAATGCCCATTTCCTTTCTTCCTTCCTCCTAGCCTGTCATCCTCAAACTTAATTAAGCAAAATATGCTTATGACTTCAACTAGCCCGTAAAAAGTTAAATGGTGCTAAATGAAGTATTGATCTCTACCTATATTTTGAGGTTTACAATACATTATTCCCTTTGCTATACTCTTATAATCCAAACAAAATTGCTATTCCCTACAAATTGAAACTCCCTTCTCTGTGTCTTTATACTGGCTTCCTGGAAAGCATTCCTTATGTACTTTGGGTCTAGAATCTCCAGTTTCTTTCAAAGCCAGCTAATTTTATTTAATATTTAATGTTTTTAACACTCAATTTTATTAATCTCACCTTTAATTTTGAGGATTTCCAAATTAGTGTTTAATTGGGATTTTTAATTTGTTCCTTTTCTAGTGTTTTTTTTAAATTGCATATTCAGTTCATTGGTCTGCTCTTTATTTTATTGGTATAAGCATCTAGAGCAGCAGTTCTCAACCTGTGGGTTGCGACCCCTTTGGGATTGAATGACCCTTTCACAAGGGTCACAGGGGTTGTCTAAGACCATCAGAAAACACGTATTTCCAATGATCTTAGGAACCAACACAGCACTCCTCTGTCTCCAGGTGGGTCCGCCCACATGCAGATACACCCAGACAGGAGTATTAAAGGGTTGTGGCATTAGGAAGGTTGAGAACCACTGATCTAGAGATACAAATTTTCCTGATTACTACTTTTGCTGCATCCCATAGGTTTTGATATGCTATCTCATCATTGTCATTCTCTTTAGTGAAATTATTGTTTCTATGATTTGTTCTTTAACCCACTCATTCTTTCAGTTCAGGTTATTTAATTTCCAATTTAGTTTTTAATATGTTTCTGTAGTCTCTTATTAAATATAATTTTTACTTCATAGTGATCTGAAAACTGGCACCTCCTAAGTGAGATCATTCCTGATATCACAGCTCCAGAAAATGGTTTTATTTATTTTGTGTATCTGTTCATGTCTCTCCAGATAGACTGTAAAGTCCCTTAGGCAAAGACTTTCATTTACTTTTCCCCTTTGTATCCTGATACCCTGTACAGTGCCTGACAAATAGCTGGCTCTTAGTAACTACTTGTTGAATGATTAATGTTAATCAATAAATAGTTATTCTTTAGTTTCAGTCATTTAACCAGTTTTGAATACATTTAGTTTTCCAATGAACTACATTCTACTTTTTCATCTTGTTCCCAAGGATAACATTTAACAAAGACTTCAGATTTTGTCAAGTTGCACAATGATTTTGGCTATCAGTATACTTTCCCCAAGGGAGTGGTTTTCAAATCATTACTGAGACATGAATAAGTCATTTTATAAAGACAATGATGCAAAATACAAATGATTATTCATTCTTTACCAATTATTTATGGATATACATACAATCATATGTGTGTGTGTGTGTGTGTGTGTGTGTGTGTGTGTGTGTGTGTGTGTATTCCCCTCACTCTGCTTATGGACGCCATGATGAAGTGAAGAATGGATGGAAAACTAATCTTGAAGCCATGAGTTCAAGTCCTTCTTTTGATACCTAGTTGGCTTTAGAAGCTTGGGTCCAGTCATAACTTTGCTGTGTTCTAGGCACCTCTCTCAAACTACAAATTATACAGAAGGCAACAACTTGAATTGGTAGAGGAAGTTCCCTATAACAATGAAATCACAGGTGAAGTCTATATCCTTTATCCTATTGGCTAATACATTTTGAATGCTAAAACTATGAAATGCAAAAATCCTAAAGAATAACAAAAAAAAGAATAAAAAGAAACAACAACAACAAAAAATGGTATACCATGTCATCAGAAAGGGCTTAATACCTATTTTTGAATGACTGGAGTTTTTGAATGAATATGTTAAAGAATCTTCTCAATATTGTGCCCGTTAAATAAATCTTCATGATTATCATGGGCAAGCTATGACGAGTCTGATACCATTAAAACATATTCTAACTTTTTTTGTTTATTTTATGGAAACACATGGGGATTGCCTTTTTTTCAACAAATGAAAAAATTCGAACTAATTTTAGGTCTGACATTGTTAACTTAGAGAACAAGGCTTGCCCTAGGCAGGATAATGAAATAAAGATTTGTATTAGACTCTGCTCCCCATCTTATCTTCTTCTTGTACTCTCAAGTTTCCAAGCTCCTATTCAAAATTAAATTTTACTAGCCCTTCAGGATGTATCTTGTCTCTTTAGGGTCTTTCCAGAGCACTAATTTGTTAATCCCTGATCAACCTACTCACCTTAGAGTGTTAATGGTTCAATCTATTACTCTCTTCCTCAGAGATATTTGCGTTTTAAAAATGGACACCTGAAGTATATAACACAAGGGAATGAATTTCTAAAGGTGGATATAATGTAACTTAGTGGAAACCTAGAAAGGGATATATTTTTGAGGAGGGAAACTTTCGAGTACTGAGTTTCATATCTTACTATCTTACACTGTCCAGCTGAGAGATTTCAAGTCCTCAACTCCGTACAGAGTCTCTTAATTGTCATTACAATCTAGCTACTCCCTGGAGTCTACTTTCCTCCTTCAATGAGTATCAGGGGAGTAAGAAGAGAAAGCAAAGAATTTCAAGTTACATTCACCCTTTGTGGGTAGAATGACTTGAATTTTTTCCTTTAGTTATTCAGTAGTTTGCTGGTAAATGTTTAATAACTGACTGAGGGTGGGAGGAGTATGCACAACACATTTTAAAATTTCATCTGCATTATTAATATTTTCTCCATTACTTTTTAAAGTCTAAACGACATTTAATAAAACAATAAATCAAGCCCTGATTTGTAGGGTATATGCACATACTGAACATTCAGTGTTACCTGCTGGACTGGTTAAAGATGGCTCCATCATTCCTCCCTTTCATTCAATTTTTAGGGGCCACATCCAAAAATTCTTTGTATTTGTCATATAGATATATGTATGTATAGTTGTACAGAAAAATCAATTTGTATTTATCATGTTTTGCTACATGTGTTCATATTGTCATCACCTTTCTCCTCCCTTCCCTCCAGAATATAATCTCTTC
>CM053580.1:487294935-487317648 GCA_028627135.1 Pseudochirops cupreus
CTCTCTCTCTCTCTCTCTCTCTCTCTCCCTCCCTCCCTCCTTCCCTCCCTCCCTTCCTCTCTCCTCTCTCTCTCTCTCTCTCTCTCTCTCTCTGACCAGAAGTAGGAAGGAAAGGGGACAGCCTTGTACAAATTGCTCAATTTATCACAGTTTCTGCATCTTCTGACTTCACTAAAAATTTTGTGCCAAAAATATCAGCCTGCCCCATGGATGAATGGGGAAGGTCACAAATATTTTGTATAAGGAAATCCTTGAGTGCTTTTCAATTTAATGGTTGTAGTTTGGAATGTAAATCTTCTTTTTTTTTCTGAGATGTTCTTAATTAAATTGGATGATAGTACCTTTGGTGTACTGTAACCTAATAGCAAAGTCAGAAGAAACAGTGGGCTTGGTAATTAATTATACCCACAGAGATATGAAAGTGTCTGAAAAACAATTCATTCAGAGTTGTTTTGAAAATAAACTCTAGTTTGTGGGTAGATTTTTTTTTTAGTAGATTGGTAGATTGATTTAAACTGGCATTTCTTGACTAGTAGTATCAATGGTTGATAAATACAAAGAAGATTGTATTGTTTTCTTTCTGAAAGTGCACATTAGAAAACTGTAGATTACTGAATTTTAAAAGGTTACTTTATATCTCTTTTCTGGAAAAGAGCAAGATTTGTGATACTAAGAAACAAGGATCTGAGGTTGTCTCCAACTTTAAAACTATAGTCTTGTAGGACTTCGTAGGAATAGTGAAATCAAGTAAAACAGGTAATTGGGAGAAAAACTTTGAAGCAAGTTTCTCTGATAAAATCCCCATTTTCAAGATGTGAAGTAGGTAGATATGTGGATAGATAAATCCACATACATATAATACACACATATGTATATGTATATATAAAAATGTGTGCATATACTTGCATACATACATACATATATATAAATCCATACACACACAAATGTGACTCAAATTTACAAGAATAAGAACCTTTTCCTAACTGACCACTAGTCTAAGGATTTAAAAGGGTAGTTTTCTAAGGAAGAAATTAAAGCTATCAATAGCCATTTTGGAAAAAAAATGCTGTAAATCATTGTTGTTTTCCTTCATCCTTGAAGAGGGTCAAAATGACATTATGATGTACAGTGTATCTGACTGGGACTGATCATATTAATAGAAACTTGAAAAGTTCTACCACAGGTTGGGTACAAAAAAATTATATGACTTTTTGGGAGTGAGAGATCTCAAAATTTTACATTTCACATTTCTCCAAATAATTAGTAAGTAGATAAATGGAAATTTAAGTAATTCTGAGGTTATCCCATACCTACCAGCTTGGAAAATTTGTTAAAGTGGAAAATACTGAAGGAAATATGTAGTAAAACATTAGTGTGTTGTTGAGCTGTGAACTGGTTGAAACATTCTGGGAAGTAAATTGGAAGTATGTAACAAAAGTTACTAATCTATATACACCTTTTAACCCAGTGATACTACTATTAGACCTAATTATAAATTTCATATAAGAGTTGAAGGATAGGATGCTAGATTTGGAGTCAGGAAGATCTGGGTTAAGATCTGGCTTGAGAAACTAACTAGCTATGTGACCTTGGGGAAGTCACTTTACCTGTATGACTCAATTTCCTCATCTGTAAAATGGAGACAATTAGCAGCATCTCCCTCCTGGAATAGTTGTGAGGATCAAATGAAATATTTGTAAAAATCTTAGCACAAAAATGTGTAAATGGGGCAGACTGAGAGAAGAGAGGGCAGACCAGGGAAGACAGTAGAAAGAAGCAAAATACTGCCAAAGAGGAAAAGGGCAAAAGGACAGAGGATAAACAAAAGGAAAAATAGGATGGAGGGAAATACACAGTTATTAATCATAATTGTGAATGTGAATGGAATGAACTCTCCCATAAAGTGGAAGCAGATAACAGAGTGGATAAAAAGCCAGAATCCTACAATATGTTGTTTATAAGGAGCACATCTGAAGCAGAGAGACACATATAGAGTAAAGGTAAGGGACTGCAGCAGAATCTATTATACTTCAGCTGAAGTAGAGCAAGGGTAGTAACCTTGATCTCAGACAAAGCAAAAGCAAAACAGACCAAATTAAAAGAGATAAGGAAGGAAACTACATCTTGCTAAAAGGTACTACAGGCAGTGAAATAATATTAATACTAAATATATATGCATCCAAATCTTTAAAGGATAGTTAAGTGAGTTACAGGTTTATGACCAAACAAAAGACAGAGAGCATTATGAAATGTAAAATAGATAATTTTGATTATATTAAATTAAAAAGCATTTGCACAAACAAAATCAATGCAACTAAGATTAGCAGGAAAGCAGGAAGCTGGGAAACAATCTTTACAGCAAGTGTCTCTGATAAAGGCCTTGTTTCTCAGATATATAGAGAACTGAATCAACTTTTTAAGACTACAGGCCATTTCCCAATGGATAAATGGTCAAAGGATATGAACAGGAAGTTTTCAGATGAAGAAATCAAAACTTATATACAGGCATATGCAGAAGTGCTCTTAATCACTTTTGATTAAAGAAAGTCTAATTAAAACAACTTTTAGGTGGTAACTTCAGAGCTATCAGATTGGGTAATATGACAAAAAAGGAAAATGATAAGTGTTGGAGAGAATGTGGAAAAATTGGGCCACTAATCGGCTATACCAACCAGCTGTTAGTAATATGTTTATACATGCTATTTTATGTTATTCTCTCAGCATTCTTGTTGTCAGGAGGAAATGCCAAATTTTGATCTACTCCTAAAGTAGATGTAAAGGTACAAATAAGGAGTGTAATAGATAATTTAGGTTTTTCATTTCTTATCCCTTTGTTCTTATGTTCTGTGATAGATTTCTTATGCTTTTCCTCCATCTGATTTAAAGTAATTCCTATTTGATTCAGAATTAGTTGTAAGCAAATATTTATATCTTTCCATTTCCTTAAGGCAAAGGATCACAGGGTGATTTTACAGGATACAAGCAAAAGATTCATCATATCCAAATATATTTGGAAAATTATGACTTTGTATTTTGCTGAAATTTGGATAAGCAACATATAAATTAAACAGGAATTGAGATCTCCAGTTCTCTTCAGTGAAATTCAGGTGTGTTCCATCCCAAATATGAATTTATTAATCTGAAAAAAGTGGATGAAAATAGTTTTTGAAAAAAAATTAAATATAAAACCAGCAACTTTCAGTTGTGGAATGATGCAGAAAGGATAAAGACTTGCAGCATGAGGAATATTTCTGTATAAAAATTGAAATGAATTTGCAGGTTCATTTGGTGTTGTTAGGACTGTGTAAATGAGAAATATCCAGAGCTATACTATCAGAACCTGACTCAGGGAGTCAACAAAAAAAATGAAAACCTCATCTTTTTTTTTTTTTAGTAAAGGCTCTCAAACAATAATCTTGCACAATAACCAATACATGATTTTTAAAGCTATTTATTTTCATAATTGTACTAAATGGGTTGATAGCCCAGTCACTTTTCTAGCTTGTATATGATACATCAAATAAAATTCCTTTTATTTTTCCACAGACAACAATTTTGTGTTGGAACGGTGCTTTTGATATCTGCTGCTCATAGACAAAACACTTTACACAATAAGAGCTGAAATCAAAAAGATACTTTTGAAGCCATGCTGCAATCTGAAGGAAACACACACACACACACACACACACACACACACACACACCCCCTTGTACTAAACACTAAACACACAAAACCTGGAAGAAAACTTATCTTTTGTCCCTCAGGCCTCTTCCAAGCAGTCAGTTTTCTCAGTTATAAAGTGCCAGTCTCCCTCAATGTTGTTTTTTTTTAAACCAATATGAAAATTTCCTTTCAAGAGAGTTGTCAAATTATTTCAGCAGAATCCCCCTTCACTTGACACCAATGGTATTACATTTCCATTTACAGACACACTAAAATGAGTTCCTAAATGGCAAATAGATGGAAAGGAGAAAGCAGTATTAAAGATAGAAGTAGTTTCTAAACAATATAGGTTTTCCAGTAAAAAGCTTAATTATGATAAATCTGTTGTTGACATTAGAAAGGCAGATGATGCTGTAAGCATTAGAATGTTACCTGAAAGCATAAGCTGTAGGAATTACAGAACTCAGAATTTTCAGTTTAAAGGAACCTTGGAGGTGCTGAACTTCAATCCATTGATGAAAAAGAACTTCCAAAGGAGTAGTCATTCATCACTTGAGGGGAAGCCACTGCCTCTTGAGGCAACCTATTCCATATTTGGACAGCTTTAATAGTTAGTTTTCATATCCTTATATCAAGCCAAACCTTACCTTTTGTGTGTGTGTGTGTGAAAATTTTATTCCAGTCCTGGAGACAATCAGAATAAATCTAAGTCCTCTTCCATATGTCAGTGGTTCAGATACCTGAAGTCAGATCCTATGTTACTCAGGCTTCTTTTCTCCAGTCAAAAAATACCTAGTTCTTCTTATTAAATCTTACGGGTATGAACAAAGCACCCTTTACAAAACTTCCTTATTTTCTTCCTCTTTTTGCCCTCCCAACTTATCAATGACCTTTCTAAATAATTGTGCCCAGAATTAAATTAAATGTTCTCTACATGATCTTACTAACTTAGAGTACAATAGGACTTTTACTTCCTTATTTTCATGATTTTCTTGCATCACCATCATTTTTCTTCCCAATTTCTCATCTACTTCTCTTACTTGATTTTCAAAATCCTTTTTGACCTCTTCCATGGCCTATGATCAATTTATATTTTTCTTGAATGTAGGAACTTTGACTTTGTTGTCTTCTGGTTTTATGTTTTGATCTTCTTTGTCACTAAAGTAAGATACTGTAGTTTGATTTTTTCTGTTGTTTGCTCATTTTCCAAATCAATTACTTGGACTTTGAACTCTTTGCTAAGGTAGGACTTGGCTTCCAGTGTGGAAGGTGTACTGCCCCAGGTGTCAGGGATTTTGTGTAGCTATTTTCAGAGATATTTCAATGGACCTGCAAATTCTCAGTTCTTCCAGGTTGTATGATCAAAGGAGAGGTTTTACTTTGTGAGTGACCACAAGCACTCTTTTCTGCCTTGGAACTGTGAGGAGGATTCCCTCTCAACCACCACCACAAGCTTTGCCATGCCAGAGTTCCTCCCTACCCCAGGACCTCCATGCAGAACTGAAACCCAGATCCAAGCATAGGCAAAGCAAGATAATGCTATCTCAGTGCTAGCAAAAAGGTCCCTGCAATCCTTCTCTGATCAGTCACTTGATCTCCCCACTGCCTGAGGGCTGAGAGCTCCAGAAGCACCTGCCACCACTCTGGGGGCTAGGGCCAGACCAACTCCTCTTTCACCCAGGTCCAATAGAGTTTTCCAACTGATCTTCTAAGTTGTCTTTGGAATGTGTGGGTTGAGACATATGGAAACCAAGACAGTTGTCAGTGATTCAGTGCCCTGAGGTCTGTTCCAGGTTTGTTAGGGTCCCATCTGTGCTGGCTCAGCCCACCACTGACCTGCACTCTTCTCTCACACTGGTGCAACAGACCTTTCCTGTTGACCTTCCAGGTTGCCTTGGGCTGGAAATTTGTTTCACTCTGTCATTTTGTGGGTTCTGCTGCTCTAGAACTTGTTTAGAGTCATTTTTACAGGTATTTGTAGGGGTTTGGGGAAGAGCTCAAGCAAGTCCCTGCTTTTACTCTGCCATCTTGGCTATGCCCCTTTCGATTTGTAACAATACAAGGATTTGAAGATCTTTCAGGCCCTTTGAACTTACTGACGTAGCAGGTGGAGCAAGAGAAAGCCAGAACCAAGCTAGCGTCCCTGCAGTGGTGACTGGAAGCAGTGGCAGCAGCAGTGGCTGTGGTTGCAGCGCAAACTCCTTTTTCTTTGAGCCTGCCAGAATCTCTGCTAAGGACTCCTGTTGAGGCCTGCCAGGGATGGGAACTGCAGGAGGGCTGGAGCTGCTGGGAGTAAGCTGCCTAGACACTGAGCAGTTGTCGTGAATGAAAAGAGGAGGATCTTTGCCTGAGGTAGCTTGTCCTGTTTTGAAGGCTTGAGAATGTGGGTGTTTACTACTTTAACTACATGTGCCAACTTCATAACTATTGTGTTGGCTTTGACTTTCTGGTTTTGGGACTCAGTTTTCTGATATTTGAATAAATACTCTAGCTATATTTCCCATGTAGAGAGCCTGTTACATTTTGTGATTAATAACCATATCAGCATACCTATAGTTGTTGTAGGCATTGTGAATACTGAATTGCTGATACACACTTCCTTATTGCTGGAAGATGCACTTCTCCTAAATACAGCAAAGGGTCTCATTATTTTTTTTTGGCTGCCATTAACACACTGTTGCATCATTCTGAGTTTTCAGTCCACTCAAATTCCTATTTTGTTTTTCGCTGATCTACTGTTATACATATTTAGGAGAATTAGATTTTTGAAGTAAAATAAACATTAAGTGCTAAAGGGAATATCAAGTAGACATTATATACATTGAAGGAGTAAAAAAAAATGGGGGATGGGTTGCTTTTTTTGTTAGAAAACAGAAGTAGGTATTCTGGCTTGCACATATTCTAGTGAGTATGCATTTTTTTATTTTATAGAAATGAAAAATGGAAAATGAAAACTATATTGGGAGATAGCAAGCTTTTTGGTAACCAAAATACTAGGGAGTTTAATTACAAATAATTATATAAAAGAACAGATTGAGACCAAGAGGTTAAAGAAGAATAATTTTGCCTCTTTTCATTACTTTTTGTTCTGGCTCAAATGTATTGTATGGAAAGGCAAGGAAGAGTTGGGGGTGGGGTTTAACCATAAGTTAGATAGTTGTCTGAGACAAAGGACTAACACCACTACGATGTAAATAAAATATTTAATCTTATCCTGGGGGGTTATCCTATGTAGTATTTATTAGTCATGACCATGGCTAAAGATCTATCAGTTTATATTTTTAAGAGAGAAGCTTCTAGTGACCACATCCTAGCAGAACAGAGCTCAAATGGCTGTCACATGACCCTAAAGACAAATTAATAGAGAAAACTGTCCAGCAAAAACATAAGATTATCAAAATGATGTACCTGCTGGAGATTGGAACTAACCAGGAAAAGGTGGAGAATAACAGAAGCACAATACCACTGCACAACACAGATACTTAATCCAATGGGGAAGTAGCAATAACACAATGAGATATGTATAGAGTCAACAGATAGTATGGTCTTGCAGGGAACAGATCCAGAGAGAGTACCACAATGACAATACCAAAAAACAAATTCCAAACCTGCAGCATCAGAAGTATGCATATCCTTCTATATGGATGCTTTGATCAAATTTCTTTTTTGTTTGGTTGTTTTTCTGGAGGGGAGAGGGCAGGGTGATTGGGGTGAAGTGACTTGCCCAAGGTCACCCAGCTAGTATTACGTGACTGAGGCCAGATTTGAACTCAGGTTCTCCTGAAACCAGGGCTGATGCCCTATTCACTGTGCCACCTAGCCGCCCCTTTCTATCAGCAATGCAGCATTCACAATGCCTACAGTAACTATAAGTATGCTCATATGGTTATTAATCACAAAATGTAACAGGCTCTCCACATAAGAAATATAGCTAGAGCATTTATTTAAATACCTAAAAGTCCTAAATACCTAAGAGTCCTAAAACCAGAGAGTCAGTACAGGGGCATCTCCAAATTCCATTACCAATACACCCTTTGATCAAATTTCTTGTTTACATCTATATCACCTCCTGCATGACTCCACTTCATAAGTTGGCCATTCTTCCCACTAACGTAATTTGCATTTTTCCCAAGGTGTGTCCCAGATATGTGGGAGGCAATGTTAGATTGCTACTTTTTCAATGCTTTTTTGAATTGCTTGTTTTTGAATACCTTTTGGTTTAAATGAATCGTGTCTTCTAGCTGATAAAGAAAAAAAACCAGTAAATACAGTTTCATGAGCTATGGTATTTGTTTTCCCAGTGCTTAGCACCAGTACCAGCACATAATTAGTGCTAAATAAAAGCTTGGTGACTGACTGATTGACTAGATATAGACTCACAGGCAAAGCTATCCTAGTAAATGTTTAGCAACTACCTGTCTGGGAAAATACAATGCAAAAATGAGAAATAAAACTTTAATATATATTAATTTTTTCTCTCAGATTCTTAGATATAGATAATCAACAGAATGATAAATCAAACCCTAATTTGTACCATTTGTCAATTTCTGAGGTGCAAATGATCCTACTGAAAATTTAATAAAGGGCTCTCATGAACTGGTATGAGCTGGCACCACTGTACTCCCAATTACGTGGAACATGGAAAAGCTTTTCCGGGGGTGAGTTATCTGATCCAGGAGTTCCTCAGGTGTTACAAATAAATGAATGGATACAGACTTATTCTTATGCTTAAAAGAGAAACAAAGGATTGTAAAGACATGCTATATACTTTTCTGAGTGTGTGAATATGTGTGTGTGTGTGTGTGTGTGTGTGTGATCACACTTCTTACTGAGAAAAGATTTGCAAGAGGTAGTCTTGAAGTTAAGAAGCATCAATTCATATGGATTAATATGTGAGTATTCCTTCTTTGGATAGGTTGGTCAACATAGTTTCTGAAGTCCCTTATAACTTTCAAATTCTGTAACACTAATATGATGCTAAAGACTTTTAGGGTTCTTTATTAATAACACTGAAATGAGCTGAACTTGAAATGTTGATGACCTTTTAAAATGAAGTCTTCTGTGGGAGAATATTAAATAGCATCTAGTACGGAGGGGTTTAACCTTTGTTTTTGTGTTATATGGGCCCTTTTGACAGTCTGGCAAAGACTATGGACTCCATATCAATATAATATTTCTAAACAAATAAAAAAATATATAGGGTTACAAAGGAAACCAATACATTGCAATAAAATTAACAAAATATGTTTAAAAAAAACAAAGTTGATGTAGCCCAATTTAACTACCCTTAATAGTTGAATGACAATTTTAGAGGAAACGGAGATACAGTGAAAATAAGTGATGCATTTAACATTACACAGACAGATGGTGACAAAACTTAGACTGGAACCCTAGATGTCTTTGTTCCCAATCTAGGGTACTATTCTACTTCACTGCACTGTCATGTTGCCTTTCTATAATAATTGGAGGTGAAAAGGTATTTTTATTACTTTTGGATTATCAAAACCCTGAATACAAACATTCTATTAATTTCTTTCTAAATCAAACATAAACTTTTAATACACATTTTATTTGTATAAAAATTCCTGAACAAATTGAGCAATTTACATTTTATTAGAAAAATATAAACGTGCATATAATAGCATAAAAGTTCCATAAACATTTTAGTAATCTTATTTTCCATAAAGATACACAGATATCTTTATAATGAATCTGTGTACCCATAGATTCTTGCTCATATGAAGGTTCTAACATATCAGTGGAGATTGGACCTGGCTCTATTCTCATCTACCTTTGTTGTGGATATCACTTTACCTCTAAAGAGATCAATTTCCATGTTTCTAAAATGAGAGAGTTGGAAGAGAGGATATCAAAGGTTCATTTCAACTCTAGCATAACAAGATTATGGGTATCTATGGCACTCAATATTTATGACATGTATCCTGTGTGCTAGACTTTATAAAGAAGAAATACAAAATTTGTCTTGTCAGAAGGTCAGAATGCACAACCTTGACTAATAATCTTCTGTGTTATACAATCTATCTCATACCATTCCAGATGTCAACAATGATTGAGGCCAATCTTCCTTCCAATTTGTCCATGTAAATTTGTAAAATATATTTACTATAGTCAATATGTGTGCTATACAAATGGGTAAAAAATATTAGGGTATAAGCATTGATTATACTTAAGAGTATATACTCCTGAGTCCTATAATGATTTTTAAAAGTTTATATTATATATAACTTCCCTCAAAGCATTCCCATGATGTTCGTAACATAACTGTCATTAAACACATTTTTCAGATGAAAAAACCATGCTGTCTGGGACCACTTCAAATTTATATTATATAATATCAACTGGGCTCTCATTGCAGCAAGGCAAACCTTTTTCATCTGTTTAACTAGCTCACAATCCCACTCACCACAGCTGTTTTTCCAAGTATCTTCATCCCTCCTCAAAGTTCTCATGCCTCTTCCTGCCCCTACCTTCTCAGCTAAGAACCTTGCTTCATATTTCACTGGAAAAAATCGAGCCATTTACCAAGAGCTTCCTCTTCTCCCTTTTTCTCTTATGTCATTCAGATCCACTCTGCTGCTATCTTTTCTTTCACCTGTCACACAAGAAGAAGTGGTTGCCAAGGCAAATTCATCTTTATGCAAAAATAAGTCCTTAAGAAGGCCATCTAAAATCAGTGCCTCCTCTTCCCTTACTCTCATTTTCTTTTTAATTCTTTGTGGTCTGGCTTCCAACCTCATGTTTCAACTGAAAATATTTTCTAATGGCCCTTTCTCAATCCTCTTTATTCTTAATGATTATCTTCAACTTATCCCATAAATATCTTATTTATATGAAGATATTTGCATGGTATTTTCCCCATTAGACTGTGAGCTCCTTGAGTGAAGGAACTGATTTTTTGTTTAACTTTCTGTGCATCTCCAGCACCTAGCATACTGTCTGACACATAGTTGTTGTTTGTCCTTCATTTTTAAATGAGACTGATGGCATCATGGGGTAATGTCTTGACTCGCACATGAAGTAGATTTAAGTGAGTCAGAGTTGCATAAATTCATCAGCTTCCCTCTCTTTTCCATTGCCATCAAAGTTCAGTGGCAAGACAAAATTCAAGACAATTGGCGTTGGCCTTGGATGCAGTGGAGGACCTTGGGGTCTTGGATGTCTGACCAAACTCTAGGTGATCCACAACAGGTACTTTAGCTGCCTTGATGGCCAGTGGAACAAATTGTTCTCATCCAGTCATTCCCCCAAGGAAAGTCTTCATAGGCTTAGGGTACACAGCCCCAAATCACTAAAGGATTTGAGGCCTATTGGTTGCCCTAAACCTAAAGTTTATCTCCTGAGATGGTTTTCCAGGGCTGTGGGCACTGTGATTTCTATAGCTTCTTGTGTACCAGGTAGGAGAGTAGGTTTGTTCTTAGGAGCTAATTCCTTTTAGGCCTAACTTGTCCTTTTAATCCTGACACATATTAGGTACTTAATAAATGTTTGTTGACATTATGAGGCAAACTGATATTCAGACACTGTGAAGTAAGAATTAAAACTTTTAAACTAGACATTATGATTTCCAAGTGCAGTGCTATTTTTACTACATAACAGCTGCATGTCCAAAATGCATTGTCCATGGTCAAACAAATTAGCAAGGTAAACGTGAGGTTGAGTGAAAGGATGGAGGAGAGAATATACTCATGAGAGTAGTAGGGAGGGACCCATGACAGACAGTTTGAAACCTTTGAAGAGTTCTCATTTGAAATCAAGATTAGTTTTGATCTGTTTGACCCCAGAGAATAGAATTAGGTGAATTTAAATGTTTCATTAAAGGTACACTTAAGACTATGGAAATAAAAGTTTCCTAATTTTTACTCTATCCAAAAATAGAATGAACTATCTCAGCAGTTGAAGGGGTCCATTTTGTTGAGGGTCTTCAAGAAAAGGATGGATTATCATTTCTTTTTTATGTTGTTGGGGAAATTATTTTTCAGATCAGCATTGGACTAGATGATCTCTTAGGCCTCTTAAAATTTTGCTATTCTGTGATGCTTTGTCTGAATGATGACACATGCAAAACAGCCATATAAATATCTACTGGTTTGGATCTAGCTGGTTTCTAAGGAGTTTTATCAACTCTCACAATACCTCTTGCATCCATTCTCTTTTCTCTGCTAACCTAGTCATCTCACTTGTTCAAATGATGAGCACCTTTCGATTGCACTACTTCAATAGCCTCCCATGGTCTCCTCACCCCATGTTTCTCCCTTCTTCAATGTGAATCCTTTACACAGCTGCCAAGATGCTATTCCTAAGGAACTGGCATGAACTTACTATTTCCCTGTTTAAAAGTGTTTAATTGCTCCCTCTAGCACAAAATACAAACTCCCCTATATGTTTTTTTTTAGTTCCTCACAATGTAGTTCCAACCTACTTTTCCACATTTTATAAGTTGCTCCCCTTCATACACTTTATGGTCCATCCAGTCTGATCTTCTAACTGTTGCTCATATATGACTCTCCATTTTCTGTTTCTGTGTCTGTTCACTCTTTACTCACTCACGCCTCTTTGAAACTGTAGTTTATTTCAATACTTGAACTCATGTAAGTTGTCTCGTACACAAGGCCTTTCCCAAACCTTCCCTATCCCAGTTAATGATACTTGCCCCCCACAAAAAGAAAAATTATTATTTACTTGGATTTCTGAGTATAAGTCTGACTTCAGACACTTACCAGCTGTGTGACTCTTTAAGAGTCATTTAACCATTCATTGTTTGCCTCCATCTCCTCATTTGTAAAATGGGGACGATAATAGCATTTATCTCCCAGGATTGTTATGAGTCTCAAATGAGATAATAATTGTAAAGTGCTTAACATAGCACAGGTTTTTGGCACATAGTAAGTGCTATATAAATGCTACTTGTTTATTGTTATTACTACTACTACATATATTGCCTCCCCCCAATTGAATGTAAGCTTCTTAAAAGCATAGAATATTTCATTTTTTATCTTTGTATCCTTAGCACTTAGCACAGTTCCTAGCATATAGTAGGACTTTAATAAATGTTTGCTGATTGCTTGAATTACTTACATGGGAATGTTTAAAATATAGTTCTGATATTTAGAAAATGACAAAATATAAGCACATATAAACAATGTAATTTATTAGAATTCAATTCTAAGTAACATTTAGAGATTTTTTTTCAAAATTCATTCTATAAGATAGTTTAGCAAAGAGGATATATATCCTACTTAATGTGACTCTTAAGAATACTTACATTTGAGGCATAACATTATTAAGTATGATTTGCATAAAAGAAGCAAAGGCTGAAATGGCAAATTTCTTATCTCTCACAGTAAAAAGCTTTCTCTCCTAGTTTCAGATAAAGAAGCCAGAAAAAAGGTTCCATGGATTTCAAAGAGGTTAAGAAAGGTTTGAAATAATTATAACATAAGGAAATGTATTCATGATTTATTCGGTATTCTGTTGTCTTTCTAAATTTGAATGAGGACAGTCTTTTCATTCCACCCCTCCTCCCAATTTAGCAGGCCACAATGCATAACAAATAAGAAACATGCAAAGAAAAAAGGATGAGTAAAAGTCATTATTAAATAAATTATTGATAGAACAAATTATTGTTCATGTCCTTTGCCTACTTATATACTGGGGGATGGCATAAGGTTGTTCACATGGTGACACCCAAATAAGAAAAAATATATATAACAAAACCATAAGTTTGTAAATTTAATCTTAGTATCTGGCTCTCTTTCCTCCTTGCCTCATCTCCTCTCCTCTCCTCTTCTTCTGTCTCTCTTCTTTTCTCTCTTTTTTTCTTCCCTCCTTTCTTTCCTCTCTCCCTCCCCCTTCCTTTTTATGTGATTTCATAGTTGTATGGAAATTAATAACTGGTAACTTGTCAGCAACTGAGTTATCTATGTAAAGTGATGGCTCCATGGTCACACAGTTCTATTGAGACAGTGATTTTTGAATACCATTACTCTTTAAATCTTCCCTGTTATACATTCAGTCCACTAATAATTTATTCTTTGCTTGGATCTTGTGTTTCCTTCCTTCCTCCTCTCCCTCCTCCCATCCTTCTTTCCTATAGTTATAACCTTTAGTATATTCCAGGCAGTGCTTGAATATTATAAACAACAAAATAAGTTATCTAATTTTTAGTGAATTATTCATTTGCCTTTACTATCACTTTTCAATTACTCTTCTCTCCCCCAATAGACTCCTCTTATAAGAAAATAAATATAATCAAGGGAAACAAATTAACAATTGGGACAAATCTGAAAACGTATACTTTATTTTGCACCTATATTTTAGTACCACTCTGCTGAAAGTTGGAAGGCACATTTCACCATTTTGTCCTCTGAAATCATGCTTATCTATTACATTAGTCAGAATTCGGGTATCTTTCAGTGTTGTCTTCCTTTATTATTGTTTTCATTACACAAATTATTCTCCTGGTTTTGCTTACTTCACTTTGTAACAGTTCATCTAAATCTTCCTAACATTCCCTGCTTTATATTTTCCATTTTGGTGGTTCCCCAATTGATGGACACACATTTTGATTTCTAGGTATCTGTTTTATGAAATTTCCTATATGGGAACTGTCTGTGTCTTTACTTCCTTGGAGTATATCCCTACTAGTAATTACCAAGTCAAATGATAGGAAAGTTTAGTGACTTTGGGAGAAATATTTGGAATTGTTTTCTAGAATGATTGTAACTGTTAACATATTGACTAATCATGAAATCAGTGTGACAATTTTCCCAGAGATCCTCTAATTGCTGATACTTTTTGTCTTTTGTTATCTTTGCCCATCTGACGGATTTTTAAAATTTATTCAGTTGGTCTAGTTATTATTGGTGAAACATAACTTTTATAAGGTTGCTTATGGCTTGCATATTTTCTTTTGAAAACTACTTGTTCATGTCCTTTGCCTACTTATATACTGGGGGATGGCATAAGGTTGTTTTCTGTGCCTTTATAAAATCACTCATAGGGGTGGCTAGGTTGTGCAGTGAATAGAGCACTGGCCCCAGAGTCAGGAGGACCTGAGTTCAAATCCAGCTTCAGATACTTAACAGTTACTAGCCATGGGCTAGTCACTTGGGCAAGTCACTCAACCCCAACTGCCCTGCCTCCCCCCTCCAAAAAGCAAAAAGTATAATAAAATAAAATCACTAATAGAAATGGACCAAGAATACTTCTGAATATCTCTACCCCAATGAGAATCAATTGATCAATACATATTGATTATTCAACCAACTATAAATCTATCTCATCCTATTCTAAGTCTATCCACCTTTTTATATCTTGTCCAAAAGGACAGCATAAAAGAAAATCATCAAGAATATCATGCTTATAGCATTTGTTAATCTAGTATCTGTCATTCCTATAACCCATGTAAGTTTACAAATAACTCTCAATACATTCTCTCCTTTGGTACACACAAAAGCCCAACAAGGCAAGTACAGTAGTACCACAGTCCTCGCCCACAAAATGAAGAACTTAAAACTCATAAAGGTTAATTGAATTGACCTTCATGACTCTCCCAAAAGATGTAGAGGTGAAATCTGAATTCAAGATTCTTTTGACTCAAAATTCAATATTTCTTCTACCATACCACAATGCCAACCTCAAAGATATATTTTTTCTTAATTTTCTTCAGTGTTTCTGGAGTTTATTGTGTACTATAAAAATACATTAGTGGCAGCATATAGGGTAAGTTTTGTCTGTTTTGGTTCTAGTATAAATATTGCTTTCTGAGGGAGTTCAGTTTATTGGTTGATATATATTATTATTATTATTCCGTTTATTAGTTGATATATAAGAAGTAATTGTTTTAATAACCGAAGAGGTCACACAAATGATCCTCACACCTCAAAGAAGAGGATGGTTCTTCACCTGATAAAATATTTCCACAAGTAGAATTCAACATATTTTAAATTTCTAGTATGTATTGAAAATAGGCGTCTTCAGATATCTGACTTGTTTCTGGGGCGTAAGTTCTGATATTCCATTTGACAGTTGAAAAACCTACGGTAAGCAGAGGGTAAGTAACTTGCATAGGGTCACAGAGCAAGTTCCTGACTTTAGGTGCCACATTCTATCCACTGTGCTACTGTGCTGCCTAGCTACCTGAGAAGGCATGAGAAGTCATTTTCTCCTATTTCTTTTCAAAGGCCAAGGTCTAAGGTTATAGAACACCGAAATTTTTTTTCCTGTGTTGATCAGATTTGTAGTATTTTTTTCTTCTTCCTCTTTAAAAATACTCTTTATTATGTAGCTATGATGCTCTGGGAGATGGGAAGGAAAGAGAAACAGGGAAACATAGATGACACAAAATTAATCATAATAATAAAATATATTAATCAAGCTATCAATAAATGTATTTTTAAAAATTAAAAAAATATACTAAGGGATCATTTTTATCAAATTATAAACAAAAAATCTACACAAAAACTGTTTTCCATAATGTTGAAAGAAGCCTTGATCTCAAATATAATTTATAGAATTGGGGATAAACAATGAAAAGAGACAGAAAGGACTCAGCAAGGGCTTCTGTACCTGAGTAGACTTTAGAAGACTAACCAGCTGTCTCAGATCTCAGATACCATTAGAAACTTTATTCCTTGATATTTACACTCTATGAAAAAGATTATTTCTTACTACTGTTGTCCAGGAAGGGAAGATAAATTTGAGTCTGAAGAATGATATTATTTCTATCTATTCTAGCATTTGAATTTCATAATGCTTGCTCCCTAATAAAATGCAGAAGCATTAAAAGCCCTGTTAAATATAATCTGGGCAGTCAAATAGGTTGAAGCCTGATCCTAAAAAAAAGGGTCAGTAGAGATGTTAAAAACTGTGTTGGTTGCAACATACTTTTCATGAGGGTGCCAAACTGCCCTTGGATAGAAACAGAATTAACTTTCTGGGCATTAAAATCTCACTGAAGAGCAATGCCTTTCCTTCCAGGGAAAGCTTTCCATAATTAGAATTCTATAAAATTTTTCAGTGTGTATTCAACAGAAAAATGCATCTTCAGACATCTGAATTGCTCTCTTCACTAATTTTAGCTTCAATGACTTCCATTTCCAGTTATTTTTAGTATAAATTGATATTAGCTACTGACACATTTAGTAATCAAATAAGATACCTGTTTATGATAAACTACTAAAGCACCATGGAAAATAATTATAACATGAATGTATAAGTTCTGAATGCATTTGAAGTTGCAGCTGTCTTCGAGGACAGAGTCTTTATATTCCGTCTTTCTTCCTAGGCCTCATTACTCTGTAGATATTTATGAAAGTAAGTCAAAATGGAAGTTAAATGGAAGCATGCCATATCAAAGTTATAAAAATTTCAAAAACTGTCTATAAATGAATATCAAGTTTTTAATATGCAGAGGAATCAAGTACAGAAAATGTGGATGTCTATACCCATGCAGTTGAGATTTGAAAAGGTCTTTCTCACTAGAATCAATTCAAACTAGAAGGTTTTAATTGGAAACCATGATTTTTTCTAATCTATTGGGACTGTATTTCTAACAAGGTCCTTAGAAAGATAAGACAGATTCTATGTTCTCTTGAATGGTACAAAATGAGGCTATCCAAATCCTCGTAAGAAAGACAATAAATATTACAAAAGAATTGTGAGAAATAATGGTTCACTAATTCTCTATGGTTACACAATGGGAAGCGAAGATATGCAACCACAGATCTCCATCTCAGCACGATTTTGAGACTGTTCAAGATTTCTTTCCTTGAACATTAAATTCATTTCATAATAATTAGGGTTCCTCAAAAAAATTATCCTATAACATAAATTAATCAAATCTAATCAAACCCAGATAACCAGGCTGCCTGTGAGAAGATGTCACTTTTGTTGTTTTTAGCTTGTCATCAAAACTAATATTTTAATATCAACAGAAAAACTTCTGTTGACCTATGCTATAGGTAAAATATACTGTGAGTCAAATACACATTTTGAAAGGTATTAATGAATCAGAACAATTTTTATTGAGAACTGTTCTGACAATGATGGAGACCAGAAATATAGAAATCCTATATAAGAAAAATGGGAATCCTATACTTTTAAAAGTCATATTTGCATAAGGCTTTAAAGGTTTATGAAATGCTTAAGAGGGTGAATCAAAAGCAACTAATTCAAATGTTTTTATTCTCATTTTACAAAAGAGGAAACTGATGCTTGAATTAAGTAACTAGCTCAGTGACACAGAATTTTTCTTTTTTGTTGTTTTCAGTTGTGTCTGACCTCATGATCCCCTTTTGGGGTTTTCTAGGCAAAGATACTAGAATGGTATAGCTATTTTTTTCTCCAGTTCATTTTACAGATGAGGAAACTGAGGCCAACAGGATTAAATGACTTGCTCAGGATCACACAGCTACTATATCCAAGGCCAGATTTGAACTCAGGTCTTCCTGACTCCAGATCAGGCACTCTATCAACTGTATCACAGAATTATTTAGCTTCAGACCCAGGACTTGAAGCAAAGTCTTTTCTGACTCAAACCAAAAGATTTCTTTGATTATCCATAACAGAGAACCATATTCATTGACACAAGTGAAGTCTCAACCATTTATAGATGAGGGAATGCTTTTCTTCACAGATGCAAATAGCTATAGGTATGACACGTGAATTGTTTCCAGTATTACTGATAGAATTATTCCGTTGCTCTTTGTGTTCATTTTTTTAATTAAAAAAAAAAGGTTGCAATGCGATTACGTGGTAGAATTCATTATATTTCACTCCCATCTTACACCTTTTCCAAACTCCATATTTTTGTTATGAACTCCAATATCTTAGTAATTTCCCAGGTTTGCAACTTTAGTGCCTCACTCTCTCTTACCCCACATATGTAGTTAGTTGTTAGATTTTACAATATCTATCTCTATAACATCTATAATATCCACCCCCTTCTCTCTACTCACATGAGCATTACATTAGTTCGGCTGCTCATCACATTTTTCCTGGACAATTGAATAAACTCTTAATTGATCTTCCTGTCTCAAACCTCTCTCCACTTCAATCCATTCCTCACACAGCTGCCAAAGTGATATTCCTTAAGCACAAAGTGTGACAAAATTACTCCCTTACTCAATTAGTTCTGGTGGCTCTCTATTGCCTCTGTGATTAAATTAAACTCTTCTGTTTAATTTAGAAAGCTTTTCCCAATCTGGCCCTAACCTACCTTTTCTGCCTCATCATATATGACTTCTTTTTCCATACTTCACAATCGAGTCAAACTAACTTTCTTGCCCTTAGCTCACATCCAACAATCTTACCTCCTTTATCTATGCCCTTGCAATGATTATTCTCCATCCCTAAAACCCATTCTCTCCCTCTAACTAATAGAATTCCTTATTTCTTCAGGAACAGGTTAAGTACCTCCTCTACTAGTCCCCATCTTTCCAAAATTATCTTGTTTTTATTTGGTGTTTATCCTGTACATCCTTTTAAATTCATATGCAGTATGCTTACAATAAAACATAAACTCCTCGAGGGTAGGAATTGTTCAATGTCTTTAATCCCAGTGCCTAGCCTAATGCCTAGAGTGTAGTAGGTAATTAATAAATGTTTATAAATTGATTAACTGTGGTAGGGATAATCATTACTTTTGAGTTTTATACTTTTAATTGTGTGTTGAAAGCTAATTGGAAAGGGCCACATGCCTAGGTTCATTATCATCCTACAAGAATCTATATAATTTACTAGTTAACTCAGAGAACATTTTTCAACATAATGAAAACCAATGTATTTCTGATGCATCTCTTTACCAGTGGTAGATTTTGACTCCCCATCTATCATAGGCATGAAAGTCTATTATTGGTGAATAACTCCATTCAGCATTCCTCTTCTCTCATGTGAAAATGGTCATCAGACAAACTTTGTAAAGTTGTCCAAGAGCAATGCCACTAATACAATGTAATTTGCTGAACATCACAGAATAGGAAAATGTAAGACTATTTTCAGTAGAGGTAAAACGGGACAAATGTGATCATTTAGAAAATGTCTATCAATTTTATGAGAAGTGATAATTGAACCTTATATTTGGTGTAATTAATTAATGATATAAAGTAATTTATGTACCCAAGCACCTAATATATGATATGAAATAGTGACAATTGCACTTAAAATGATGAAATCTCAAAGTGTAACTGGACCTGGGTACATACAGAAGAAAGCTGTGCCAAAGGAAAAACAAAATTTCAAAGATATTTAGTGTCTGATTTTCACTAAACCTCAAATACTCCAAAATAATGATCACAAATCCCTATCCTTTAAAAATTTTTATAAGAAATCTTTGAAAATGTTCTATATTTGTTTTAAGGATATAGATTATGAAAGCATGAGAAGTGAACAGGATGTCTTTGATGATTATTTTCCATAGCAGACCACATATTTATGATCACTGATCCAATAAAAATACTACTCTCTAGAGTTTATCATTTTAATCAAATTGACCCAGGCAGACAAATGCAATATTAAAGGTCCTTTTCACACGAGATGTCTTTATCATATAAAATTACCAAAGATAATGACATATGTAAATAAGGAGATAAATGCTTAGTCTTATTATATAGTGACACCAATAATCATGCAAAAATCAGGGAAATATATGGTAATCTAGAATTTTCTTCTGTATCATGGAAGTTGACCTTTGCAGAATGCAGTTTGCTGATTCCATATTGATAGAAAGGTTTTCCATATGATTTATTCAAATTATAAGCATTATATTTGGACCCAGAACACTACAAAATCTACTAAGTAAAATCTACAGTATTGCAAAAAGTGGATTGCTCTGACCACCCATGGTATGGGAAATTTTTAAAAAATGAAAAATGTATAATATTGTCCAAATAATAAGATACAATTGAACACAAAGTTCATTGTGTTAATCCACTGATACATTAAGATATATATGTATATATATGTACATACAAATATATAGATATTCAAATAGATCTGTGATCCCATGAAGTTGGAAGTTCCCTTCAATCATGTAGATAGTAACCAAAAAATATCTGACCCATTTTATAAGAATCTTGACCATGTGCTCTTATAAGTTCACTCCAAGAGATTCACTAAATGTGCTGGAGGCTTTCCTTGCACTTGTAATACATGCATGTTATATAATATATGATATGTTAATACAATATTATATTATATAATATAAATGTGTGTTTACAGATATAACAGACAAGCAATAAAAATGGATAATTACCTATGTCACCAACTGAGTAACTAACTGCTAGCATGAAATAAAAGATGGTGTTTAATTAACAAGATCCCCAAACTTTGTATTACTACAAAAGTGTATTTCTATCTGGATTATATCGTTATATCACATTAGTCACATTATATATTGATAGAGATTGGTCTAGAGATAGGCAAATAGTGTGTGTATATATATATATATATATATATATATATATATCACAACATATGTGTAGATACATATATGTATAGGTGAATTTATGTATCTTTACGGTATGTCTGTGTATATATATACACACATATATAGGAAAAATTGTGTGTGTATCTACACGTGCTGTACAATGTTGTAGAATGAGAATGGGTTTGGGATATGAAGTGAGGTGGCATGATGTAGAGAAACTCTCGCTATATTTTTGATCCAAAGACCATAGCTTAGCTTTGATATTCACTACCTTGTGGTACTTTGGGCAAGTTACTTCACTTTCTGGATTCCATTTTTTTTCATTCAGAAAATGAGATGAAAGATGCAGATAATGTCTAAGGTCCTTGTGGCACAATCTGTTGAAATAACATTACCTTAAAATTTTCTAGTTTGACAAAACCTGCCTGAACATAACCTTTAAAAACACAGAATCACCTTCTTGAGGACAATGGGGTAGGACTTCTCTGTAGAAAACATTTGAAAAACAACTCACATCCTTATAAATGTTCCAGTCAGTATCCCATCATGGCAACAAGGGGTAATTAGTTTCTGCATGAGACTTTTGAATAAATTCCTCACAGAATACTATGGTATTAAAAGTAATTATGTGCACTGGAAATCTAATGGCATAATTGTTACAAAGCATGGTATTGTATAACTGTGGGAAATTATGTCTAAGTTTCAGGCTACTGTAATTATTAAACAATGTTCCACAATAAATTTGAGTTTTAGTTTAATAAAAACAAGCCCCAAAAGCAAGGGAAGAACATTTTCAATGGAAAATCAGAAATTATGAAATTTTCTGAATTTTAGACAATGAATAATACACTTTTTAAAGTGCCTAGAAATGATCCATTGAGATCATTTAAAAAAACACACACACAATTATAATAGCTAGATTATTTTGCTAAGAATTGTGGGGGAAGGAAAAAAAACCTTTAAGCTAAAATATCTCATAGATCGCATGGGCAAATAGGGTAAGATCACATATTTTAAGCTAAAAAGGACATAGTCCAAGTTTCTCATCATACAGAGGAGGAATTGAGGCCTGGAAAGGTGAAATGACTTACCCAAGATCACTCAAGCAGTAAGTGGGCAATTCAGGAAGTGAAACCAGATTCTCTGATTCCAGATCAAATTGGGTTCTTTTATTTTGCCTGAACCTGAAGGCATGTACATGTATAAAATATATGTATATGTAAAAAATGATAAAATTAATAAAATTCAAATGTTTATGCCTAAAATAATATATACATGCATATGCAATCTATGCCTATGAATTGTGTGTGGTATATATATATATATATATATATATATATATATACACATATACACACACACACACACACATACATATATACATACATATATACATATACATACATACATATGTATCAGCAATGCAGTATTCACAATGCCTACAGTAACTATAAATATGCTGATATAGTTATTAATCACAAAATGGAACAGGCTCTCTACATAAGAAATATAGATAGTGCATTCATTTAAATACCAGAAAACTGAGTCCCAAAACCAGAAAGTCAAAGCCAACCCAGTAGCGATGAAGTTGGCACATGTGGTCA
>CM053580.1:487318148-487336363 GCA_028627135.1 Pseudochirops cupreus
ATATTATAATGTTTTGAATGTTTGTCTTGATTTGTAATGGAATAAACAGAGTATTCACTATATTTTGTAATCTGAACTCTAAAGGCTGTTCACAGTAGCATTCCTTTGGGAATCTGCTGGTGCATGGCATTACAACATCCAAGGAATAAACTAAGGGATATATAAAATGATGGTTTTCCAGTGAGCCAGAAAAGCAATTTATATTATAGTACCAAGTACTGTAATGTCATTATCTTATTTGTTTGACTAGATTTCTCTAAGACACAGGAAAAAATAAAACAACCCAAACAAGAAGTAAGACAGAAGAACATCAGAGAAAAATGAGACAAGATGAGAGTAGAATGGGCAAATATAATTTGAATTTAATTGTGACTCAGAATAATTAGAAGAAAAATTACGTTACTATCAAGGTCATAAATTGAAGTTAAATGTATGGGGTGCTCAGGCCCTAGCCCTAAGATCAGGTCTCTGGAAGTCTCCCAATTTCTCAGAACACCCCTGTCCTGTGAGAAAATGTTCTCTTGTTGCAGGACACATTCTCTTATCAGAACAGACAGGAGGTGGGTACCTAGCCTAAGGATTTTTGTTCCTGGCTGATCCAAAGACTCTTCATCCTCCCAGATCCCCAAGGTCCACACTTCTGACAACCCCCTCAATGTCTGGTATACTCCCTACACTTTCCCATTCACAGCTCCCAAAGACACATGCATCCTTAGACTACATAATTAGTATCCCTTACATTCTTTTCCCATGTCCCTTTTCCTTATAAACCCTAGCATAATCCTTAGTCTCTTACAGGTTCCCATAAGGACCCTTGGCCACTTTTGCTAAAGCATTACAATAAACCCTTTGCCACTTGATTAAGAGAATGCTTGAATGTCTTTGAATTCTCGGGGTCCCAACACTCCAAAAACTAGTCAGAGCAATACAAAGGAAATGTTGACATTAAGGAAATTAACGGAAACAAAGAAAATGTAGAAATGTTCTAGTTCTTATGTAATTCAAAATTTTAAAACTGCACATGCAAGCGCACGTGTATAAGAAAGGTAATTTATTAATGACTACTAACTACTTTTCTGTAGCTTCTTAACTTCCTAGACAAAGCCGTACAGAACAATATGTAGACTGCCCTTTGGCTAAGAGTCTCATTTGTACAATCCCAATGTTGGCTCACATGAACTTCTTAAACTGATCTTTTTGAGTGAATCAAAAATAACCAATAAGATAAAACATAAACCAATTCGGTTATAGCTAAAACTGCGGGAGAACTTTGCTGACAGAGTACAAATGTGCACAAACCCAACAACATTCTCTTGTTATTTATGATCAGCAGTAATTAAATGCTGGAAAAAAAGGAAAGTCAGAGCAATTATAAATTTAGCTGAAGTAATAATTTTCTTTGTGATTGTTGGACCTATGTTTTCCTCATTACCCTAATCTCTTTTCACAGACCGAAATCACTTCTTGTATTCTTGCTGTTTTTTTTTAACTTTTCATCTCTAACTCTGAATTCCTTCTTTCCTTCCTATAACATACCCAGCTTTCAGGTGTTATACAGTACAGATTCATTTCATATTATTGATTGGACTAGATGGTTGTTAAGATCCCTCCCAATTCTTCATATTGTGTGATTCTGTAATTCCTTCAGCCCTAATTTTATGAATTTAACCACAGAAATGGTCCAAGATACCCATTTAACTAAGTTGTATATATTGGATCTAGTCACTAATTCATAATAATACCAGGAGCTATCATTTCTTCCTTCTTTTTTTCCCCCAGTAATTTCATCATCTGCATTGGAGTTAGGAAATCCTACCGCCATGTCAGATTGCAATCTATCTATAACTTAGTAGATAAACCGTAGGGAATTGACAATAGTAAAAGGAGAGGTTGAGTGACTTGTCCAAAGTCACACAGTTACCAAGCATCAGTGATGCCATCTGGACCCCAATCTTTCTGATTTTAAGAAACACTATCCACCATTCATTTACTAAAAAGATTCTAGTTGATATTTTTAAGCTATATTAGGAAAAGATTGATTTGCTAGTAAATTATTAGGGTCAGAAGAGCAGCACAAGGAGTATGTGGAAAACTACAGCTTAATCATTATTACCAACAACAAGAATTTATCAAGCACTTGCTATGTACCTTTCACTAAGCATACACGTCAAGTATGTTCCAATTTAGTTTCAACTTGTGTAAAAGAGATTTGCCATCTTTTAAAAAAAATAATAAGCAAGCTTTCAACAAACAAATCTGAGATTAGGAGAAAATGGAAAGCTGTTGAGAGATCTTGGGCTCCCTGACTTTTTAAACAGTAAATACATTTCAAGAACAAGAAGGAGGAAATTGAAATTAGATAACAAAGCTAGAGGACAGAGAAGAGAAATACAGAAAAGCCCTACTTCCCTCTCCATGACCAGGAAAAATACTATCATAAGAACAGCAGGGAAAGTACCTTCACCTTGTTGTAAGAACAATTTCTAAAAGTACAATTCAGAGAGACCACATTCAGAGTAAGCAAAAGAAATGCAGTTCTTTCTGCAGAGGAAAGTATAAAAACAATCAGGAACACTTCATACTCTTGAGCCTAATCAGATGGAGGAGAAAATCTAGGCTCCATTCTTTTCCTCATCAAAGGGTTATCATTAAGAAAAATACCAGTAATGACCCATAGGCAGGTACAGTCATTTTGGTGGATAAATTTAAGCAAAGCACCACCAAGGAATTAGATAACTACCAAATCTTTAAATAGGAAAGGTTTACTTGATTAATAACCCAGATTCAAGTAAAGTGCAAATGATGATAAGAAGGAACAGTAGAAAAAAGCTAAGGATTTCTCAAAAGACTTTGGCTTAGGCTTATTTAAATTTTTACTTTAAATTGTATCTCATTTGTTCTAACCTGTCTTGTTAGTGATGCTTGTTAATATTTGTTCTGTTGCCTTAACAGTTTAATTAGATGAGAAATAACAAAATTGTATATGTTGAGTAGATACTTCTGGTATTTTAATAATCAGTGTCAAAAGGACTATTTAATTTTACTTTAGAAAACTGTGGTTCTTATAAATTGCAGAGGGAAGTTCTTGGCAATCTTAAACAATTTCAGAAATCACAAAATTTTAGAACTGAAAGGGAGCTTAAATATTACTTAATGCAGCTCCCTTATTTTACAGAAAAAATAAATTTAAGACCTGCAGATACAAATTACAATGTTATACAGTTAGTGGAAGATTCAGGATTAGAAACAAGAAATCTTGACTCCAAGGCTATTGATTTTTTGTTTGTTTGTTTGAATTAGAAGAAGTCATATGCAGCTGAAATGGTTAGAGAAGTTTTATAGAAGAGGTGAAAATGTAGCTTGGAATTAAAGCATGAGAAAATAGAAAGGAATAGTGAACTCAGCAAAAGTGTTAACGAGGCAGGAAAATGCAAATATCATTTTGGGGCAGTTATTATTCTAGTTTGAGTACAGTAGATGACAAATGTAGGGAAATAGTAAAAGATAAGACCAGGTAGGAGGGAAGAATACACATTTCACAAATTAACATATTTGGCCTTTATAGAGCAAAGAGGAACAAATGGAAAGATGGACACCATTTGGATACTGAAGTACCTAATTTGTTTCCTGGAGGCAGGGTAAAAAATAATCTGTGGATTAATGTATAAAGATACCATATAGGTAGTTTGCAACTGCCATGTTGAAAAACAAGAGATGGTGACCTTAAATGTAGTAACAAAGAAGGCAGAAACAAAGGCAACCTAAAAATAATAAGAAAATATTATAGAGACACAAAGTCTTAAACGATTTCTAAGCCATCTAATCCAATATTTTCAGAATTTGTATCTCTAATATGAATGGCAAATCACTCTGGTATCTTTGTTGAGAAAACCTCAAATGAGGTTACAAAGAGTTGGACATGATTGAAAAAATGGCTGAACAATAGCAAAAACAAATCTCTAATATGTTCAGCAAGTGTTGTCTACATGTGAAACTTTGAGAATGTTATTCGACAATATTTGCCATCTGTTTCCACAATTATAAAATGAAGGAGTTGGAAAAAATGATCCATCATTTCTCAGACCCAGGGGTGTCAAACAAGAGGTCAGAGAACTCCTGAGTGCCACCCAAACTGAATTAAAATATAATTGAGAAATATTTAGTAAAATAAATAAAAGTACAATGGAACATATATAATTTTAACATATGGTTTTCAAAGTCAACATGCAGCTGCCAGGGAATCTTATGTAAGTTTTGGTGGAACTCATTTCTACTTGAGTTTGAAATCACTGTCCCAGCACATTTAAGAGTTCTAATCATAAGGAAGTTTTTCATTCCTTCAAGGGAAGTCTGCCTTTTCATAACTTTCACTCATTGCTTTAATTTCTCTCCTTTCGAGTTAAGCAGAACAAATCTAACCCTCTCCCATATGAATAATCTTCAAACACTTCAACCATTATATGTTCCCTACTGGAAAAAAGCAAATAAAGTATACTTCATTCTGAGATTAATATCCTGCCATTCAAACATGTTTGACCATCCCGCTTGCCATTCTCTGGGTGTTTTCAACTTATCTATTTTTTGCTTAAAATGTGGTGCCCTGAATGGGATACAGAACTCCAAAAAATGGAGTAATGAAGACAGAGTGAAACAAGAGTTATCAAATCCTTAATGTTGGAAAGGATGCCTTGCTTAACGTGGCCTAATATCACATTATTTTTTTAAATCTACATGTCACATTCTTGACTCATTTTTTCATATGAATGCTGTCTAGGCATGTCACTACCATCTTTTAAAATTAGTTAATTAATTATTAGTTTTCAGCATTCACTTCCACAAGATTTTGAGTTCTGAATTTTCTCCCCATCTCTCCCCAAGACAGTGTGCATTCTGATTATTCCTTCCTCCAATTTTCATATTTTCATATTTCATATTCCTCACTCCCCCCCTTTCTCTTATACCCTTCCTTTCTATTTCCTTGTAGGGCAAGATAGATTTTCATACCCCATTGCCTCTATATCTTATTTCCCAGCTGAATGCAAAAACAATTCTCAACATTCCTCTTTAAAACACTGACTTCTAAATTCTCTCCCCTTTCCGCTCCACACTCACCCCTACTGAGAAGGCAAGCAACTTGACACAGGCTATACATATGTTGCCATGCAAAACATCTCCATAGTAGTCATGTTGTGAAAGACTATGTTTCCCTCCATCCTATCTTGCTCCCCATTTAATCAGTTCTCTTCTTTGACCCTGCCTCTCCTCAAAAGTGTTTGCTTCTGATTACTCCCTCCCCTAATCTGCCCTCCTTTCTATCTCTCCCCCCACTTATCCCCTTCCCTCCTACTTTCCTGTAGAGTAAGATAGATTTCCATACCCAATTGAGTGTGTTATTCCCTCCTTAAGCCAAATCTGATAAGAGTAAGGTTCACTCATTCCCTCTCACACACACCCTCTTCCCCTTCACTGTAAAATTTTTTTCTTGCTTCTTTTATGTGAGATAATTTACCACATTCTACCTATCCCTTTCTCCTCCTAATACATTCCTCTCTTATCCCTTAATTCTATTCTTTAGATGTCATCCTTTCATATTCAACTTGCCTTGTATCCTCTGTCTGTCTGTCTGTCTATCTATCTGTCTATCTTCCCTCTACTCTAATACTGAGAAAGACCTCATGAGTTAAAATATCTTTCCATGTAGGAATAAAAACAGTTGAACTTTACTAAGTCCCTTATGATTTCTCTTTCCTGTTTACCTTTTCATGATTCTGTTGAGTCTTGTATTTGAAGGTCAAATTTCCTATTCAGCTCTGGTCCTTTCACTAAGAATGCTTGAAATATCTTTATTTCATTGAATATCCATTTTTCCCCCTGAAGGATTATACTAAGTTTTGTGGGATAGGTGATTCTTGGTTTTAATCCCAGTTCCTTTGCCCACTGGAATATCATATTCCAAGTCCTCAAATCCCATAAGGTAAAACCCGCTAAATCCTATGTTGTCCTGGTGGTGTTTCCACAATACTCAAATTGTTTCTTTCTCATTGCTTGCAATATTTTCTTCTTGAAATGGGAACTCTGGAATTTGACTATAATATTCCTAAGAGTTTTCCTTTTGGATCTCTTTCAGGAAGTGATCAGGGATTCTTTCCATTTCTATTTTACCCTCTGGTTCTAGAATATCAGGGCAGTTTCCAGATAATTTCGTGAAAGATGATGTCTAAGCTTTTTTTTTTTTTGATCATGGCTTTCAGGTAGTCCAATAATTTTTAAACTCTCTCTCCTAGATCTGTTTTCCAGATCAGTTGTTTTTCCAGTGAGTTATTTTACATTATCTTCTATTTTTTTATTCTTTTGGTTCTGTTTTATAGTTTCTTGATTTCTCATAGAGTCATTAGCTTCCATTTATTCCATTCTAATTTTTAAGGAATTATTTTCTTCAGTGAGATTTTGGACCTCCTTTTACATTTGACCAATTCTGCTTCTGAGGCATTCTTTTCCTCATTGACTTTTTGAACCTCTTTTGACATTTGGGTTAGTATATTTTTTAAGGTATTATTTTCTTCTGTATTTTTTGCATCTCCTTTAGCAAGCTGTTGACTCATTTTTTATGATTTTCTTGCATCACTCTCATTTTTCTTCCCATTTTTTCCTCTATTTTTCTTCCCAATTTTTCCTCTATTTCTCTTACTTGATTTTTAAAATCCTCTGCTTTCACTGTGGAGGGTGTACTATTCCCAGCTTAATGGGTTTTGTGCAGCTATTTTCAGATATGCCTGTAGGGACTTGTAAATCTTTTTGTTCTTCTAGGGTGGTATGATCAAAGGAGAAGTGTTTACTCCTTTCCTGGCCTGTGCTCTGTTCTGTGAGAGACCAGAAACACGCTTTTCTACCTTGGAACTATGAGAAGGATTCCCTCTCCACCACTACCACAAACTCTGCCATGCCAGCCCTCCTTCTCCCAGGACTACCACCCAGAACTGCAACCCAGATTCAGGTACAGGCAAAGTAAAACAATTGTGCCTCAGCACCAGCAAAGATATCTCTGCAATTCCCTCTAATCAGCCACTCTATACCCTATCATCTGTGGGCTAAGTGCTTCAGAAGAAGCCTCTGCTGCCACCATTGCTGTGGGGCTGGGGCTTCTCTCATCCAGGTCCAACAGATCTTTCCTACTCACCGTGTAAGTTGTCTTTGACACTAGTGGGTTGAGAAGTCTGGAAACCACCACAGCTGCCAGTGGTTTAGTCCCCTGAAGCCTGCTTCAGGTTTCCCCAGGCCTCATCTGTGCTGGTGATTTTTGTGCTGAACTGTGTACCTCTCTCACACTGGTGCAACAGAGCTTTTCTATCAACCTTCCAGGTTGTCTTGGGCTAGAAATTTGTTTTACTCTGTCATTTTGTGGGTTCTGCTGCTCTAGAAATTATTTAGAATCATTTTTACAGGTATTTGGAAGGGTTTGGGGGAGAGCTCAAGCAAGTCCTGCTTTTGTTCCACCATCTTGGCTCCACCATCATGTCACTACCATCTTGAACTTGTGAATTCTATTTCTTGAAAACAAGTATAGAACTCATTATATATTTGTATACTCATAATATAATGGATATATATATATACATGTATAATATATTATGTAATATATATTATATAATAAGTATAAAACTTTTTTTTCTCTATTCAATTTCTTCTTATTAGCTGTGGCTTATTATTTTGGCCACTTAAGATCTTTTTGTAATATTGACTGCTAAGTATCCTTCTTAGTTTTGTGTTAACTGCATGTTTGGTAAGTATTTCATCTCTTCCTTAATCCACATCAATCCTGAAATTGTTGACCATCATAAAGTCAAAAGCAGACACCCCTCTCAAGAGAGCCTTCTAGGAAGTCTCTTTTTTTCTTTTTAGCAAATAAACCCATTTATCCAAGCTAATAGCAAACAGAAATCAAAGAAGGTATGTAGAGGAGGATATGTGCAAAGCAATACATGAAGTAAATGAGCTCTTCCTTTGAGAGCAAGGTATCTGCTCAGGCAAGAGAGAAGGTTCCAGATCTCACACAAGAGGAAATTCCTGAAGTCTCTATTGTAGTAAGACAAATAAAGGAAAGCATAAGAGTAAAAGCAACATATATTAAATATGAGTAAAATAAATTAATCTTAATGAAAGAGTGCCAAGGCAACTTGAACTAATTCTCAGAATACATAAGTAAAATTATTAGATGAGCAGACTTTTCCGGGAACATCTGTTCTTATTTTGCTTTTTGGAAGGCAACTGGGGTTAAGTGACTTGCCCAAACTCAAACAGCTACTAAGTATGTCAAGTGTCTGAGGCCACATTTGAACTCGGGTCCTCCTGACTCCAGGGCCAGTGCTCTATTCACTGTGCCACCTAGCCACCCTGACTTCCCTGTTCTTATTGATTCACTATTCACTGATTCTCTATCAGTTGAAGGAAAATAAAGTGAATTATTTTGCCTGAGTTATATTATCTTACAATTAGCAAAGACTTCTCTGTAATTTTTGTCACAAGTTCAGAGAAGATCAATTTGACTTCTATTGTTTCACTACTATCTAATTTTTGTTCCTTTTCTCCAGTGTAAGATTGTTGTTGTTCAGTCACCCCGTTTTGTACTTTCTTGGCAAAGACACTGGAGCAGTTTTCTCTCTTTCTTTAGATCACTTTACAGATGAGGAACTGAAGCAATACTTGCCAGGATCATGTAGCTAGTAAGTATATGAGGCTGTATTTGGACTTAAGATGAGTCTCCTTGACTTCAGACTCAGCACTCTATCCTTAGATGCCCCAGTCTAAAGTACTGCTCTATAAAGTACTTTCATTTCATAAGGATTAGTATACTGCTAAATTTAGTTTGCTTTGTACGATCAGTTTTGGGGGCCTAAGTCTGATCAGGGTTGTTAAAACAAACTTTACTCTGCTTCAGAGGTCTGAGAAAGTAGTTCATTTTAAATGGTCTAATAGCTTTAGTATGTTGGAGTGATATTGACACCAGCACTGTTCTATGTTATGGAACAGATAACAGATCATAGAAACTGAAAATATGATTATTAACCATAAGCTAACATAAGGTCATTTTCAGAGAGAACACAGATTCCTTAATCCAGAAAGAGAGAGGTGAAAGGATTCATTTAATAACTATACCAGTTAAGCCTGAAACAGATTGTTACGAAAACTGCAGTTGCTGTTGAGAAGTGCAATTAAGCAGAGAAATACTTTGGACGTAGTATATCAGAAAAGTCACTCAGAAGATCAATAAATTTGGCTGAAATTTTGTACACTCTGAGGTATTAGACAATTGAAATGTGGATCCAATGAGCTTAGCAGCAGTATCATTTGTTCAACACAGAAAATGCACTTATTAAGGAACATTATTAATGGACAGTTCCCAAGACAGAAAGAGGGTACCTAAGTTTATAATTCTAGAATTGTGTGTTGCCCTGAACATGCTTTTTTTTTTACTCACATGTACTAGTAAAGCAAGTTTCTTTAAGTGTGCACGCATTCTATTCCACAAATGTCAAGCATATTGCTGCAAGAAAGTGATCTAGGTTTTATGTGTAGATTGCAGTATATTTTATTTCTTATACTTTGTTTAAATATATAGATATCCACGATGCTATTTTTCTTTTAGCTTATTTATGATTTCAAAATATCATCATTATGGACATATGGTATGTATAAATGGAAATGCATCTGTGGGGGTTTGAAATCTAGAGTATTAAGGTGAACATAACCCCCCATAACAGAATTACTTTGAGGACCCTGAGAGAAATAGAGTTTAACCATTGTAATGTTGATTTTTGTTTGCTTTTTTTGAGCAGGTTGGATATAGTAAGCCAGCCCCTAAAGTGCGAGAGATGTGATGTGCTACAATGTGGGTGGACATCCCATGCAACCATTATACAAAAATGATATTATTTTATTGGAAACCTGGCATAATAAATATTCCTGATAGAGTAACCAACAGCACTTTAAACTCATCAAAACCATAGCCTCTAATTAGCCACAGAGTAAGTCAAGTTCACTAAACAGTTTAATTCTTCCTAGGGAGTCATTGATGCTCCAGAGAATCTGACTCATGATCATTCAGTAACATTTTAATGCTTCCTAAGTGGAAGGCAAAGTGGTAGGTGTTTTGATGAGACTTTAAAAATTATAAAAAGTATAATCCTTGGATAATGCGCTATATATATAAAATGTACGGAGGCATAGCAGTTAGAGAATAAATGAAAATGCCATTAGAAAACACTTAGCATAAAAGAAAGTTCTAAATAAAATGTATAACATGCAATCAAGCGTGAGAAATAGTGATATATAATAGATATGGTCTCATGAAATTATTGGTTCAAGGTCTGCCAATAACACACAAAAGCAGTGAGTCCATGAACAAGTCACTTAACTTCTTTGTATCCCCAGGAAATTCTTTACTACCATAAGTATGGCATGATGAATCAGAAGCAAGATTTGGATTCAGGAAAACCTAGGTTTAAATACTGTTTCTGACACTCATTGACTGTGTAACTGTGGGCAAATTATCTCATCTATCTTTGCTTGAGTTTCTTCATCTGTAAAATGAGATAGGAGGTAGATTTGATAGTATCAACTGTCTCTTTCTAGGTTTTCTCTTTCTAGATTTTCTAAATCTATGATGCTTTGGTAAGTTTCAAATAAGTTGTGGTCTGCATCAGTGGAAGAAATTCCCATGTAGGGAGTTGTCTACAAGGATGAAAAAAAAAAGAGCAGACAATTTAAAAATACAACTATGAATTATTTAGGGATTTCAATGGGCTATTTCCAGATCCAGCATGCATTTTATTGGATTTTCTTAGCAAATACTTACAATCTAGTCAATTAGTGGTCAGATAAATAATAGTGGGAGGAGAGAGGAAGAAAGGATTTAAAGCCTCCTTAGACCCTGTACAATATCGTTTTTCAGAGTCTGATATTTCTGTCCTATAAAACTCGAAAGACAGTGTATACAGGTGTATTGAATGTAAAATATAAGTAAATGACAGTGAAACAGAGTTATTGTTATTACCTATTAATACTAAGATATTTTACACTACTAAAGTGTTTATTAGAAGAGAAAAAAGCTATGCCAAAATGGATCATTTCTTATAAACAAGAGACTATTATCTTGGTAATTCCTTTTTTATAGCTTACCTTTAAAAAAAGGAAAAAAAACACTAATACATTTTTGTCCTAAACATTAAGTTATAAACCAGGTGCACTATTGACTTTCAAGACAGAATAGAATAACTATCCAAGCATTAAATACAATTGCACCCTCTGAATATAAAGACCAATTTGTCAGTCCTTACTCAGGCAAAACTATCTTTAGAATCAGTGGGAGTTCTGACTAAATAAGGACTGAATTGGATTTAATAAACCCACAGCTGTGTCCATTTTTTGTATTGCTTTTTCTTGAGGCTTCATGTTACATTCTGTGTTTTCACTAATGAAAAACTAATGCTCTATAATACAAAAATAATGAATAATTAAACTGAAATTTAACGAATTCTTCAGGCTCCATTTTAAGAAAACCACTTTGAAAGGACAAAATTCCTAGACTCGTGAAGAATATGCATTTAGACATTTTCCTAAATAATCTGATATTTTATATGATTTTTTGATATTTTATATGATTTTGAAATCCTATTTTCTCTTCCCCATTCCCTTCTTATTTGGGTTCTTGAGTCTGAACAACAGGATCCTCTGGGTATAACTGGGTATAACTTACAACTTTAAGCAGTTATTAAATAGTCCAGAAAAAAGTCAACTAAATACAGGAAATCTGCCAGTAGCCCCAAGCTGAGAAGTAGGGGATCATTTCTTCTCTTCTTCTCCCCCTTCATTTTTCCAAAGGTAGTATAAAAGGAAGAGCCTTAACAAAACGTGATTGCTTCCTATGGCTAAGAAGTTCTAAAGGGAATGCAATTTTCACATTAACTGCATGAAGTCTTCCGTGTCCTTTCTCAGAAACATCCAGCAACAGCTGTTTTAAATTCTGTAGTAGTGAAGTCAAAGTAGATAGCTCTTTTTAAAATATTATGATGATAAAAAGGTCCATCTTGCCAATCATGACAATTTTTCTATGAACATTTGTGACTTGAAATAGATTTTAGTCCTGAATGGCACAAAGAACCATGCTGGCTTCTTTACAATCATGAGAAACAGAGCAGTTACTGTTGTGCATGTAGATCTGTGTGCATAGTTAAGGAATTACTTATGATGTGATCACACATAAGTGTTTCTTGATTTTTCTGAAGTTTTTTTTATACACAAGGCCAAGAAAAAAAACACATGCAGAAAAATTATTCTCAAAGATTAATTTTAGTGCAAGGAAGGTACAGATTACAAAATATTGACAAGTTGCAAATGACTACTTATAATTTATACATTAAAATTTTGGATTAGCTAAAAGTATTTGTATAACTGTTACATAAACCACATTTCTTGCTAAAACTCTCATATTTCTATCCAAGAGCATTAAATATGACATGGTGTATCATAAGGTACATCTTTTTTTTTCTTTTTTCTAAGCTAGGAAGAGAAAACTGTACTACATAAGCAAGAAATGAAAAGCCTAATTAGATATGAAAATATTTTGTAGCTGTAGTTAAACAATTTATTTAAAAGTTCTGATGTATGCATGTATTTTTTTTTACTCTGTGATAACCAGGCATAAAAGGCAAGCAATTTATTTAAATATCTCAAATTAATATGACTTTTTAAAAATAATTTTTACAGTTTCATTCTTTTTTAATTTTCCAGTAGCATGAAACATTGTAGATAGTTGATTTCCCTCTAACATGAATATATAATAATAGCTGATAGTTATATAGGCTTTAACATTCCGAAAATTGCAGACACTATCTCATATGATACTCACAGCACCTGCTAAGTGGTAGGTGTTGTGGGTTTAAGTTTTTTCTGTTTTATAGATGAGGAACCTGAGGCTCAGGGAGGTCCAAAGTCTTAACCATAGTCACACAACTATTAAATCTCAGCCCACTCAACTCTTAACTGCAAGCCTAACATCATTTCAACTACAACATACTTGCTGCCTGTAAAACCAAGATCTTCTGACTTCAACTCTAGTCCTCTCTTTACTTAACCTTGCTTTGGCTAACTAGTCCCCAATACTGCTACTGTACACATCATTGTCCTTGTTTTTATCTGAACAGTTGTACAACCATATCTATAAGGTAAAAAAAAAAAATTACCTATTTGGAAGTGGTGTGAAAGATAGGTTGGAGAAGAGGGACTGTGAATACAGGAAAAATCTATCTGGGAGGCTATTATACTAATCAAGGAAGGTGGGCATCATTTTCAACATCATCATTATGACAATCATTTAAATAGTGCTTCAAGGTTTGTAAAGAGCTTCAGAAATTTTATCTCATATTATTTTTCCTTACAACAACCCTGGGAGGTCTGTACTATTATCCCCACTTTACAGATGAGGAAACTGAAAGAGCAAAAGTTAAATGATCTGCTGAGGGTCACACAGTGAGGAAGTTGTCTGAAATAGAATTTGAACTAGGGCCTTCCTGCCAGTTCCAGCAGTCTATCTATTGAGTCACCTCTGACGACTTACAGTTTTTAGAAGAGGGAAAAAGAAGAATCATAGACAGTATTTGAAAATCAGAGATGAGAGAGAAAGAAGAGTCCAGTAGAGTAACTCCAGGTTTACAGACATGGCGGGGGAGGGACTGGATAAAATGTGGCACAACTGAAAGAAATAGCAAAGTATTAAAGTAGAGTAGATGTTTGGAGAAAATAACAATAAACTTGGTCTTGGGCATTCTGAAGTTGAGATGCTAGTTGGACAGTTAGGTTTGTGTGTCTATGCGTGTATACATACATATATGTACATACATGTCTATAAATACATATGTGTGCATTTGTGCATGTACACACGGTGTATATCCATATGTGCATACATATATGTGTATGTGCATATATATGTGCGCACGCGCACACACACGTATATATATAATTTTTTTTATATCTTGCAGGCAATTACAGATGTGGGTCTGGTATTCAGGAGAAAGATGGAGACTGAGCATAGCCATCATTTCCACAGAGGTGATAGTTGGAACAGTGGGAGTCAATCATATTTCCATTCAGGATCTTGGGTGTCAGAACATTACTGTGTTCCATGCCCTAAGTGCTCCCTGACCCAATTCAGCTAGCCTGCTAATGGTACTTGGTAACTAGAAGCCTGGACATGGTGAGCACATACACAGAAGACTGCCCCTAGATCCCTAGGGTCTCAAAGATCTAGTGGAAATTCTGAATTGGTATAACCACACCCAGTATAAGCACAGGTAAAGGGGGAAGACACCATTAGCAACAAGAAGGAAAACAGTACACTAAAACTGAGCTCTGTATCATCAGTGTCTAGCATTATTGAATTAGAGGTGAGGAGGGGCAGGGAAATGAATGCAAGATTAGAAGGGGGTACCAAACCTGTTTTAGAGCATGGACGGGTAAAATCAAGATGAAATAGTTAGGAACCAGGGGCATGTGCTAGGTTTGAGGTTAAGGCTTAAAGCCAGAAGAAATGGAAAAAGAGGAAAGGCGAGCATGTTTTGAAGTAGGAACAATTCCAGGCCTTGGTACTATTGCAGGAAGAAAGAAATGAGTCAATCCTTATAGGATTTTTACCCTTCAAAATCTGCATTTGGTTCTATTCCCAGTTTGTCTTGTAGCCCAGGGAAGCAGGGAGGAATAGAATTATAAGGGGGTAAAGCAGGGAAGAAATATTGTGGTTTTGTGATACCTTAACTCAGGAAAATATTGTCATGTAAATAACCATGGAAGATGCAATAAGTTAACCAGCATTATGTCATATTAAAATGTGATTGACCAAATAGTGGAATGGAAAAGATAAAGAGGAATTCTGGGTGTCTCACCAAAAGAGGAAAAGAGTGCCAAAAACTAAAAGTGGGGGTTGTTTGCATAGATATAACTCTATCTTTGACTGTAGGCAGTAATTTAAAATCTCATATTGGAGAGTTTTCTTGTCTTATTGCAAATAGTTTCCTCTCTTTTCTGATTTGATGCTTCATCACACAAATGAATCCCTCATATTCCTTATCCCTGAATATTTATGTTCAACACTGCACCACTGACCTAGATTGCAGCATTTGAAGAAATAGCAGATATTATAAAATCTGATACTAAGAACAAGACAAATATTCTGAAGTTTGAAAACATTATCATATTTTATTTGTACCAGATATTATAAGTATTGGTGATCTCAGTAGCTCCCATGTATTTAAACACCACCTCTATGCATAAGTTTCTCAATTTGTCCAGCCCCAATCTCTCTATTGCCCTCTAGTCTTTCATCTTCAGCTGTTTATTGGTCATCTCAAACTGGATGTCTCATAAATGCCTTAAATTTAGTAGTTTTCAACTGAACTCATATCCCCCCCCAAAAAAAACACCTCTTTTTTTCCTAACAATTATCACCACTGTCCTCCCAGTCATCTTCTCAGTCTCACAACCTAAGGATCATGCTCAACTCTTAAGTCTGTAACTGGCTTATACCCAATCATTTGTGAAATTATGTTATTTCTAATTTTGCAATATGTTGTCTATGTTCACTTAGCTCTTCTAACCCTCCTACAACCATGGTATAGGCCCTCATCATGTCTGGAACATGGCAATAGAATGGTGGTTGGATTTCCTATCTCTGCTCCCTATTGCCCATCCGCCATTCAACTATCCAAATGTTCTTCCTAAAGCCCAGGTCTGACCATGTGATCTCCTCCTTCCACACCCTCTATGAATCTGAATGGCTTCCTCTTACATAGAGGATGAAATACAAAATCCCCTGTTTAGCACTTTATAACCCAGCCCCTTCCCACCTTTTCAGCCTTTTTATGTGTTATTCCTCTCTGAATATTCTGCCATTCAATGACATTAACCTTTTTTATTCCTCAAACACCACACTCCATCTCCTGACTGAGCATTTTTGCTGGCTGTCTCCCATGGCCACATCCCTCTCCCTCTTCATCTGTGGTTTCTGGCTTACTAGGCTTCTATGAAATTTCATCTATAGACCTCCGTTCTTCAAGGAAAAGGTCCTCCTTAATATCTTCCCTCTGAGATTATCTTCAATTTATTTTGCATATAACGTGATTATTCATAGTAGTTTTGTATTTCATTTCTCCCATTTAGACCATGAATTCATTGAGAGGGACTGTTTTTTGTTTGTTTTTGTTTTTTTTTTAACTTTCTTCGTATCCCTAGTGTTTACAAAAGTGCTTAGCATGTAGTAAGTACTTCATAAAAGTTTGATGCCTTGACTTGTTTATTTCAGTGAAGCAGCCCTTTGTTTTAATTTTTAGGTCCTTTTACGAATCCCAGAATTTTAAAGAGGTTATGTCCTATGGGCATGACTGACTCTAAGGAGTTAAAAATCTATAATCAAATGTGCCTCCTACATCTATCTATATGCCTGAAAGCCTTCCAATCACATAAGGTTAATGAAAACCTTGCTGAGGATGTGTTTTTATTTTTCTGTTTTTCAATTCATACTCGTGTTCTTGGGTGTGATTTCATTTTTCCTCTTCTTTTCATCCATATGACATGTTTACAATGCCATGAACACGGTAGTTAAGATTAGACTTTCTTCAGGGTGATTATTAATCTGAATGGTCATGCAAAGGAGTTCCTGAATCATTGTGTGCTTTCTCCTATGTATTCTGACAAGATACTGTCATGCTAAATGAAATCCTAAGTAACTGTCACAATTTTGAGAGGTCTGAAGTTTAATATTGAAATGCACCCTAACTGCTGCCTTCAGGTTTCTTTTATACTCCTATTTTCTGGGTATGCAAGTCTGAATTTGTTGACAGGAAAAAGTGAAAGTCTGAATTTGTTGACAGGAAAATCTTTTGTTAAATCCATATCGACAGTGTGTGGTATAGATGGAACAGTGCAGCAGAAGAATAAGTTCATATGTAGATGGAATTACAGAATTCATATGATTTTAAGGCATACATGATTACAAGAAAAAAAGGGATAAAAATAGAAAATGAAAACCAATAGCCTAATTCTTCCAAATAGATGTTGGCCCTAGCCAAAGCACAGCCTGTTAATAACCTATTTACATAATCATCCATTTGAGGCTTTCCAAATATATCACAGGAAAAAAAACCACACAGGAAACTCCCTTTCTTTTGTAGGATCAAAGGATCTTAAATTGAGCTCTGAAACAGGTCTTCAAAACCATCAAGTCCAATCCTACTATTTTATCAGCACAGAGACAGGTAAGCAGCAGAAGCAAGATCTGAAGTGAGGTCTTACTAACACCAAGACCAAAGCACAATCCACCAGGCCACCTGTCTTCCATTGTTCATTGAGGATAAGACAGAGTTTTTGATGCTGCTCCTGACATGTAGAATGCCGTAAAGACCACAGCACCTAATAAACTGGAAATTTATCCTCTTGTTATAATCCAACAAGTGAGAGGTAATTTAAAGGACCCTTATTTTAGACTCACTAAGCCTAAACGTGTATACTGGATTTGGCATTTGCTACCTTTGTAACCCTAGGAAATTCACTTAACTGGTTTTTGTATTAGTTTCCTTCCTGAAGTCTGTGAGGGACTCAATTTGTAGTCAAAGGATTTGAGGTCCAGTTCAGCCTCTGACATTAGCAACTTTTTTTCTTTGTAACTAAGTTACATAAACTCTCTGGGACTCAGTTAACTCAATAACATGGAAGTGTCCAGACTAGATAATTTGCATGCTTTCTTTCCTTCTAAATCTTGTCATCCTACAAGTATTTGCTGAGGCTACTATTAGTGTGGCGTAGTACAGTTGTATCAGCAAGCACCCTAGCATACCTAGGGCAGCTACTAGCACAGGTTCTTAGATCTGCTTTTCTAAAGGAAAGCAACTCAAAAAGGGTTAACAATCTTACTTTAATCAATCAAACACATATCATTTACCTAGTTCAGGGGGAAATGTCGGCACCCTGAACTTCAGAGAATACAAACAGAAGTTACAAACAAACAGAAAGAGGACGGCTTCCAGCGTCTGACCATGACATCAGTTACCTATTCAGTTACCAGAGAGGGAAGCACCAACATCTGGGTTTTTCACAGCCGGGGGGCTCAACCGCTACCCAGAGTCTCTTCTGGCCAAATCACACAACTCTTCTCAAAGTGAGCCCCAAACCAA
>CM053580.1:487336463-487380023 GCA_028627135.1 Pseudochirops cupreus
CAGAGTATACTTTCAAATATCCAAGGGTCCTCAGGGTCACGTAGCCACTTTAGCCAAGGGCCTAGGGGCAGGGAAGATCTTCAGATTCCCATAACAACAATATAATTTGAGGGATAATGAAAAAATACATGTTGCAATCTTTGTCCTCAAGAAACTCACAATGTTATTAAGGTAAGAACACTAAATTTTAACAAATACTTAGAAATAAGCCCAAGATGTAATGAAATATTAACCTGAATCTGACCAATGAACAAAACAAAAAATATGGCACAAACATCAGTGCGAACCTATGGAAATATCCTAGGCTAAAATACTTGTAGCTAACTTTTTTTTTCCCAAAATAAATATTTGTCAATCATTTTTTTTTTCATCCTTTCTGTCTCTTTGTTGTTGTTAAATCATTCAAGTCACTCTTCATGACCTATAGAATACGCCAAGTAATGGGGTTTTCTTGGCAAAGACGTTAGAATTGTGGCAATTTCCTTAAGGAAAACAGAAATTCAGTGACTTGCCCAGGATTATACAACTAGTAAATGTCTGGGGCTGGATTTGAACTCAGGTCTTTCTAACTCTGAGCCTAGTGTATCCACTGAGCCACTTAGCTGCCTCTTAACTTCTCTTTGCCTGCTGATACATTCTCCACTGAAAACTGCCTCTGATGTCTAGCAGCAATATGGAGGTAAGTTTGTTTTTTTGAAGATTGTGCCAATAGAATATAAACTCTGGCAAACACTAATGATCATATTAAGTGTTATTATCCTTTGACATAAGCTATAGTTACTCACAATGGAAATTAACATCATGATGCAATCTATATTGTACAGTTTTTATATCAGAGATCAGCTAGGGAGTACCGGCAGCTTAATTTATTCAACAAATATTAATTGAACAATTACTATGCATATAACCCTGCGTTTTGGTAAAGTGGAGCCAACAAAGAAGTATATCACATGATTGATCTAGAAAGGCCAGGAATACACGCATAAAAGCTACATAGCAGAAACATGCAATATCAAAGTGAAAAAGAACAGAGGCCACTATTTCTAGTCCATTCTTGAAAATGGATCCTTTATATAATATACCTGAGAATGGTCAACAATTTTTTTTTGAGGGAGGAAGGCAAGGCAATTGGGATTAAATGACTTGCCCAAGGTCACACAACTAGTAAGTGTGTCAAGTGTTTGAGGCCAGATTTTAACGCAGGTCCTCCTGACTCCAGGGTCCGTCCTCTGTGCCACCTAGCTGTCCCATCAATAATCTTTTGCTTAAAGACCCCAAGTAAAGGAAAAGTCACTACTTCCAGAGAAAGACCAATTTGGCTAAGTATAATAAGGAATTATGAAATGCTAGATGCAAAATAGATTGTTTTATACCATGAAATTACTGTAAACAAAAAAAGTGCTATAAGAATTAGAGGAGGGGTGGCTAAGTGGCACAGTGAATAGAGTACTGGCGCTGGAGTCAGAAGGACCTGAGTTCAAATCCAGCCTCAGACACTTAACACTTAGTAGCCATGTGACTTTGGGCAAGTCACTTAACCCCAATTGCCCTGGCTTCCCGCCTTCAAAAAGCAAAAAAAAAAAAAAAAGAAAGAAAAAAAGAATTTAGATGAAGGAAAGATATTTGGGAGCTACAGGAATCCATGAGACTTTCTGTAGGAAGTAGATCTTAAACTAAATGATGAAGCCTTTGGAGAAAAAGATAAAACTGGGAGGAATATTTCAGTCAGAAGGAAAACATCAACATGGGAGCAAGGGAGATTTATTTAGGGAACAGTGAGTAGGCTATCTTTACTGGAGTGGAGAGCTCTTTTTGGTAAGAAGTAGAAGAAAAGGTGGGAGGATGAGTTGGCCCCAGACTGTTCAAAGCCTTCAATTCTAAGGTCTTTAGAAAGCATCTGGTAGGCAATGGAGAGAGATAACAAAATATTTTGAGCAATAAAATCATAGTACCACTAAATCTTATAGTTAGAAAAGGTCTATGAGGTTATCTAGTACACAATAGCCTCAATAGGAATCTAAATTTCATTTGAAATCCTTCCCCAGACAGGCCATTCTACCTCTTCATAGTTTTCATTGTTGGAAATTCTTTTTTAATCATGTTGATTTTATAATAATGATTATTATAGGAATGTTATATAGCAATTTAAGGTATGCAAATTCTATGAGGTAGGTAATATTCTTCCAATTTTACAGATGAGAAAACAAGCTCAGAGGTTACTTGACTTGCTTAGGTTCAGATAGCTGGTAAGTGTTTGAGACAGGACTCAGATTCTGGTTTTTCTGTTATCAAGTCCATTGCTCTATCCTCTGAGGGTCATATTAAGGAAGATTAATCCAAACCTGATGTGCAGAAGATAATGGAGAAATACGAGACTATAAATTTCTGTACCAGAGAGAAGACTGTGGATATAAATGAAGTAAAAAATATAAAGGGGTATTTTTAATAGGATTTGGCACAGATTTCATGTGATAAGAATTGAAATGAAGGGGTGATTTGAGGGAATTTAAAAAGCTGTTGCATATTTAAATGTTTGTGTTAATTGCATGTTGGTAAAGTCATAATACAAATTTAAAATAATAAAAATAGAGATGGCAGTGTGTGACTGAGTAGATACTGTCTAGACAGGGAAAGAGAAGAATAAAAGGTTGTACTAAAATTCTGAGCCTGGAAAACTGGGAAAGTAAATGATATCACTAACTAAAATGGGAAAGAAAAAAAGATATAATTTTGGCACAAAATTTACTTCTTCAGTTTAGGAGAGAAATATTTAACTTGAGATGAAAATGGGATACAAATGTGGAAAATCTATTAGATATTCAGATATACAAAATTGGAGTTTGGGAGAACTGTGAAGAGAGGAGAGAGATTTTTAAATCATTAGCATAAGAGTTAAAAGCTGAAACCATGGAGTTAACACATTTTCCTGGGAGATTAGTATATTGAAAGAAGAGCAGGAGATCCAGAAAAATCCTTAAAGAACACCTAGAATAGGAAGAAGGAAGGAACAAAAAAAAAAAGTAAAATATGAAGGAACAGAAATAAAGATAATTATCAAGGATGACTATGTATTGTAATCGTACCCATCAGTCTAGTATCTCTCACTGAAATTTAGTATCTACGGGCAAGCATCAAGAAATTTGTATCAATTAAGCATAAAAAAGTAACCTGTTAGCAACACTCTTAAGAGGTTGTAATAGGGTTCAAACTCTTCAGTAAGTAATGAAAGCCTGAGGTAAATGGGTTATGAATTTAAAACAAAAAATTAAAGAAATTTAAAACATTTAAATATGCATCCATCAACTGGTCAGTTTCTTCCTATCAATTCTTACTAACCGTAACTTTGGTCTGCTAATTTATTCACCTTAAACTTTTCTTCATATCTTCCACACCCTGTCTAGCATAATAAAAATAATTAACAAGACTTCGTTATTAAGTCAATATTATTTGACTTGGGAGACGGAGGAATCACAGATAATATTAAGATTTTGAGCCCATATACTTAGCTGTGACTGAACTCTCTCCAATTCAAACAATTGCACCAGAACTCACTTGATGATATAGAAACTTTCCTTTTAATGACACTTCAGCATTTGGTTTGTATATAAAGAAGTCATGAAATAGTTAACAATCATATTATCCATAACATATAAGAAACCAGTGTAGAATGAGTTATTCTTCGAAGGTTAACTGTAAAGAAACAACTAGTGCTTGTATATAGTATGCATTCAACTGGGCTTGGTTGATTAAAGTTCTCTTCTACACTGTCAAATACAATCTCCATTCAGTGTAAATTGCTCTCATTTAGAACTATATTTACCCAGAGATCATCTAACTTCTCTTTATTTATAAATGAATCTGAAATTGACCTCAGCCACTGTGTTGTTGCCAGATAGCCTTCCTTAGTAAATGGATTCCTTAAGATAAAGACACAGTAAAAATGACTATTTTTAAAGTGTTCTTGCCTTTGGATTTTAATGAGGTTTCAGTTTAACAGAGAAATATAATTTCATTCTGGATGATTTTCTAATCAAATTGGCTATTTTCCCATAGGATTTATTCAAAATTTGGAATAACTCTCTCAAAAAGAAAACTCAGAGTTATGAATTTGTAGAAAGGAAACATGAATCAATATTTTATTTATGTAGCTTTAAGGTAATATACTTGAGATATTCAGTTTTTAAAAATATCAATCATGGCAATGGTTTTCTGAAATATTAACCATGTCCCAAATTCTATGAAAACAATTATTATTTTATGATTTTCTATCCTATTTAGTTAGTTAAGCTAATTAGTTAAAATAAGGAGCTACCAGATGGTTTGCTTCCTCTTTCCTCCACCTACCTAAAGCCTAAGTAAAGTCCTCCTTCACAACCTACTCCCTTCTCCCACCTCCACCTCTATCTCATAGAATGGTCTGCACAGAAGTATTCTTATGGAATACCAAGGTCTTTCCCTCAGGGGATGGTATCCCACAAGTTTCAAATTGTTTCTCTCCTCTACACTCTCAGTTGAATATGTTTCAGAAGGTTGATTTAAAGGATAGTTTTCAGTCACTTGCCCCAGACACATTTTATGATGCAATATAAATTATAGCTCTGGGTGCCTGAGGTGCAAAGAGTGCAAGGTTCCATATGTAACAAATGGAAACATGTATTTACTACAACAAATTCTACATCCAATGTTCTTTTCACTGCACCATGCTACTTCCCTAATAGATTTGGGAGATACCTACACATAGATGATAGTTGAAACTGAAGTAATGAATGAGATTTCTAAAAGAGAAATTGTAGAGAGAAGTCAAGATGGGTTATCTAGTTCCAAGTTTAGTGTTCTTTCTACCGTGCCAAATTTGATGTTTATGAGCACCTCCTCATTAACAGAAAGGCAGTGAAATGAAATTTAGTTCAGAGTGAGAGAGGGTACCAGGGACTTCCTCATTTCAAGAATTTGGGTGACTCATTTAACGTGTATGAGCACCAAAAAGAGGATAAAATTAATACTAGATTCTTCACAGAGTAATTTAAGGAAAATTATTTTTAAACCATAAAGTGCTATTTAAATGTGAGTTATTAGTAGCAGGCACTTAATAAAAAATATTTGAATTAAACTATTACAAAGCCAAGACTGTATTATATTAGAACTAGGAAAGATGAGTTTGTTTCACAGAATGCCTACTACTACAAATCATAAATATAAATTTAATTAATCATCATTAATTATATTGCATGTAATCACTGGTGATTAATTCATTTTTTATTTGATTGATTGAATAATTTTATAAATGTAGAAAAATGAATAATAATAATTTAAAAATTAAGGAGAGAACACCTATCACATAAGGTGTCCAAAAGTCGTGTTGGCTAGCTCAGGAGGTAGTTGGCTTTCCCATCATTGGAGTTGGGCTAGCAGAGGCTAGTAGACCATTTGCTGAGTATGCTGTAAAGCAGATCCTATATGGGAATGGGCTGGATTAAATTACCTTTGACATTCCTTCTCATTTTGAAATTCTTTTATTCTGTTCTTTTACAAAATAGGTTCTTTGGTAGATCTGTGATTTTGCTACTTTGGCTACTCCCAATACAATGTTCAATTCAACTTTGCCTTCTAATCTGACATAATTGTTTCCTAAGCATACAGAGAAAGAGAGAGAGAGGCAGAGAGAGAGACAGAGAGACAGAGACAGAGAGAGACAGAGACAGAGAGGAGAGAGAGTTCCAAAAGTATCCACTCAGTACAATAGAGGTATTCCTCTATTCTTTTTAATATTTTGAGAATACCATTACAACATTTGTGCTGTCTATTATCCCCATTCTAACTTCATGATCAACTAACTTTGACCACCATGCTTTCTCCTATACCAATTCACATAGAAGTTATCATGTAGTAAGTTGAGCTAATATATTACAAACATACGTCTTTACTTGGGCTTTTGTGGCTTACTGATTTATAAGTATATATATTCTATGAATCTCAAAATAGGTATTGAGGAAATAGCAGTTAACAACATCAAAACATTTGACATCATTGAAAGTACAGTGCACATTTTCATATGCGATTCAGCTTAATATTCTCCCACTAGTGAATTATTGGCCCAGTCCATTGTCTATGTGCGGTGCTTGTCTTGATATACAAATTATATGGACTAATTAATGAAATGCTAACATTCGGAACAATATGCATTCATTCGATTTCTTTTTCAGCTATGAGTTGGTCACCTTATCAATTTGGAAACTTTGGATTTTACCGGATATTTGTAACATTTCAATCTTCAGTTAAATAAGCATGTCAAGAAACATTTTTAATATGTTTGTGTCTATCTGGAGTTCTGCTTTTGTTTGAATTTTGTGTTATATTCATCTTCCATAAAGAGGTAAACAGTGATTAGTAATTGGTAAAGGATTGCTTTTTGATATATTTGTGCTAAATAACATGTTAAGTAGTTTAGAAGTCATCATTTTAAGAGGTAATCCACTGGAGCTTTTACAGATGTCCTACTGGCCCTCATAAGATCGCTAAGAACTTGAAACTAAATCTCAGGGGGATGTTTTAGGAAATGTGATAGCTACAACAACGTATCTACTCTTAAATAGTAAAACTTTTTTTTTGCTAAATAATGCATTATTATTTTACCTATAATAAAATGAATAAGTTGTCATTGAATGTTTCATCGTGGAGAAAAATACTACAAAAGTGACATTTTAGGTCAGTTTTTATCTTTTTTATGCAAAACTTCCATATTAGCATTCAAAGAATTAGGAAATTGAGTGCAGTGTCTAAGGATACATATTTATTAACTATTTTATATTTCAGGGTAACATAAGAATCTTTTGATATTTTTAATATACCTGTTTTATTATCAACAAGATATCTACTTCGTTTAAATCACGTCAAAAAGAACCAAACATGTTCAGTGATATAACCTTGTGAAAGATAGCTAAATATTATTTTCAGATTGCTTTCAGTGTGACAGTTTTGAAATATTGAAAGTCTCAAGTCTATGCATGCTTAATGGGGGAAAATTGACATTTATATGAAATGAAAACATATTTTCCTTATGATTTGAATTTTTACCACAGACTATATGCAAAACTATCAGAAAATCATAATCTGTTTATTTTCCATGCCTAAGAATAGAAAAGAGAGATTATGTGCTATAAAAGAAAAAGGAGTCTAGATTTATAGAGTCAGGAAATCTTTGACTTAAGTCCTCCTTAGACACATAGTAGGGACTCTGAGTAGCACTGCTGGAGAGGTCTAGGGAGTGCGACAGATTCCTAGAGTAGATAGAGAAAGCTGAGCTATCAAAACCCCAAGAAGCTTTCAGGGGTGAAGCCTGATTTTCTGGTGTGGACAGAAATGAGCCTCACAGGAGAAAGCATGGCAGAGATGAAGATGTTGTGGTAATTAGTCCAACACCTTCATTTGAGAAATCAGTAAACTGTGCTCCAGAAAAGCTAAGTGACTTGCCCAAGGTCATGCAACTGGTAGGTAGCAGAACCTGGATGAGAACCCATGTCCTATGACTAAAAGTCCAAACAGCTTTATACTGTAGCTATTTTGTCAATGGGAACTGCTCTGGTTTGTGTATAGGAATTTGAGTGGCAAATCTACAGTGTCATATTATACTGACAATTTACACTCAAAAATAGGTGGCGGACTTTTCTAAAAATAGGGGAAAGCTAAATGGTGCAGTACAAGGACTAGGTCTGGAGTCAGGAAGGCCTGAGTTCAAATCAGTTTTCTGACACTTAACTGAAGTTAAGGCTGTGTGACCCTGGATAAATCACTTAAAATCTGTTAGTCTCAGTTTCCTCATCTATTAAACTAGGGTAATAATAGAACCTACCTGTTGTGTTGTTGTGCGGGTCAAATGAGAAAATAATTGTAAAATAGCACAATTCCTGGAACATAGTAAGCACTATATAAATGTAAACTGTTATTATTCATTGTTCTGAGTTAATAATTAAAATATCAGATCTCGATGAAGCCCTTAGAATTTAATCAATATTCTGTCTAATTAACAGATTTTTTTTAGCTCCTATTGTGGGGAATGTACAGGACACCATGAAAAAAGTGACACAGTATAAGCAGGCAAAGATGGGTTGCAATTTGCATCTTTTAAGAGAGTACACACATTGAGGAATATATGGATTCATTGAAACATGTTCATAGTACTGAGCTGGGTAGTAGGGAAAATGTAATGTTAAGATAAGACGTGTGCCCTCTCCCCATGAGGCTTACAGCTTCATACATTTATCTACAACACAGCACTAAAATTGTAATCAAATAATATTAAAACCTGTTGAAAAGATGAATAATTAAGCTAATGTAGAAATTTTTTAAAAATTTTGTACTGGAGGGGTGCTTTAATTCTGTTTATATAAGATTTTCTTCATTGTTGGAAATTAACTGCTCAGTGTTCCATGCCTATACAGAGGGTGGGATAAGTTAGATCTTGAAGAGGAGAGATCTTATTTTCTGGGTTCCAGATTGTCTTCTGGAAGAGGTTCCAGGAGTGAAAAATTCTTGGAAGAAGCTGAGATGGAGAGGAGCTAGAACCTTGAGCATATCCACATCTTCACAGAATCTTTTGCTCTTCTCAGGGGCTTCTTCTCGGTGAGAATATGGAAACTCATGCCTTCTTTCTCAAAACTGGAGCCTACACAACAAAGCTTTCCTCTCCCAAGTTCTTACCAACTCCTTCCCTCTTACAGGCATGGAACATTAAGTAATCAATATCCATCAATGAGGAGAGTCTTTTATATATATATAAATGACATTCGAACATATTACATTTTTTTAAATAGAAAGACCTAAGACAGGAAAGAACATTAATACCAGCGGTAAGAACAAAATAACAACAGCATGTTTGCAAAGTACTTAGAAATAGTATTTAATTTTATACTCACAACAATCGTGGGAATTAGATGCTATTATTATCCTTGTTTGGCAGATGAGGAAACTGAGATATACAAAAGTTAAGACCCTTGTCCAGGGTCACACAGCTAGAAAGTGTCTGAACCTAGGTTTTAAGTCATCTTTCTGACTACAATTCCAGCACAATAAATATTCCATTTCCCAAATCCTCAGACACGGAGTATGGAATATGCTTCTGAACCAGAGGGGAAAAAAAACACAAAAACCAAACCCCCAAAATCTTATACAAAATGTTGCCTAAGAAATTTCATATTTAAGCTATGTAATTATAACTCTACAATTTTTTTGGCATGAACTACTCAGAATTACATACCAATGATATTAACACTTAAAATATTCATGGATTTCAGTACACTACTCTCTATCATTTTCAAGAAAGATGAAAATTCCCAGAAATACAACCAAAGCCACCATTCTACGCTGCAGTGAAATGTAGGAATGTGCTTAAAAGCCTCTTGTCTATTTTTCCATGAGTACTATTGACTAAACTTCTGTGTAAGTAATAGTGGGCTTTACATTTCTTGTAGGTAGCCAAATGAAGGCTGGATGAGAAGATGCCCCTCATAAATTTTTTTTAATATTCACCATCTACCATTCTGCCTCTTTTGAGATTTCTCTCTAATGCTCCTAATAATTCACCTCAACTTCCCATTTCTGCCTCTTGATTCTTTCTTTAGACTTACCCCTTGAGGTTAGTGACTAATTCTCTCACTCTGGAGGTGACAATTGCCTTAAGGATCAAATCATTTGAAAAAAACTTATTTTCATCTGGAGCTCCACATGACTCTAAACCCCTTTACTACTTTTGGTTTAGTAAAAACTGTTTGGATCACATCTGTTAGTTAGCAGGATATGATGGAATTTAGGGGACTTGAATTCTAGTGCTGGCTCTGCCACTAACTGATTTTAGGCACATTCTTTACCTCTTTTGGTCTCAGTTTCCTCTTGCTTACAATAAATAGGTGGCAGGGTAAGTAATTGTAAGAAACTTTCTAGTCTAATATTCCAGGATTCTACAAGAATTCCATTATTCTGATGTCTGTACAAAATCATAGAATTTACTCTAGAAAATGTAGAAGAAAAAAATAGAGCAAAAGGTCTTCGAGAGCAGGTACTGATTCATTTTTGTCTGGACATAGCAGACATTGCCTAAATGCTTATATTTTAGTTAACCAAACGTTGTCATCATCTTATAATATTTATATTTATATGTATTTATATTATATATAATCCTTAATTTGCCTACAACTAATTGAGTACTAATTTCCTTGCAGATAATTGGCATGTGCCAAACATCTAAGGGAAATGTCTTACTTTTATCACATTTTACATCAAAACTGTGGGGAAAAAGGTTGACCCTAAACCTCTATAATTTAGCTAACTCTTCAAGATGATACACAATTTCCCTATATTTTGGGGTAAGAATAATTATACAGAATATATTTAACCTCATGCTTTACTGCATTACTATAATTAATTTTCCTAATCTTTCCATTCTAATTTCTAGAATACATTCCAATGCACTTAAATAAAACAGTCAGCTTTAGATTACCAGAATCTACATCAAAATATCCTCATTTCTTTTTTGCCAAATTAGTGCAAAGAGAGTTTCCATATAATCATCTGAAAATATAGTATCCCAAAATAGCATTTTTAGATTTGCCCCACCCTCAATCCCCCACCCCCATTGTTTTATGGCAGGAACATAATTCATTGACATTGAATGCTTTGAAAAAAAAGAATTCAAAGCAAATACAGTTTTAAAAATCCATCCAAAAACCACTAGAAACTCCAGATGTACTTTCAGCACTTGATGGATGACTGTCTTTTTTGTCCCTACCACTGAAGTTGATTATTTCTGTTGCCAGTTTCAAACCTCCCACATTCTTTTGATAAAGAATGACTGGGTCATGTTCTTTTGGTTCCCTAATTTGTTGCCAGATAGGACCTAGTTAGGATTACATTTTGTATTCTCTTTCTAAGGCAAACTTAATATGTTCAGCAGTTAAGAGTTTTTTTTACCATAGGCAAGGTTGGTGTTTCAAAATCAACCCAGAGGTGTAACCTTTATTCCCTCTCTTTAGCCCCCAGACAGATGCTTCTAATCCTGAAAAAAAACATTACCATCATATACACTTGTTCTGAGGGATATTGAGCATTTTCTCTGCTCCTAATAATATGCTGGCTAATTCTTCATAAACATTTAATCACCTAACATTTAAAATAATAATAAAAAAGAGCCAAAATGTATACTTTCAGGGTCACAGAGTGTTTCATATACAATCACAACAACATTTAAAATAATAATAAAAAAGAGCCAAAATGTATACTTTCAGGGTCACAGGGTCATGTATACAATCACAGCAACCTGAAAGAGGTACTATTGCCCTTATTTTAAAACTGAGACTCAGAAAGGTGAATAAACTTGTCCAAGGTCCTACAGCTACTGATTAACAGAGGCAGAATTTGAACCCAAGTCCTCAGAGTATGTCTTTCTGCTACACCATACTCTCTATTTATCCTTGAGAGACCTGCCTATGAAGAAAATTGTTCTTTGAATATTATGGTTGGGTTTTTTTTGTTTCTCTCAAAGATAATCAAGAAATAAGCCTGAGTCCTTGAGGAAAGAGAATTGGCCAGAGAGAGCAGTGTTGAATGATCTAGTAGGGCTGAGAAAATAGGTACTGAATAAATAAATACGGAGATATCTTAAAATGGGCTAGGAAAGCCCTGGCTGCATTGATGCCACCATTGTAAAGCTCTATATGAAATATGCTAAATCTGTGGAAGAGAATATGACAGCATATCTGTGTCTCAGCTTCCTATAAAAATGGAGGCAATGTTAAACAGAAGAGGAAAGAGTAATAAGCCCTAGTGCTGCCTTAATTACTAGGCATTAAGCAATAAATAAAAAGTTGGAGGAATGGTGACTTCTTATCACTCTCTCAGTAGGTTAGAAAAGACTATTCATGTCTATTAAATGTATTCCCTGAAGCAAGTTTGTGTATAGTTTATTAGAGAGCAGACAATGGCAAAACAACATTCTTATTTACTAGTGGCAATTGATGCTTGAACGGTCAATAATATGAAAAACTAGCGGTTTTTGAGTTCTACAGTTGTAGCTTAAATAAAATACCCTTCCAGAGCCTTAGAAAGGGACTCAAACTTTTCTTCTTATGCTCTTTAAAGAGAAACCTTTAGTAAATGTCTTCCTCAAATACTGTACCAGTTAAATGCAGCTTCTTAAATATCATTGTCATAAAAACATAATTTATAAAGTTTTTGCCAATCAGAAGATGATAGGATAAATACTAAATACTATAATACATTTCAAATACTTAGAAAAATTATTCACCCCCAAATCAAAACTCATTATTTTATCTTCATATTTAATACTATTTCCATCATCGAATCATTAATAGATGTGTTTTAAAAATCCAAGACAATTTTCCCCTTCCATTTATTTATATGCATACCTAAAAGTTCTTTTTAAATTTCTATGCAAGTGGACAAGTAAAAGAACAACAACAAAAAAATCATCCAAACTAAACTCACAGGACCCAAGAGTTGGCAGGATTTCAGAGATCATCTGATTTAACTCATCAACAAAAAGAGAAATCTCCACTACAAAATATACTACAAATAGCCATCTAGTCTCTGTTTGAAGATTTCCACCTGAAAGGAACACCTCGTTTCCTAAAATTATGCATTCTACTTTTAAACCGCTAAAATCACTAGAAAGGTTGTTAAGCTTGAAGTTCTGTAGAATCACCAGATGTTTCAGATAATGTTTTTGAGTTATTTCTCCTCTTATACCTGTGAACTTAACAATTTTCCTTATTACGTTCTATACAATTTAATGTGGCTCGTCTCTCAAGACAGTAATTTTTATTTTAATTTGCCATGTTAACTTTCTCTTTAAGATTCATTTCATGTTAAAATATGATAAACATGCCATTTATGCCTTCCTCCAAGTCACTGATTAAATTCTGAAAGGCAGAAGGCCAAGGACAGTTCCTCATGGTTGCTCTCCCAGTGATCCTGTTCTGAGTTGGCGTTAGCCCATTAATGACTACTATTTTGGCAAGGTCATTCACTCAATTTTAAATTTGCCAAACTAAACTGTGAACTAATTCTCCATTTTGTCCATAAGATTAGCATCAAAGATATTGCTAAATGACTCCTCGAAATTCATGTGTAGAATAAAACTATGACATTTTATTGATTGACTAACTTTGCAAAACAGAAATTGTTTGTCATATTTGCCCTGCCTCTTCTGGTTCTGCTTATGAGGTTGGGCGGAGGCTGAGGGCAAGGTCCTACTTGATATTTAGAAATGGGTTATAGAAAGAGGGATTTCTTTCCAGATTTATTCTTTCAGCCTTTGCTTTCTGTATTCCCCAAGAAGAATTCTGAGAGTAGGTGTGGCTGCTGGAAGTTTCAGACCTCTGATTCAGGATTTGTGAATTTAAGACATCCTGATGAGAGAGATCAGGTATGTCAAAGGCAATTCCCGTGAGACACTTGGGGTAGACACATCAGGAACCACAAGATTGGGAAGCAGGTAAAATAAGCAAGTTCATTCAGAACATATTCCTGATCAGATATAGCTCACATAGGGGAAGGGACACTGCTGAAGTCAGAGGTGGGAGAGCTGGTTCAAATTTGAAAGAATTCACTTAGACCTTCTCTTTAGCCAATGGGAGCTTTATTGACACAAAAGCATAAGGGCTTGAGACAAGGAGCTAAACAAAGGCATTGATATAGGACAAGAATCAGACTTATATAGACAGAAAGGGATATAGCCTATAGGATGATGATGCCATTTTAGGGTTTCTAATGGAGGTTGGAGATTTAGGGACAAGATAAGGACACAGGATGAGGATGATGAATGACACAAGGGAGAAAAGGGAATTTTTATGACATGGGATGGGGGAGGGGGAGACAAGGAATTTTATGGTCCAAGGTAAGAGGAAGTTTTATGATATTCCAAGATAAGGGGAGACTTTAGGGCACCAGAGAATGAGCAACTCAACCCTTGGGCACCTCTGTATTTCAGAGTGACTTTAGAGGATAAACTAGGGAAAGGGCAACTCAACTTTTGTATCACATCAACATCACTTTACCTAAATTGGTCTATCTCTAGTGGAAAGGAGCATCAGATATTTGGGCCCAACTGGGGCATCCTATAGGCCCTAAAATAGGGTCAGGGCAGCCATCTCTCTATCTAAGTTTTAATCAGGAGGTTGAGCATGGTCAAGACCTGGTACAAAATTAGCTCACTGAAGCAGGAGAGGAAGTCAGATGATTGATGATAAATGGGTGCAAGCTTGGGTCTAATTATTCTGATTAACCAATTTCAAGGTGATGAGGAGGGATTCTGATAATGAAAGGGTTACTCTTATTTCTCATGAGCAGGATACCCCAGAGTAAATGAGCCAATGGCCACTACAACCTATAAAATCTGTGATAGTTCTTATTGATCACTACTTCCCTTTCTCACAAACCACCACAGTGGTTAGAATTTTACCAGTTATCAGTATCAATGTCCTGCCCTAAAATATTAAGATTCTACCATTTTACCTTTTTCAGAAATTTGTACATTTGCCCAACTCCAGTTCTGGATCACCTCTCCTATTCTCAATTTTTTTTTCAAAATAATAATAACTCTCCCTGTTTCAAAGTGACACTATAAGGCATTTGGCCTAAGAACTTTGTATTTTTCAACCATTTTTCATTGATGGGATATTTGCATTTCAATCCTATCCCACAAGAAACAAAAGAGAATAAAATGCTGCTGAAGTATTATTTTATTTTAACTTTGACCTAAGTTGATTAATAATAAAATGGATTTTTAAAAGGACCTAATTTGGTAGCATTTTTATTAAAATACTAGTATTTAAAAATAATAGGTCTGTTACGATCAATTTATAGTAATGTTATTCCGGTAAACTGATGGTCTCCTTACTTTCTTATAATTCAATTGTTGAGTACAGGTTTCCCATGTATAAGGCATTGCCCAGCAATGTCGAGTTTTTCTGTCTGTTTTTAATATCTGACTTATATGGTGGAAAGATTACCACTTCAGTATCTTAATTTAGAAAAAAGTGCTCTTGAATCTTATTCCTTGTATTGGTGCAAATTGCAGTGGATCTACGCTACACATTTTCTCCAACTGTCATATCCAAGCTGCCAGCTAAAATAACACAACATAGATTTCACTAGAAAAGGAAATCCTATCCAATTTTAAGTTGGGTGGTTGGCAGATGTAATTATCAAATTCCTAAATGTAAAAAGTTTGATCAATTCACATGATAGAAAATTGTTATGGCTTGTTTTCAAATAACTATAGCAACCCCACAGACACAACTACTTACCCTTTCCTTAAAAGTGCCAAAGATTGTAAGGACTCTTTTAAGGACCTCAGAAATTGCTTGGCTGTGTTGGCGCAATGGGAGTTAAGTAGAGTGATTGCAGCTGTGAACATTAACTACTTGTATTTCTTTGCACTCTTGACCCCACCTGACCAAGGAGTAAACCAACACAGAATATGAGAGTGGCAGAAAGATCAAATGAGCAAGTATCCAATTTTTTAGCTACATGACTGGTCTATTGTAAACTGTTCACCCTGTAATGGTCTATTATTCTTATAGAAAAAAAAAATATAGTGCGCTATGCAGAGTGATTCTGTTAAAAAAAAAAAAGGAAAAATAAACTCTCCTTCCCAATGCCCATTTCTTTCTTGCCTGGCATTTTTCTGAAGCAGAAATAAGGCCAACAAGCAAAAGAGGCAAAAGGAGCAAATGGAAAAAAAAAATTCACAATACCAATTTTCTACCTGCTGATTTCTATATGGAAGGCAACAATAGTGGTTGAGGCCATTGGTACCTTTAAAAAATTCACCTCACCATGCTAATTAGAAACAAAATGCAAACCTCAATAGCTTTAGGCAGCAAATTATAACAGGCTTGACTCCTGGAGTGGGGGAGAGGGAAAAGAGAACAATAATTCAAAGGCATACTAATTTTGCTCTTCTTATTCAAAGCAGGACTTCAGGAGCATTTGAGGATTAAGTGACCTTCCATTTTTACATTTTGGTACAATTCATACAACAAAGGCACTAAAAGAGAATTTTGAAAGAGACAGTCTCTTGTTTACATCACAATCTACAACATCTCTATCTTAACTTCTGCCATTCACATTCAAATCTATTCAAAATATCTTTAATTTAATACCTTCTGTTTGAAAGATACCTTACTAAATTGAGGGATACAAAGATAAACCATATAAAGATCTTGACCTCAAGGAACTTAGGTTCTAGTAAGTAGGCAAGATCCATCAATAGACATCTATTAAGAATCTACTAATGCTTGGTGGTAAAGTGGACAGGGTACAAACCCTGGAGTCAGGAAGACCTGAGTTCAAACCTGAACTCAGATACTTGCTGTATCCCTGGGGGCAAGTCACTTGATATTGTTTGCCTCAGTTTCTCATTTGTAAAATGAGCTGGAGAAGGAAATGTCAACTACTCCAGTATCTTTGCCAAGAAAATCCCAAATGTGGTGATGGAGAGTTGGACATAACTGAAAAGGTTCAACAACAATGACAAATGCTTGACTCTGCTAGGTAGTTCAAGCACAAAGAAAAAAATAAAACAGTCCCTGCCTTTAAGGAGCTCATATTTCCTAGAGGAAACACCATGTACAATAAAAGAAAATGTTCATCTTTCAGAAGACCAATGACATCAGTAGCTGATGCATTCACTTGTGAGTATTTTGGATTTAAGTGAGGCAGAGTCACACAAAGTCTTTAGCCTCTCTCGCTTCTGGAATCATCAAAGTTCAGTGGCAGGACAAAAGTCAAGAAGACTGACAATGGCCCAAGATACAGTGGATGACCTTAGCATCTTTGATGTCTGACCAAGCTCTAAGGGCATGTTCCACAGGGACTGCTTCAGCTGCCTCCATGGCCATTTCTCATCTGCTCATTCTGCAGTCTTCACATGCTTGGGGTAGACATCCTCCAATTCACTGAAGGGTTTGAGGACTGCCAGGTACCCACAACCTAGTTTAGCCTGTCTGCCAAAATAATTTTATCTGGGTGTATCAGCAAACACCCTAGCATACCCAGGATGGCTACTAGCACAGGCTCTTAGATCTGCTTTTCTAAAGGAAAGCAACTCAAAACGGGTTAACAATCTTACTTTAATCAAACATATATCATTTACCTAGTTCAGGGGAAAAAGTCAGCACCCTGAACTTCAAAGAATACAAACAGAGGTTACAAGTAGTAGTTACAAGCAGACGAAGAAACGGATCAGCAGAAAGGGTAACTAACTAGGTATGAATAAAATGGTCAGACGACTGGAAGCCTGTCTGCTGATCCGTTTTTCAAAGCCGGGAGGCTCAATGGCTACCCAGAGTCTCATCTGACCAAATCACACAACTCTTTCCAAAGTGAGCCCCAAAGCAAAACCTCACATCAGGGTATATATAGCCTTCTCCTGGATCAGAGAATGTCACAGCCCTCTTGACTCACTACCCAATCACAAAGTAATAAGGAATGGGCATTCCTGAAGAACAAGCTTCCTGCCACGGGCCCCATGTGACTACATTCAGCCTATTTAGGGGGCAGAGTATATTTTCAAATCAGGGAAGGTTCTCAGAGTCACTTAATCCTATCAAAGAACCTAGGGGCAGGGAAGATCTTCAGATTCCCATAACACTGGGTGTGTCCACTATGCATACTACACTTTCTTGGAGTCACAGATGAGAACAGGTGGACCCCAAAAGTGGATGAGCAGCCCTGAAAAGGACACCACAGCTACTAGTCCTCCTTGAACAAAATAATAAATACTTTTTAAAAAGACCTAAGATTTAATTGGTATTGGGAGCTAATAGTACAGGTCTTCCTTTGGCAAAGTAGATAAAGAGTTTTCTTGAAAATTTAGTCTTATCATATTGCTTGGAGACAATAAAATTTTAAGGGAAGCTAGCACGTGTGAAAAAGGTGAGATTTCAGCCCAGCTCTTCCTGACTCTGATTAGTTCTTTATGCTCCATGTCAGAATGCCTCTTCTATGCCATCTTCTGAAATCTAATGATCCTGGCCTCCTTGCTGTTCCCCACTCTGTGCATTTTCACAGGTTGTCTCCCATACCTGGAATTCTCTCCCTATTCATTTCTGTCACCTGGGTTCGTAGGACTCTTCTAAATCTCAGCTAAAGTCCAATCTATTGCCTTTCCTAGTTCTCCCTAATTTTAGTGCCTTTCCTCTGTGATTACCTCCAATTTAACCTCAATGTGTCTTGTTTGTACCTACTTGCTTTCCTGCTGTCTTCTTCATTAGGCTGTGAACTCTGAGAGCAGGGACTGTCTCTTTTGCTGTTCTTTACAGCCCCAGTATTTACCACGACTATGTTCTTGACATACAGCAGGCATTTAAATGCTTGCTTGTTTTCTGACCGACTGAATATAAATGTAACACATACCTCTCATACGAAATGTATGAAAATGCTACAGATGTATATAAAATTACAAGCTAATGGGAACAGATACCTCATCAGCTGGGGAGATCAGCAAAGGACACATAGGAAGTGGGCTTGAGCTGAGTTTTGAAGGAAGCTTGGGATTCTTGGAAGTGAAGATAAGACATGTATAGAAATTAACATAATGCAAAGTGAAATCTGATGAATGCTGAGAATGTGCCAAGAAATCTACATGAATATTCAGTGTAGGGAAAAATTATTTGTGGTTGGGAAAACCACATTTAGCTTCTTGAAGGAGGTATCATTTGACCTCTAACTTGAAAGACTGGCAGGATTTTGATAGATGAAAATGTGGGCTGGGAGATATTTGAGATACAGTCAACAAAGGCAGAGATGTTGTATAGTAATGAAATAATGAGTAATGCAGCTTGATTGGAATAATGAGTATATTAAAGATAATAGTGTGAGATAAGGCTGAAAAATTAGGTGGGCCTAATTGTGTTGGGGTTTAAATGCCAGGCTTTGGCATTTTTATTAAATAGACCATGAGGAGACAGTAATGGTTTTGAAGTGGTGGGAGAATGTGATTAAATGCATTCATGGGCAAAAATTACTTTGACCATGATGTGTAGGATAAATGATAGCAGGGAAGAGTGATTGTAGAGCAATAAACTTGAGCTTGATATAAGGAAAAACATTCCATTAAAGCTCTTCCCAAAAGGAATTCTCTGCCTTGAGATAAGAATAATATTCTTATTTACATATATTTTCCTTATTTGATTCTTATAACAAGTATGTGAGTTAGGTGTTACTGTAACTCAGTCTAAAGATTAGGAAACTGAGGCTCAGAGACTTCCCAAGAGTACCATGCCCAATAAGGTTCTAAGGTAAGATCGGAACTATGTTCTCATTGAATGCAGGTCCAGAACTGCACCCAGTGTACCTTAGAAATCTTCAAAGGAAGGCAGGATGACCAGTTTCCATTGTATTTTGTTCCATTAAATGCCTTTTAAGGTCCCTTCAGACTATTATTCTGAGATATATTAAGAAAAAAAGGCCAAGAGTGGAACTTTAGAAATGTTTACCTTTGGAACCAAGAAAAAGAGACAGAGGAGATTGAGATTGGTAGTCAAAGAGTTCTTGGTTAGTTAACCAAGAAATTGTCTTATACACAAAGAGAGGACAGATTATCAAGAATGAAGTAAAGCTCATTGGTAAGAAATGGCTCAGAGGAAGTCAAGAAAGATGAGTATGAAAAAACCCCCAAAATTGCACTTAATGATTAAGAACGTATTGAAGCAGTCTCAGCAATATTATAGGTCTGAAAAACAGATTGCAAAATGTCTGAGGAGTGAGTGGGTAGTGAGCGAAGGTGGGAGAAAAGATGTGTCTAGCAACTCCTATCTAAAAGAAAGAAATCTCACACACTTAAAACTTAGTTATGCTCTTGATATTCCTGTTGCCTGAAAAAAAGATTATAGCAAAAGTAATTATGATTAGTGAAAGTATGAGTAAATTATAGACCTAATATTATATTGGAGTGAGCACAGCTCTTTCTGCATTAACCTGATGCTATTGCTCTTATGGAGAATTGCGAAGAAGGAAGTGGTAGGGTAACATAAACTGTTATAAAAAGAAGCAAGTGATTTATTGAGGAGAAGGAAGGGTAGAGATCTATGGTGGGGGACAGGGAGGGAGAGTGAAAGAGGGAGAGATAGAGATGGAAAGAGAGAGAGAAAGAGAGATGGAAGAAGAAAGGGAGAGGAAGGAGAGAGAACACGAGGAAGGAAAGAGACAAATGAGGAAGAAGAAAGGGAAGAAGTGGGATATAATGGAAGGAGAGAGGGAAAGAGAGGGAGGAGACAGGGATTTGGAGAGGAGAGAAAGGGAGTACAGAGGAGAAGAGGGAAGAAGAATAGAGAGGTAAAAGGTGGTGGAGGTATCCTCAAACCTCTACTTATTATAAACTAGCCTATTCTGGGGTTTTATTCCCATGAGAAATGACTTCCCCCACAATTTGATTGATAGAGGCCACTTCCTCAGTTCCTTCCAAAATCAGAGACAAAATCTATCCTCAGCAGAAATCTCCATTCTCCTAAGAAACACAGAAATGAGATATCATTCAAATTAAACCAAACTCAGCAAAACAAAACCTTGATATGCAAGCTATACCGACTCATATTGACTCTGCAGATCATGTTTTATTATCTATAACCACCTAAATACGTCAGGGATCAAGTCCCTCCATTGATGCTACCACAGTCCCTCTACAACTTTGGTCTTCCTTAAGAATTGTGGTGTAAAAAAAAATCATTACTCTGAAGCCAAAGAGTTTCTGAGTCTCTCCATGCTTAGTACAATTGGTCTATAGATGAAAGATGTAAGAACCAACAGAACTTGGACTTTTTCATATGTGAAAGTTGCTCTGTTGCTATATGATGTTTATAATGGCTATCATTTATACAACATTTTAAAGTTTGAAAAATACATCGATATCTAGATATGTGTGTATATGTCTATATTTATATTATCTATATCTATAATTTGATCTTCATAGTGACCCTGTAAAGTAGAGGGTATTTTTATATCCATTTTACAGGTTTGGAAACTGAGACTAAGAAGAACTAAGCGACTTGCTTACAATCACATGGATAGATTGTGTCTGAGAGGAATTTGAATTTTGGTTTTCCTAATTCCAAGTCAGTACACAGAAGGGCTATACTATACCATGCTATGTCTGCTTGTGTACTAGATGTGTTACTTTATGAAATAGAGGCACAATTATAAATAGTAATGAAGAGTGAATTGTTTAACTTCAGGTACCTGGAGGCGCTTAAGTGGAACAGTGAACAAAACTCTGAATCCATAGTCGGGAAGAGTTTAGTTCAAATTTGGTCTTAGATTCCTGTTCTATGAGGAGTGAGCACAGCTCTTTCTGCATTAACTGTAGTGATTGCCAATCTCAGGTTATAAGGCGTCATAGCAGATATTTTTAATTTTTTTAATTTTTATTTTTAATATTCTTAAACTGCTTTACAAATCTATAAATGCTTGCTATTATTATTGATAATGTTATGTAGTGAATGGTAAGCTGAACTCTCTTAGAAAGTTCAGTCTTTTGGAATGTAAATTTCTACCCCCTAATTAATCAGTTTTGCAAATTCAGATATTCACATATAGGCTTATATCAATAGGAGATGCATCTGTTCTAGGGAACTATAATTTAGACACTATGCCTTATACTCAGATGAGATATTATAGCTCCTTAGGCTACTCTATTCCAATTACTTGTATGCTAGACAAAACCCCCAAGAGCTTGTGTTACAAATTTAGATGTTACATTCTCTTCCAATTTAGTTTTTGTTCTGTGTGCAGTAGACATCAAATATAGATGATCAGTTAACTAAAGTGTCTCACCTTTATTTACAATGCCAAATATATCTTCACATATTCAAAAGTAAAAAATGTATTTGAACAAAATCAACTCCATGGAGTATATCCAGCATCACAGAACAGAAAGAATAGAAATAATGAAAAGAATCTATTATAAAAGAATATTTTAGCTAAATTTATGTATAAGGTTTTGCCTTTTCTAAAAATTCCAATTTGTTCAGAACTTACTTTCTGAATTTCTACATTGTCTGAAAAGTCCTTTTCTAAACCGAATAGCTTTTTTTTTCTTTTGCCCCATGAAATGATGTACATAAGACACTTGAAGAAGGTATTAAAAGTTGTCCAATGGACAACTGGAAGGTACTGAACAACTCGACAACAATGAGAATGTATTAAAGGAGTATGATAAAACTCTTTCAGTTTTATTTCATTTAGCCTTCATTATACTTGTATATTCTGGACCCAAAAATTAACTCAAATTAGAAAATATTCAAAATCTGCATGGAACTGCCTTGGCAAAAAGTGAGTACCTCTTCACTGAAGATTTCAATAAAATATTGGGGAGACTGGTGAGGTAAGAATATTGGAAAAGGAATTCTTTTTTTGGGGGGTTGGCTTTTTCCAGGAGGGAAGGCAGGGATATTGGGGTTAAGTGACTTGCCCAAGGTCACAGGGCTAGTAAGTGTTAAGTGTATGAGGCCAAGATCCTCCTTGAGAAGGAATTCTTTTAAAGGTATAGATTAAACTGAGGTCCCTTCTAAATCTAAAACTCTGTGATTCTACATATTCCAACAACTTATAAAAAAAATCTACTTTGAGAAATAATGGTAAGACTCAAAATGTAATGGTTAATCATTCCTGGTGAGATCATATCTGGACTTGTGTTTAGCTCTGCACACCATGTTTTAAGAAAGGTACTGGAAAACAGAGAGCTGCGAAGCAGCAACCATGATAATGAAGGATCTTCAGATCATACAATATGAAAACTTGCTGAAGGGACTATCCAATTACTCTGCTTACCGCCAGAAGGCAGAGCAAGGACCATTATGAGAGGATGGCAAAGAGGGAAATTAATGTTTGATGTGAGGGGAATTTTTTTTTCTTAGAGTCAGGACTATTTAAGTGGAATGGGTGACTTTGAGAGGTATGGTATTGTTCCTTTCTTGAGATTTTGATTATTGGATCCAATTGTTAAAAAATTTGTAAAGGGTACATTTTTGAGATAAAGTTTGAAAAAAGGCTTCTTCTAATTCTGAAAATCTATGATTCCATGAAATAATACAAAATGCAGAATATCTATGTGTGCTGAACTAGGAATATAGCGTTGAATTCTCTCATATGTATCTCCCCTATAATATGGCAGCAGGACTTTGCATGACCAGGCAGTTCAGTTCAGTTTTCATATGTTCCATCTTCCTGAAATAAGTAAAATAAATTGACCTATGCTTATGCTTAGAAATATTCATACAAAAAAAAAACAACAAAGAAGTTTAAAAGGGTACCGACTTTTACCTGAATTTACACAAAACATTAATTTTTAGAAGCCTATGAAACACCACACCATCATCAGGAGATGTAGAAGGGATTCCTTCATGCAGTGAGCAAGCAGTTGAATTAATTATACCTAGCATTTGTATAGTGCTTTAAGTTTTTTAAAGAGGTTTATAAATATTATCTCATTTGATCCTCATACCAACTCTGGGAGGGAGGTACTATTATTATCTCCATTTTTTTAAAGTCAGTTATGACTCTTTATAACCCCATTTGGAGTTTTCTTGACAAAGATACTGGAGTGGTTTGTGATTTCCTTCTTCAGCTCATTTTATGATGAGGAAACTGAAGCGGTGCTAAGTGACTTGCCCAGGATCACATAGCTAGTGAGTGTCTGGGGCCACATTTGAACTCAGGAAGATGAGCATTTCTGATTCCAGGGCCAGCATTCCATCTACTATGACACCTAGTCATGCATCCCATTTTACAGATGAGTATGTGAGGCAGATATGGTTTAGATGACTCGCATAAAGTCATAGAATCAATGTGTCTAAAACTGGATTTGAACTCAAGTTCAAATTGACTTCTAGGATTCTACGATTCTCTGATATTAAATGTTCTTTTGCACATACTTTCCACTCCCATAGTACTAGATTTTCCTGGGAAAATCATCTTATAATGAATCTTGAAGCAAAGTAGAATGGTTTTAAAATGGGCTCTTGATGGACAGCATGTGGGAAAGCAAACAGGCAGAAGTGGGATAAATATGTGTGTGTGTATGTATACATACACGCATACATATATACACACTCATGCTATATAAACACGTATATGTATATAGATATATAAAGACAGTAGCATTTGTTTAAGTGTATAAATAAAAGCAAGTGACATGGAAAAGAAAATGTAAAATAAAAGGGCAAAATGGGCACATGCTTTAAAATTATTCCAGTAAAAATATATTGGTCTACTAGACTCTTATTTAAGAAAATTGACATGAGCTTGGTGCTAACCTTTCCTTCACTTTGAATAGTCTTACCTCCTTCTATATCTTCTTATATCACTAATTTAAGCGAACACTGGCATTTGCTACATTGGAAAGATAGTATTCCTGTAGGATCACAGATTCTTATGAAAATCAGAACTATGAGGGACCAGAAGAGTAGGTTACCTGGGTATTCATTGCTCATTTTGTCATTTAACCTTTCTTGTGTTCTTATAAACCTTGATTAAATAAGCCAGGGCTTATTTTCATGGTTGCCATAAAATTAAGGAGCAGAACTTTGAATGTGATTGTGAAAGGCATTGGAGAGTAAGCATTCAGAGAAAGAAAATAACATTAAAAGTGATAGGTATAAAGCATAATTTGCTGATCACAAACTATTATGTAACTGCACAAGGACCGTTACAGAAATCCATGTGGGATCTCTATTAATACTAGATAAACTGGTTAATATCAGTTGACTGAACAGATGGAAGTCAATAAACATTTTAATTTGAAAATTACAAGGGAAAAATCACATTAAAGCAGATAATAAAAATGATTACTTATATTGGAAAGAATCAAATGGAAGCCTGAATCATTTTAATACTGAATTATTGTAGGATATAGAGCTTTAAGATGATTTTAGCCTTATTCTACATCTTTATTTCCTGCTCCATTGTCTCATTGTGGTGTGTCCTGATTGCAGGTTATGAAAATGGAATTGTGGCTCTAAGAGGTCATATAAAGCTACGTCTTTAAATATAATCCTGAAGATGGAATATCATACAGGGAACATTCTAGTTAAATTGAGAGTGGCTCATCAACTTGACCAGTAGGTGACTTTTTTTTTTTAGAAGAAAGGATGCACAGCAACATATAAAAGTACCTACTGAATGTGGAGTGGCTGCCATATTTGTCAATCTTAAGTGACCACACTGGAAAAAATCAGATCTTTCAAATATTGAAGTGAGGAGGTCTGGGGTCTAAATAACGTTCACTGAATTTCACTTTGTCTACATGATGTGAAACATATTTGAATAATTCACTAAACAATTCACTTTCCACCATGTTTTTTTTTTGCTACTATATACACATAACTGTTATTTCAGAATGGATGACTGCCACAAAATCACTAGCTATTTTTATAGGAAAAGGTTTTTGATCTCTTTATTCTCCTGTTTCTCAATATTCAAAATTGGTCCAGGGCCACTGATATAAAAATAATGCCATTAAAATGTGTAAATAGTAGATAAGACATATATTATAGGAGAAAAACGATTAAATTATCAACGTAGGGTAATTGAAGTCTAATTTACTTAAAGCAAAATAATTGAACAATTTTCTGCCATCATCTTATTCTATTAAAGGCCTTAGTTTTTCATAAAAAAAGAAACTAAACACTTTAATTTCAAACATGTTCAACTATGCTGGCTTTTCAATAAGCTATATAAAATACGCTTATGAAATTAAATTAATACCCTCAAGTCACTGAAAATTTCCAATTTATATACTCCATATTTCTAAGGTATTATACTCTAGCAATATCTTTAGCTTGGAGCTAACAGTCAAAGACTCAGGAAGAGTAATGTTCCCTGATAGGACATTATAGCATTTCAGATTTGTTAGTTCTGTAATTCAATTGCTTTTTTGAGGTTTCTACTAAAATGCATTTGAAAATATGCGATAAACACTTTAGTTGTCCTTTGTGGATAATGATAAAGTCTAAAAAAGATTCAAAATAATTGTTGTTATTCAGTCATCAGTGACTCTTCTCAACCCCATTTGGGGTTTTCTTGGCAAAAATACTGGAATTGTTGGCCAGTTCCTTCTCCAGATAATTTTAGAGATGAAGAACTGAGGCATACAGGGTCAAGTGACTTACCCAGAGTCTCATAGTTTTTAAGTGTCTGAGTCCAGATTTGAACTTATGAGAATGAGTCTTCCTGACTCCACGCTGGGGCTCTATTCACTGTTCTACTGGCTGCTCTACAAATTCCAAATCATAAGATTGTACATCTCCATCATTTCAGAAAAAAATATCAAGCTAGAATTTGGCACACAGATTAACAGCCTGGATGCAAATTTGTTTACAGAAAAATATTTAAATCGATTCAGCTGTTTTGATTTAGAGATCAATCAAACCTTAAACTCTCAGGGATTCTCAATACAAAAAATTCATTTAGACATTCTCTAGTCAAGAAAAAAAGAAATTCAAGTAACTACTTTCAAACACTGAAATGTTATTACAAATATTGACTGGAATTCTTAGTTTAGTTATTAAAAGCAAAGTGCTAATAAAGCCAAGATGTTTGCTGTCCATTTTATTACTCTGTTCAATGACTTCATGCTGTATTTCTAAATATAATTACCTATGTCACAAATTTACATCATTAGCCACAAAGGAATGCTACAGGATATGTATAATAAAGCAAATTTACCACTAAGATACAAGGCTTGGTAATGTTCTGCAAAAGGATATTTCTCTGAAAATCTATTTTTAGACATTTTAAAGAAAAAAATACTTGACTCTAAACTCCTCCTGGAAACTAAGACTCATTTTTAAAATCAATATTGTTCCATGTTGTATTACAACTGGTGGACATGGGATAGTGTCTCTAAAGAACTCAAATTGAGCAAACTCATGTGGCAGGAGTGATACAGGCTCCAACAACATACAGGTAAGTAGGGCTAAGTGTGTCATAAGTATAATCATGTATGATAGGAAAAACAACAACAACAAAGGTATTTGGTGTATAGCTCATGTAATTTTGAAGACCTCTAAAGGAAGCTCCCAGCATAGTTGGAGGGTCCATATTGGCATATTAATGGATGGATATGGTTAAGAGTCACATTGGATGGTCAATGTGGGTAGATTGTGATTTGAATTATGGGAGGGAATGCCCACACTTCAAATCATAGATTCCTCATAATACTTAGGTCCAGAAAATGACATTTCTCAAAGTCACCTGTTGCTTAAAAGTGATGATAATTTCAAATATCATACTGTTTAATTACCTATACAAGAGAAACTGCTATTCTAATCTTCCTGACTATACTAATTATATCAAAAGTAAGTCTAATTAAATCTGTCTGGCAAATGACATACACATTTTTGTATCCTTTGCTCAGCTGACCCTTTTGAAGTCTCATAATCTGATTTAGAGATAAATAAAATGTGAGATAAAGTAGTATCATAGAGCAAATGGAATAATTCAAAACATATTTTTCTCCAGATTCTTCAGGATGGGTATCTATTAATTTTTTTAAAAAATACCCCCATCACTGGCTTTAGGGAATCTTCTGAGAATTAGAATTCCAATCAGTAAACACATCAAGGCCTAATAATGATGTGCTAAAGTTCATGTGAAGTGGTAACAGAAGGCAACTGAAAACTCCCTGATGAAAAGAGCTATGTAGAAAGTTGCAGAAAGAAATGAATACCTTCCTGTTTTAAGACCATATAAAGAGAATCAAAGAGCAATTGATGCTAAGTTTTTTTGGGGAAATTTATTTTAAAAAACAGACTTCTACAAATAGAAAAAGATAAATATAACAAAGTCATCCATCAAAAATAAATTGGCAGACCTGGAAGAATTTTTTTTTCTCTCCACAAAATTTTGTTCTGATGCTTCTTTAAGCTATGGAAATGACCTGAAGAATATGCCAGCAAGTTCTGGCAGGATCTACCATGCTGGGAAGACTTTATGTATATTTGTGGTAATGGATAGATTTCTGCTTTCCAAAGACCAGCAGATATAAGGAGAGAGAAGGAAATCACCTGTAGGCTGAAAACTTGGGGAAACATTGTTTGACCATAGTAAAAATAATAAATATACAAAATAGTCCTCAGTCCTGGATGGTCCCCTTCTGCTACTACAATGGCTGTGGTAGATTGGAGGAAAGGGAGAGAAGTTGGTAAGAATCACAAAAAAATTTTTTTTGACTCTCTATAACATTTAAATTAGATGTTGGTACACTAAACATGAGATATCTGTCCAGTGGCCAAAGAGTTAACATCCCACTGAAGGAATCAAGTCATATCAATCTTTTATACTTGCTGTGATGAAACCAACAGAAAGATTAAATTTATGGCTAAATAGAAGGATGGTTCACAAGTTCCTCTCAGTGAGGTAAATAAAGGAGTGGGCAGATTTGATGTTATCATGCTCCCAAAGATAACAAGAAACTTCATTTCATGTCACATTTGGTCAACTGATATTGTAATACTCATGGTCACTATTTATACAAACATAAATGAAAGTATCATAAAATTAATTTGTAGCTTATATGCTAATATTTGCTTCAGATAATGAGATAGAAAAGTCATATTAGAAACTCAATGAAGGCCTGCAAAGTAAAGGAACAAATATTAGATTCTCAGTGAAATCAGCGAAGAGATTGGAAAGGATAAGAATGGACAAATTTTCCATATTGAATCTACTTCTGTGCCTTAATCTAAAAAAGTCATTCTTTAGCCACTTGCTTGCTTTTGTTGTTGCTGTGTGAACACACACACACACACACACACACACACACACACACACACACACACTGCACATTAGTACAAATGGACAATTATTTGGATCCAGAATTAAATAAGAGGTAAAGGTAAAGTTTGGAATGCCTTTGGGGAACTGCAGACCCTTAAATTTCCACAGAAAGAGAACACTGTCTTTTTAATAACAATATTCTTCTAGTACTATTGTATGTCTGCAAGTCATAGTCTTTGAAGAATTAAAAAGAAGAGGTACATGGTGGGTGTGAGCAGGTTGCAACATACAAAAAATAGGAAACTTCAAAGAATGAAGCAGATTAAAGTTTAATATCAGAGAAATATATTCAAATGAATGAAGACAGGATGGTAATACATTAAGAATGGGGGATAAGCAGTGGATTTCTCGGTGTGTTCCACTTGTCTTCTCATGAAGGTAGAGCAGAGGGGATGGGATGCACCTGGTCTGTTGAATAAAACATTTGCAATGAACTTATGTGAAGGCATGTACCAGAGGCACACAGTATGATCAAACATGGATGGTTTATTATTTACATGAATGAAGAAAACATCCACAACAATGCAATCATAGACCCTGAATATTTGAATCTTTCTAAAATATTTATTAAAATTCTGGAATCTACAATTGTGGAAATGATTTTGGAATATTAACTTTATAATTGACTTAACTTGTCTTGGTCAAGTCTTATCTGAAAAATGAAAATGATGTTTGACTTCATCTATGTTTTATGGATTAAATGACATCAAAGAAAGTATTTTATAAGGGGAATATTTCAACTGTAAAGTATTCTAATGTAGCAATTACACCCTACGTGAAGTTATATTTGGGGCATGGAAAAATTTTCTTGCACAGTCACTATGGAATTAAAATGTTTCTTAAAAATGTGTTCACAGGAGCATGAGTTCCTATAATGCTAATAAATTTGTGTGTGTGTGTATGTGACTTTCCATTGGCAGTGATTTTGTAAACAGGAAAGTCAAAAAAGCAAACTGTAATCAATAGCTTGATATCAAAATGAATTTCCTCACCTTTTTCATGAACATGTGATGGCTATTTTTAGAACATTCAGGAATAATGGTGTGTTGTTTTTTTTTTTACTTTTTAAATATCCATGTGTGTTTATATAACCAACGATTTATTTTTACAATTAACTCCTTAGATTAGGAGATGCAATTTCCTTTCAATTATCTTAACACATTTTTATCTCTTTCAAAACCTGGTATTTGTCCTTTTTTCCCCATACATTTTCCCCCCAAATCAGTCTTATACAATCTATTTAATTCCACAAGTATGAATTCAACACCCACCACATACTTAAAACACTTCTAGCTGTTGTGGGTGTATGTTACAATGGAAACCAAAAGGCATGTGGGGAAAGTAGGATTATGTTTGAGTTCCATTTGAGATACTTACTGTGTTACCTTGGTCAACTTACAAACCTATTTGAGCCTCAATTTCCTTATCTGCAAAATTTTGTTTAAAAACAAAACAAAACAGCATTGTACCAATCTGCCACAGTCGACAGAGTGATGGATTTGAATTGACTAGATTTTGATTCTGTTCCCACAGCTGAACATTACTCATTGCATGTCTACGATCAAAGTTTAGCATTGAGCCTCAAAGAACTCATTATAGACTTACCTTAGTTGTATATGGGTTGGTAGAAGTTTCTGCTATGCACTAAGCACAATTCTTTGATATATTGGCATTTCTAAGTTGCTTATTCCTGATAGGAACAAATAGAATATTGCATATAAAGTACTTTGTTAATGCACTAAAATGATACATAAATGTGCCAATGTAATTTTTATAAGGCGGGCTTAGTTCTTCCTCTTTGGGAGATATACACATGAAATAATAAGATATGAAATAGGTACAAATCAGTTCAATGACTTAAAAAGTAGAACATAGGTCTAAAAGTCAGAAAATCTGGCTCTATCACTGTGTGATTTTGGTTGAGTCAACCCCTTTGGGCTTCAGTTTTTTATCTTTAAAAATTTTGATATAAAATGTTTTAAAAAATATAATTTTTTAAAAATCCAATGATGACAAATCTTTTTAAAAATTAATGCAAGCATGAGTTATAACCTATTGTGCAGATGCTAAGTATTATGGGATATTAGAAAGAAAAAAAGTGTGATTTTGTGAAATCAACATTACCTACAGCCATCAAAATAGCCAGCATGGAAGAGGAGGGACATTGAAAGTTGGTGAAGTATCAGTAAATTGAGGGAAGAATCAGTTCATGATATAAACAAGTATATAAAGGCAGGAATGGATATGACATGTGTTGGGCACAACGTTGAGACTTAATATGCTGTACTATAACCCTGTATGCCTCTGCCCTTGGAGAAGTCATTTAACTTCTGAGGGTTTCTGTTTCTTCATTAAGAATTAAAAGAGGTGGAACAGACGAAATCAGGTTTTTTCTGGTTCCAAAATTATGCAGCTCAACAAACTGGATCCTCCACTTACCTTCAGTGATTGGGTAGCCACTGAGCACACCATTCATTATAAAAATAAAATAGCAAATAGCTCCAGAAGTAATTATGAAGGCTTGGCGTATTTTCAGTATTTAAGATGAAAGAACAGTGGAATTAGGGAGAAGTCTCTCTTAATTCTTCTGAGCACATTAACTAACTGTGGAACCCTGAATAGGTGACTCACTTTGTCTCTGTGTAAGTCATTTCAATTATGCTCCAGAGCAACCATAATATCTATCTTAATGAATATAAAATAATTAAAATAGATGAGAAAGAACTTTTATTTTTAAGCATTTAAATCTATGCCTTTATTATTTTCATTGTTAAAGCAGACCAATCATGAAAGCTTGGGGTCAAATCCTACCATACCAGCTGCATGAGCCTAGGAAAGGCACATAAATTCTCAGTGCTCCAGGCAAATTTCTAAAAATATACATTACGGAACAGCTGCAAATCTGAATTGGTTAAGGGAGGGGCTTTTCCCCGTAATGATTTCATTTCATCAATGAAATCATAGCTCTATAATAAATATGTACATGTATTCATTCATTATTTCTTTCATATATGCATATGTATAAATGAATGAATGTGAAAAGCATTTATTAAATATTTACTATGTGCTAGGGTGCTAAACACTGGTAATACAGAAATTGCTTTTGTTGTTTATCCTTCATTCTAGAAGAGGACCATGGGTGGCATCAGGAAGACGATGCCATGGCTTACAAGTGAATTGGATTTAAGTGAGAAAGGGCTATGCAAATTCACCAGCCTCACTTTCCCCTTCAGACACATTTGGGTCCAATGACAAAAATGTAAATTAGGATAACTGGAGATGGCTCAGGACACAGTGGGAGACCTTGGATTTTTTAGGCTAAGATGTTTCCCAGGTTTCAGTTTAACTAAGGAAATACCTATTCAGTGATTAAGGGTGGGTAAGAAATGAGGCAAAGAATGGCTTCTTACCTAACTAAAAAAAAATCAATATGGGAAGGGAAGACCCTCAGTGTTTCTGACCAAAACAGAAGCAACTGCTATTTACATTCACTGTGAGCCATTGTTGGCCAATCAATGAGAGCCAGAGTGATTTATATCTTTTAGGGAGATAACATTCTTCATGTTGCAATGGCTCTGTAATCTCATCCTTCCATCTCTATATCTATCATCTATATGGATATTCCCTTCAAGAATTCAGATTATAACTCATCTGTGCTTGTCCATCCTTTGAGATTGTAGTCTAGGTTGAACAAATTCTATACCAGTGTCCTATTTAATATTCTGAGAGCAGAGTGGTGTAGTCAGTAAAATAATCAGTGTTGAGGATATCAGGGTATCATCTGATTAAAAATTTCTATAACTTTGGTAATTTTATTTTTTAAAACTTAACAGACACCAAATAAAACGATCATTTCCATATGTAAAGTAGAACAGAAAAAAATGATTACAAAGGAAACTTCGAATCCCTCTTACATATGATCTGCTTTCCTTTTTAAGTATAAAATAAATTCAAACATAACTGTTAAAGGCACTTTCTTGTTTGACCATGATGCCTTTTGGCTTTCATTCTATTCTCTTCTATGTATTTAAAATTTCTAAATAATCAATGACCATTCTTTCTTTATTTCTTTCTTCCTCTCTCTCTATTCTGCAGCAGACTTCGACTGCTTCTTCCTTCTCCCATTAACTCTGTTATAGTATGTGTCAGAGGAAAACTTGTATTTTGGTGTGCTGACTTTCACATGAAGATTTTTTAACTGGATAATAATTTCATTCTTTACAAGAAATAATCTATTATTTAAATATATAAATTCCCATTTTATCATTCATCTATTGAATATATGTATACATACATGTAGGCACAGATACATATGTTTATGTGTATAACTTCATGTACTTATGCAAATCTATATAGTTTAGTCCTCTGATGTCGTAAGTATAAGTAACTCAGGAAATTCTTTCCATAAATGTAGTACTAGCAATTAGTCTTCAATGATCATTTTAGAAATTTATCTGGAGCAATGTGATTTGCCCATCTTCACATAGCTAGGATATTTCAGAAAGACCTGAGAGCATTGCCTTCTTGACTTCAAGGCTAGGCCCTGTCATATGAATACACATCCAGTCTTACATAATCATTATTTAGTTCTAGCTTTCCATGCACTGAGGCATTATTTTTAAAGGCAAAATTCAACTATTGAGTACTGTGGTTTTTGACTTTATAGTATTGAAGTTTTTTTTTTTTAATTAAGAAATAGATTGTCCACCAAAACACAATAAAGGAAAACCATGCTGTCTCTGACCTCAAAGAGCCTATGATCATAAATAGTTGTCTCATTTTAGACTCATTCAGCTTCCAGATGAAATATTCTAGTACATTGGCAAGCTTTTTTACTACGTTGTAAAATACTTCCACTCTTTTCCATGAAATAAATTCTTCCATATTCACTTTGAAACCTTCACTGAAGTGTCTTACAGGGGTTCTAAAAAGCATTAATATTTAATTAAAACTGAATTTAACCTTACAGCAATGTATTTTGTTGAGCTATTATCTCTCCTTTAATGTGTGACTGCATTCTTATGATATTGCATGATGAGAATATTATGAGACTATGGAGCCCATGGAAAAAATTTATAGAAGAAAGGTGTATAAAATTTATACAATTGGCCAGTGGAATCATTATTACAAGTAAAGATAACATTGAACTAGAAAGAACTGATGACATACAACTTCTTAGAATTTAACTGAGAAAATATGTATGAATAAAATATGTATAGAAATAAAGTAACATGCAACTGAAGAGGAAGCATAAAACCATAAAATCTGTTTAACTGAATTATCTCACTTTTCTCATACTGTCCTTATGATGCTCTATAGGAAATTTCAGTATTATGATAAGCTTGCTTACATGAAGAGATCAGGTATTAAAGGAAGAGTTTCTCATTCATTGAAGATCAGCAGTGATTTATCTTTTAGAAAAGTCACAGGAGAATTAAACATTTTACAATTTTGCTTAAAAAATCTTTGTCATTGTTGTCTTAGTAAATAAATGCAGCTATTCTCCATTTACATGGAATAAACATATGTTGTTGGACAGTTTATATGATTGGTTATAAAAATTATTCTATAAATATTATTCAGCATACCACTTTTGTAACTGAAATTTTTTATACTAGTATTAAAAACAAACCTGTTGGTAAAGTTGATGTGACATAATTGAAAAAACTGTGGACCTACAGTCAAGTGAACTAGGTTCTAGATCAGTGGTTTTCAACCTTCTTAATGCCGTGACCCTTTAATACTCATATGTGGGTGTATCTGCATGTGGCTGGGCCCGTCTGGAGACAGACAGAGGAGCGGTGTCTCGGTTCCTAAGACCACTGGAAATTTGTGTTTTCTGATGGTCTTAGATGACCCCTGTGAAATGGTCATTTGACCCCCAAAGGGGTTGTGACCCACAGGTTGAGAACCGCTGTTCTATAGGGATAGAGAAGTCTCATTGGATTGAAAAATTAGGATGATTCTATTGAGATCCCAGAACTGCTTTGTAAAGTATTTCTCTGACCTTGGAGAATTCACTTACACAATGACAAAAATGCAAAGGACATCATCAAAGATCATATATTCCAATTCATATCTGAACAGGAATCCTTCTACAACACACTCCACAACTGGTCATCCAATTTTTACCTAAAGATGTATGGAAATGTGGTGAGGGGTGATTATACCTATCAAAGGCAGCCTTTTCCAATTATGGATAGCATCAACTGTTAATGAGTTTTCCCTGGCATCAGGCCTAACTGTGCTTTTTGAAACTTCTCAATATTCCTAGTTGTCTCTTGTGGGAATAAGCAAATTAAATAAGATTCATCTTTCCATATGATAGTCATTCATATATTCGAATCCTTTGCTTTCTAAGCCTGCTCTTCTCCAGATGAAACAATCTGATTCTTTTAATTGATTGTTATAAGACAAAGCAGAAACTCTTCAGCATCCTTGTCTTCTTTCCTTGGACACTACTATTTATCAATAGTCCTTCAAGATGTAAATTTCCTAAGTCCCTTTTCCTTTATCTTTCACATACTCTGGATGGGCTACATAATCTTGAATATTCCTTCAAATTTTAAGAATGTTTTTGTAAGGTCATGTGTTGTAAAATGTTATCCCATTTTAATTTATTAATCATTTAAACCACAAAGATGAGGAACTATACTATTTATTGTTAGTTGGTTACCTTATAAGCTTTTAGATAAAAGTAGAGAATGACAAACATATAATACAAGTCATTAGTTAAATCTCTGATCACAATCAAATATAATTCTATACAGAGAAAAAATGAAATTACACATTACATAATTTAAATTATATGACATTGTTTTTTGCCTTAATTTCATTGATATGCCACACATTTTCATCTTACTGCATACACATGCTTGAAAATAAGGAGTGGGGATACTTCCTTGTCAATCATACAAAGGATTTTGTAAACACTATGTGCCTTTCCAAGTGTATTGACAAATGTCTTTACTTTCTCTGTAAAGGTTTGGGGAAGGAAACTACAGATTAGTTATCTCTGAGTTCCTTTCTGGAAAGGCCAATAAACAATCAGGCTAGGCAAGCCACTTCTGAGACACTCATGCCTCTACCAACACAATTACACTCACTTTTTACAAGATGGAAAATGCTCAATTCTGGATTAATGAGCACAACTGTGAAAATGCAAACATACTGCACACCCACAGGCACAGTTTGGTAAAACAAAACAAAACAACAACCCAACAACAACGTTATTGACACATGGAGAACATATGTGTGGATGTGTGCATATGTGTGATACATTTTGGGTGTACATGTATGTATAGTGAGCCTGAGATACACACATTTACATATTATCCACATGCATGGCAATCTTAATTTATTGACTCCCCCAAACATCCCTCCTTTCCAACTTCTTCAATATTGAGTTCTCTTGGTTCTCATTATTCTAAATACAACGACAGGATACTGAAATTACTACCCCACATTTCTGTTCAGGTATTTTTGGAAAGGCTGCTGATGCTACCAACAGGTAACTCACAAATTCTGGAAAATGGACTTCTATGAAAGTTCACGCATAATGATAGATTATAAAACAGAAATTTCCACCCCCACCACCCCAAAGTACTGACACTGGGAATGCTAGCCACTAGTTTGTTAGGTTAGCTCTTCCATGAGCTTATTTTTGTAATCATGTACTTTGGAAAGACCTGCCAGACACAGAAGCCCTCCCTTCCCCAAGGGAACATTATTTTTATAGAGAAAAATCACCTCTAATAATAATAACGAGGAAGAGGATGCTAATTGTTATTATTAGATTTGAATAGCTGTGCTTCATTATTATTCTGTAACTCGCTGCAATCCCAGAGAGAGCATCACTTTCAGACAGCAGCTGCTACTCGCCTGGAGAGCGCCTCTCCAGGAGCTTTAGAACACACTGACGTTTGACTTTCTCCCCACCTTCCCCAGGACTTCAGAGTATTCAATGGGGACATTCTATTTTCCCATTTCGCCAAAATGAGTTGGAAAGAGGTGATCCGAGGGCTCAGTCCCTTCATTCCACTCTCTTCTCCCCCTTCCCTCTCCTCTAACCCACTTCCCAGACATGTTTCCAAAGTTCTAGAGCATCTCGTGGCTATAATTGTTTACGTTGAAAGAGAGGTTGTCTGGATGAAGGAGATGCTGGGAGTTCTGAGCACGGCCCCTTCTCTTTCTAAAAGCGCTCAACTAGATATAGTGGCAGCGGCAGTGACCATCTGGACTACTGAGAAACATTAACCTACTGTTACCCGCCCAACCGCTTCCGCCTCAGGGGCGCACCCACGCACACACTCGCTTCTTTCAGAGCCTCCTCAGTGTCAATTCAGCCTAACCTCCTCTCCCCTACAGAGACATCAGCAGTGGCGGCGTCCTCCATCAATTTAACCCTAGAGTCAATCGATTAAAAGTTCAGTAAGAGATGCCTCGGGAATAAATGAGCATATGCCTTAGGAGGAAATAAAAAAAGGATGCAAGGCACACGTTTTTGTAAGCCTGGAGGAACAATGAGGCCGGATCCTGGCTTCCAACATGTAATAACCAAAATACATATACTAGACAGATCCATGTTGGTGTTTAAGTCAGGATATCAATTTTAAAACATACACGTGTGTGCATTTGCGTATGCGTGTATGTTTCTTTGTGAACATATATATTTTTATGCCTGCGGCATCTCCCAATGATGGGGCCTCATTGTGAGAATTTCATACCTGGAGTCAGGGATGGGGAGTTCAAATCCTGCCTCTGACATTTCCTTACTAGTTAATTAAAGACAAGTTAGTCAACCTTTCTGAGCTTCGGTTTCCTCATCTGTAAAACCGGGATGTTAGATTAAATCGCTTCTATACTTTTCAGCTCTAACCCTATGCTCCAGTCAGTATAATTGATCACATATCTAGAATTGGAAGACATCTCAGAGGCCATTTAATTCAAGCTCGCGTTATACAAAAGAGAAAAATGAATTCTAGAGGTGTCAGGTAACTTGTACAAGGTCACGCGCAGGGAGCTGCAGAGGAAGAATTCGAACTCGGGACTTTGTTCTCCAAAACCGGAATCTTTCTGTCCATCAGTTCTACTAGAAGCTGTGGTGCGCCTTTGTGCGTGCACTTACGGGCCTGGGTCTCCTTCGGAGAGCGCGCGGCCACAGCACCAGTCCGGAGAGGAACTCTCTGGGAAGAGATAACGGCTGTGATTTGTAAAGATGTGCTAATGACTGCAGTGGCTTTGAGCAGTTTTCAGAGACTCGGAGGCCCCTTCCACCCTACCTCTTCCTGCTTTGATACCCAGAGGTTGGAGGATTAGGGGAAGGGGTGGGGAGCTGTTTCAAGCCTCTGGCTGCTGGTGGCCTGGGTTCCCTGGAATTCCATCGCCTTGCAGTTCTAGAGAGCAGTGTACACACATCGGGCAGCGTGGTTTAAGCTACGGAGACACCCTCGGACTCGGGGAACCCTGGGGCGTGTGCGCTAGCCAGCCACTCAGCTGAGGAAATCGAGCTAAGAAGGGGAAGGAGGAAGACATTTTTTTTCTTCTCACCTCCTACTAGATTCTGATTGTTTGTATCTTTCTCAGCCCGGCGACACTTTCTTTTCCTTCATATCCCAAGGGAAGGAGCGTGGGAAAGCACCCCCTTTGTGCATGTATGTATAGACTGAATGTAGGTAGTGGTACCTCTAAGAAGCACAGCTCTATTCTAGATGAGGCAGATAGACTGCAACCTCCTTGGGCAACAGTGGCTCAAAGAGCTTGCTGACTCCAAATATCTCCTTCCTCTCCTCTCTTAAGCTCCCCCCTTCCCTCAGTCCCCTAAGATGTACTTTAAATGTTCTAGGAAAAAGATCAGATTGGCAATTCAACAAATGTGTAAAACACATATACGGATTAAAATCCTACAAGTACTTGTACATACATGTAGAATATATGTATATATCCATATATATTCTACATACATTCCTGTAAGACCCACATTTATCTTAACGTCTACTCATTTTAATCTTTCCCTGGCAGCATTGATATTAATCACAATTCTATGTTGCAGGCAATGGCGTTTTGCTTAAGTCTCTGAAATGGCTGTTTAACGTACCTTTGAGAGTATGAAATTATGTAGGTAAGAAATTACTGGGAAGATTGTTTCTCAAACGTCAGGTGCTTTTATTTCAGTAAACTCTTAGGGTTTTTAAGTCTTAGAAGGTAGAATGGACATTAAAACATTCAGAGAATATAAGAACTGCCCTTAGTGTATACTAGAGGCCTGACAATCAAACAGAAATGGTCTAGCCAAAGTAAGAGAGGAGAGAGAGAGAGAAAGAGAGAGAGAGAGAGAGAGAGCGAGAGAGAGAGAGAGAGAGAGAGAGAGAGAGAGAGAGAGAGAGAGAGAGAGAGAGAGAGAGAGAGAGAGAGAGAGAATTTGAAAAGCAGGGCTTAATCCAGCCTTGGATTGTATGTTTCAAGGCTAGCCATGGAAACCCTTGAGAACAATGCTCAAAAAGGAAAGCAGACAAAATCAGCAGGGACCTGAGAGAAAGTACCTAGGAGTCTGATATCAAGGAGAAGGAATTTGAAGCACATAGAGGTGTCCTTGCAAGAGATCTCTATCGTCAAAGATGGAGCACTTGAAAAAAATATATATCTCCTGTTAATAGACCATCCTTTCTGGAAGGGACCAAACTAGAGAGTAATCTCTTCACACTCCACATCCCTTCAAGCATGAAATGGAATATTATTTATTTTATTTCAATAAAATAAAAAACCTAAAATGCCTAGAGGCAAGGAAGGTCAGATTGTTCATGTCACTTTCAACAAATTAACACTTCATTCAATTTTTTGGCGCCTCTCATTCAGAACATACGGTAAGTGCGGGTTACAATACTATAATTGCAGTCAGCGCGGCTTGGTATCCTGTCAGGCTTGCCTGCGCTTCCCGCTCCGATACTCCTCCGCCCCACCTCCCCATTCTTCCGCCCCCAAAATGTTTTTCACTCAACAGGTATCACAAAAACTTGCTGTTAACCCGTGGTCATCTTTTCCCAAGAAGAGACACCCTAGTTCTTTAACTGTATAGGATGCTGCCTCCACGCGACTCCTACTTACAAAACACCCCGTCTCCTAAGGAGCTCCGGAGCCATCTATTAACCTAGCCTTGTACAGGCAAACTAAACATTAATACTAAGATCCTAATGCGTCGAGCAGTCAACCGTAACATGGTCTGGTAAAACCAGAAACAGGTTTTATAAAGAAAACTATTGAGATCTAAGGCGATAAGGATGTTCTCTATGTATTGGATTGAATCTGAAAGAAAAACTCTTGCCAAAATATGCTTTAATGCAAGCTGAGGATTAGAGAGCATTTTGCTTGCACATAGAGACAGAAAAAGGTCCATTGCATTAAGAATATTGGAAGAAAAAAAACTAGCTGTATTACCTATCATTAAACATAATATCAAGATAAAACAGCACAAGGTAGCCCTCCCATTCTTTTGAAACATGAATTATTATTTCCACGGAATGCAAATGCACTGCTTTCTGTGTGAGGACAACCAGCTGCAAGCTGTACAATAAACTGTTTCATAAAGACGGAGCCAGATTGCAGTTCAGAGAGTCACCCCCTTTAAAAAGGAAGAAACATGCAGTTTGTGTTGACAACCTCTGTGTGCCTATGCAAAAACCGAGATTTAAAACTGGGTCCACTCCCCCCCCCCCAAAAAAAAACAACCCGAGATCGATAGTGTCTATTAGAGCTGTTCTGTAGAGAAGGAGAAGGACGAAGAGAAGGAAGAGGAGGAGAAGGAGGAGGAGGAGGCAATCCATCCAAAATTCATCATTAGTCATAAACACCTCAAGAGTATTTCTTACAGCAATTAATAGACAGCAGGGTGCGTGAGAAGTTGTAGAATGAGGCTTTCGGGTTCATTTCCTCCCCTGCCTATTTCATGGAGATCCCTTTCACATGCTCCCCAACGTTCCCTGCATCCCTGCTGCTTTACATGACATTTTACATTTCCACCTCTTCGATGTGCATGTGACATTCACTTCTACCTGTCTGAACAGGAGAGTTTCTGGAGGTCTTTCATTTATTTATTTATTTTGGTTTTCAGATAACGACTTTTCTTTCTACCTTTATTCCTCCCCCAAAGGGTCGTTCTCTGCACTCCATGGCATTTCATGCTTTTAAAAGATTTGTCTTTGCCCAACCCTTCTGCAAGGTCCCAGTGCAGCTCTTCTACACCCTTCCATTCATCCATAGGGACATACATATAGAGAATGCACAGATGCATGCAAATACATTCATCCATCTATCAATTCATCTATCTATCCTACCTACCTATCTCTCCCTTTAGAATTCTTCTTGAGTTGTGAGTCACAGCTCCCTAATGTCTTTTAGAACATATAGTGTACATACAGTGCACCTCCCTTAACTTTCCCCAATGAATGGGTTAAAGGAATTACAGTAGTGTCTTTAGTATCAATATTCCTCCAAAGCTACAGTATTTATCTAATTGACTAGAAATAAAGATAGTATTCCTCCCCCCAAAAAAGTCTTGCAGTGGGATTCTGCTTGAATATCCACTAGTTAGAGGCTATACGAACCAACTCACGTATTCGTTTGAGCATACTGCAAGAATATTTATTGAGCTCGGGCTCAATCACTGCATTGAACGCCAAGCCTGGCAAGCAAATGCATTTCCTATCTGAGAATAGAGCCGTAAATCAACCCGTTCTTTATTATTTTTTTGTTGTTATTATCATCATTATCATTAGTCCGAATGGCAAAGTAATATGCAGACCTATTTCCAGGAAACAACTCGGAACACCTCAGATCAAAAGAGGAGACCCCTGAAATCAAACCTACCTTTCACACATGAAATCATCAATAAAAAGACGAGGTTCCAAAACGTAAATCCACTTTTAATCCCCATTTTCTTCACCAGAAAGAAATCAAGTCGGCAGCATTTAATACATCCTCTTTTCCCAAAGTCCCCCGATTTTGATTCCTTTGCACGGATTTCCCCTTTGCAGATCCCTTTCATATTATTCGTGAGCTCCTAATTCCTATTCCTTGGCCAGGCGCAGTAGAGTTGTTGCTGTTGTTGGTGCGCGGTCACAGCTCAGAGTGAATGGTGTTTCTGGGATACCACAGCAACCTTGACGAGGACTCAACCATCTCTCCAACGGGGGCACAGAGTCTCAGCTACTCTGAATTTTGTCTTTTCTTATGCATTTTTCCCCTCAACCCAAATCTACCACCATTCTCACTTGTTATAGCAACCGCCAGAAACCAACAGAGAGCATCTTGAAGACCAACGACGCTCTCTAATAAACTCCAAACAATATTTGATATTAAGGAGCTTGTTTTTTTTTTCCAGAGAGGATCAATTCTGCCTGTAAAAGCAGCCAGAGAAATAATGCTAGTGTGATTTCCATTGCAGCCTGAAATAAATCTAGAAGCCAGGGCTAGAAAAGATTAAAAGGATACTTTATTAGAGGGACAGGCTTGTTCTTTGAGAAACTGTCATCAAAATGCATAGGGTTATCCATTTCTATTTCTATATTTCTGTGCCCCCATCGTTAATATAGCCTGTGTCACTATTCCACTGGCAGTATATTTAAGGCAGATTGCTTGCATTCATTATACTGTGAATTGATTAGAAATAGAGATTACAAAAGACTGGCTTTGCACAGAGTCTTGTATACTTTAGATAGGTGTACGTTTACCTATATACTCATGTTCTTAACGTGTGGCCCAATTTCATTCCAGGGTGGGCAGGAGAAAAAGTCATTTTCACAAATACTTGCCCCCTTCACATTATTTTTTCTCCCCTTAAGCCTATAATGTGCTGCAAATAAAGAGTAATTTGAGATAGTAAGAGGGAGCTATGTCATTTGTATCAATTCTGAAGTACTCTGAAATATGTAAATTGAGGGAAATTCTTTCAAAACGAAAAATGTATGCATCTATGCATCTACACTCAGCATCTTCATGCTCAGACCGAAGGGTTAACGCCCTGCAAGAGAAGAGCACTTGCGCCATCTACTGGATCCTGGGAGACCTTAGATTCCACTCTATTTCTAAGAGGAACCTCATTTTTTTTCCTTCCCCCTTAACACTGTAGTGTAGCACCCTTCCTGGGAGTGGAATTTTTGCTCCAATATGTCAGTGCCTAAGTATGCTTCTGAAACCCACCGCCACAGTCCCAACAATGAGGCTGCTTCCAGTAGGCTAGACAGACCTTTGTGGGAATTCTCATCTACTAGGGGGAGGTGAAGAAAACTGCAGTCCCTTTGCCTGGAATAGGTAAATGCATTCGCCTCTGCCGATATTCAAATGATGAAGCATGTGTTTGGGGTTTACAGAAGGCATATAGCAAAGGAAGGATCGTCCTTGTGGAGTTTGTGGATCACAGGCATTGTCCTCAATTGTTGTGTTCCTGTCCCATACTTTCTGCGACTCCCAATAGCTTCTGTGCCTGGGTTCTGTATGAGGTTGATTGCTAAGAGGGGAATAGGGGAAAGAGTCTGGAGGGATTTCTGTTATGCAAAGGATGCTGTGCATATTATTACTAGCTAGGCATGTTACAAAGAGGGCTGTGTATGTGTGTAGAGAGAGAGTGTTTGATTCGACATTGCGGGTACTAGGTAGGTATTGTGCCTTTCCAGTATATTGCATTGTGTGATGCAGAGAAGGCGGGTGGGGAGGAGGGGAGAG
>CM053580.1:487396006-487415094 GCA_028627135.1 Pseudochirops cupreus
AAACATGTATATAGAATTTTCAAGATTTGTAAAGTACTTTACAGCAATTATCTCATGTGATCCTTACAAAAACCTTGGCAGAATCTTATTATTACACACATTTTACCAATAAGTAAACTAAGTTTAAGAAAGATCAGGAAACTTGAGATGTCATTTAGCTAATACGTGCTTAAAGCATATATCAAACCTAAGTCATCCTGATTCTAAGACCTGTTCTTTTTCCATTAACCGAAGCTTTTGCTCAACTTTTTCTTTTTTGATAGTCAAGTCAAGTCAAATCAACAAACACTTATTATGAACCAGGCACTAAGCTATGCTTAGGCATGCAAAAAAAGCAAAACATAGTCCTGCCCTCAAGAAGCTCATATTATAATTGGAGATACATATGTACTACTGTTATGTACATCCAAAGTCTAAATAGAAAGACAGATATACATACATACACACACACATAAGAATAAATGTGTGTGTGTGTGTGTGTGTGTGTGTGTGTGTGTGGTAAATTGAGGAAATATCAAAGTGAAAGTAGGCAACAAGTCCATGGCCTTAGGTGTCAGTTGCTTTCTAAGATACTCTGGTGTTAAGATCTTGCCTACTTATTCACAATGTGTTGGGCATAATGATTAGTTTCATCAACTTGTCAGGTTTAGCAATTTAGGCACCTGTCTACCATTCTTGGCAATTTCATACTTAACTTCTGGTATCTACTAGGTACATAATAATATCTTGCCCTTTTCCAAATCAGCCCCAAGTCAGGAAATTAAGCTCTAATAGGTCATATTTACCGGATATAGGAGATAGTTTTTTTTTCCAGTTATTAATAGGGGGAGGACTCCTTTGATTCTAAAATCATTCCTTTACTTCACCTGGAAGAAAGCGTCTCTTCTCACTTTCATATCTGGAAGATGTTAGGTTGCAAAGGATAAGATATTGCCTGCTTCTTGCAGGAAGATCTGAGGCATGGGTAAGAAGGAATGTGACTAGGGGCATGTAACCTGATTAAAGCAGTTATAGCGGGTGTTGTTTAACGACAGAGCTGTTTTGGTTGCTCTTTTCTTCTACAGTAGTTGAGTCAGATACCAGAGGCTTAGTTCTTCTCTTTCTTCCCCGTTCCTTCTTTTTCCTTTAGTTGATCAGAAGAACAGAGTTTCCCTGTCTCTCTGTTATCTATTTGAAAGATAAGAAACCAAAAGTTTGGATTCCATTCTCTTTGGCTTGCTTCTTCTCTTCTAAAGGACAGAATTCAAAATTACTTAACTTTTCTGTCAGTCTTAACATCAGGAAAGAGAGAAAAATAAGCATTTTACATAGCACCTACTAAGTTCCAGGCACCGTGCTAACCACTTTACAAATATTGTCTCACTTGCAACTCACAAAAATGTGGTGCTATTATCTTCATTTTATAGTTGGGGAAACTGAGACAGGCAGCAGATTTGAACTCATATCTTCTTGATCACATGCTTGGCACCTCATACACCGTGCCATCCAAATGTCTCCCATGCCTGGTGACTAGAATCCTACTCTTCTGATAAGCAGAGGCACAACCAGTAGTCGTTTCTCTCTACTTTGCTATTTCTTTTATGTCTTTTTGGTCGAAGTGGGAAAACCCTTTTGCCTTGTGTGAAGGTATGTCCAATAGTTCCAGGACATTTATCCACTGACATTTTTTTCAGAAATAATTGTGTGCCTTACATTTTATTGTGTGCCAGACCATTTTGAAAGATCTATTCTCATTATATGAGTCCTTTTAATGCATTTATGTATTGTACTGACTTAAGAATTTTCTGTGATATTCTGTTGCTAAAAGGTCTCCATGAAATTCTTCCTCTCCTGAACAAAACTGTGGGTGCTTATTTAGTGGGATTCACCTCATTAGTTTTTCCATTGGCTTGAACCTAGGAAGATCTTTAGAGTGCTTGCTCTCAACAGATTCGGGTTACAGGCTCATTAACCAAGGAGATGTTGAGTACACTATCATCAGCCACAGAGACTGACCTTTGCATTAGTTTCTAGTATTAATGCTAAAGGAAACTGTCCTTAAGAATCTCTTGAACCTTGAAATAGTTAAATTTCATAGAGACATATAACTATTGATCAAGACATCAAGAAATTTCAAGAATAAAGGGACATTTGGAGATATCGGTTCTTGTTTTGCAGAATCATCAAGAGAAATTAGTTTCATATTTTCATAATCTCGTATTTCAATTCCTCACTATGCCTCTGACTTGACAAAGTTATAATCACTCCATGACTTTTACTAACTTCAGTAAGAATTACAATGCTCATTCCCTGAATAAATTGAGCTATTTCAATGAAGAATTAAGTCCATTAATATTGAAAAGAGAAATTTAAGAAAATTCAGTGCCAAAATGCATACTTTTTTTCAATTGTTATTGCTTTTATAGCCACATTACTGTGGCATTTTCTTACCTTTATCTTTACCATTTCTCCTTTTAATTCTTCAAGACCTTTTAGATGAGCACCATCTGGTACTGGTATTCACTATATTTAAGTTACTCAAATTATCATCTTATCTTTCCTCTTTCAAAACTTCTCCTTTGGGAGATAATAACCCTAGGACACAGAATTCAATTTTTCTTAATCTCAAAATCTCCCCTATGTCAGCAACTCTCAATTTCTACTGAGAAAAAGGGAAAAAAAAACACACACACAATGAAGTAATGGACTTAAATAGTAGCATGAAAGATTTAGGTTAGATAGGAGAAATTTCTGACAAGGGAAGTTGTGAAACCTTGAGTGAGCACCTTAGGGAGGTGGAATCTCTCCTTTTTTGGAGGTCTTTAAAAATAGGTTATTTTTCACAATTTTATATTCTGAGATGGGGTCATTAATATTTTTCACAATTTTATTTTTCATTGATGTAGATCCTTTCTGTCCAGGTAGCCTCTCAAAATCCCTTAATGGATTCTTTCATCCTATTTTTTGTGCTTAATTGAGTTTAATATTTTATCATCAATATTTAGCTATTTAAGCTTATCTTTCAATTAACATTACTGAGTTGCAAGATGCTTGGTTAGCAAAGTACTAGAAAATCTTCCTTGAGATGGTTCCTGTAGTATTGTATTGGAGCAACACATTGCACTATTTTACCGAGCAGTACAGATGCCAGAGTAAAAGGCACGAGCTTTGCAAAGAGGAGAGGAAGAGGGAATAGATGCCTAAAAGATAGAATTAAGATTGACTCAGTTGTAATTTACATAAATGGCAACAACAATCTGTAATGATATCATTAAGTTATAAAGGGTATAAATATTTTGAAAAGATTACATGTAATAAGTACTTGAGTGTTTTCATTAGAACATTAAGTTTGATAGAAATATAAAGGTGAGTACTTTCTTCCACTGTAGAAAGTGCCATAGAGTACCTGCAACCTTGTGAGATTAGGCGATTAGGCCATTGGTAAGAAAATAAGATTGTTGTCTTAGGTGATGACCAAGGTTACATCTAATTCTATAAATGTCAGGTTAGTCTAACAAGAGTGGGGACCCTGTGGCCTGAGGGTAACATGTGGCCCTCTAGGTCCTCAAGTGTGGCCCTTTGACTGAATCCAAACTTCACAGAACATTTGGATTCAGTCAAAAGGCTGCACTTGAGGACTTAGAGGGCCACATGTGGCCTCCAGGCCACAGGTTCCCTATCCCTGGCCTAAAACTTGGTCAAAAATAACGGATATATAGGAATAACAACAGAGTTCATATGCTCCTCCCCTTCCAAATTACAAGAAGAAAGGAAGTGTTTTATGAAACTCATCTTAAAGGAGAAGAAAGAAGAGGCAAGAAAAAATATATAAATATGTCATTTCTTAACATATATCACTTGTTTTCTTTTTCGTATATGTAAATGTCATATTACAATGGTTTAGTGCTTAATTAAGAAATTAAAGCATTTTCGCTTAACTTTAGTGAGCCAGGTTCTGGTTTACATATAAGTTACTGAATGATATACTTACTTTCTCCTTAAGTCAGTTCACTTACAAATAATTTTTCTAAAGCCCAATAGGGAATGAATGAATAAGACACCCAAAGGAATAATGAATAATTATACCTGAGATATGCTTTAATATTTTATAGACAATCATTGTATGCATACATGCATATGCATTTGTTATGAATACACATCTGTGCATATGCACATGCATATGCAATATTTTTCCAAATGAATATAATCCCAGCATTTCATTTAAAAAAGCCATGTATTTAATTGACAGGTATTTGTAAGGCTCTGGGCTATTTACTGATCACAGGAAAAACAAACAATGCTTGTCTTCAAGGAGCATATTCTAGGGGCAGGGGGAGTGGGAAAATCTGACACTGGAGAATTTATATTCATTGAATACTTAATAAATATTTCCTACCTCAAAGTGTCCTAAGAAGAAAAGATGGTTTGTGAAAATAATTTGGGACCATTAATATTATTTCATATATTTATTAATAGATGAATCTATGACAGATACAGATAGTTTAATAAGTGCTTTGTTCACACTAGCCTCATGATGTAGTTATTGAGAAAATGAGTATTTCTTTTTCCAGATTAAGAAACTGAGGATCACAAAGATTAAATGGATTTCTTCAGGTTACATGACTGGCAAATGCCCAAATCCAATGATTTTTCTACTATTTCCACAATTCCAGGATCTGCAATGTTAGTTTATTGTACTTCCTTCTCTGTTGTAGATTACATACCCTTTATAATATAATGTGTAGTCTTCAAGAATTGCAATGGCCAGAACATCCATCACCCTGGCTAACCAACTGACAAGCCTCTCCAAATTTATCTGGTCCTTTTGTCAGACACCAGACACACATTCAGTACTTGAAGTCTTTCCAGCTCAGTAGGAATTGCCAAAGCTCATGATATTTTCACAAAACCTTTGAAACACAGACAAGTTATTCTTCCTTAAATATGTCTCATACTTTTTCCATCTATATCATTCCCTTTGTGACTCCACACCTACCCCAAACATATTCTTGAACCAATATGGTCTGCAAAATTGTATACATCCTTCAAATTCTGGCTTCAAAGGTGACTTGAATGCCATGTATTTTTGAGCCTTTATTTTTAGCCTTCTCTGATTCTGCAAGTGGATGCCATGGTAAGGCATTGAACTCAGATAAAATGGAAATCTTATTGGCATACCACATCCCAAATGCTTTCAAATTCAGTCAAATGATAACAGACTAGTAACTTATTATTTGGCTGAATGTAACTATTTCCTCCCATACAAAGTTGTTTGTTTTGATATTGCCTGGGATGGAATGAACAAAACTACTCAGGTTAGAAAAGATATTAACAAACTGGAGTATGTCCAGATGAAGGAGATTAGTTAGTTGAAAGGCCTGGAAGCCTTAACATACAAGAACAAATTAAAAAGAGCTAGGGGTTTTTAGCTCAGAGAAGAGAGACATGATAGCCATCTCCAAGTATTTGAATAATTGTTTTATGGAAAGAACAGGGTAAGGAAAGAAAGGAGGAAGGAATAAAAGAAGCACTTATAAAGAAACTAGTTTATGAAATACACTGTTCTAAGTGCTTCACAAATCTCATCACATTTGATCTTTTTAACAAACCTGAGTAGTAAGTTCTATTATTATCCCCATTTTGGATTTAAGGAAACTGAAGCAGTCAAGGGCTAAGTATTTTTCCCAGAGTCCTATTGCTAATTTGTATCTGAGTTTGAATTTGAACTCAGGTCTTCCAGATTCTAAGCTCAGTGCTTTATAATTAGATTTCTTATACTTAGCTCCATTGGAAAGAAATAGCAACAATGCTTGGAAATTTCTGAGACAGTTGTTGGCTTAATATTAAGAAAAAAATCCCATAATTCAGGCTATCTACAACTGGAATGAATACATAAGGAAGCAGTGATGTGGGTGGAATAGTGGATAGAATTATGGACCTAAAGTGAGGAAGATCTGTGTGAGACATTTAGTAGCTGTGTTATTCTGTACAAGTCACTTAACCTCTGTCTCAATCAATCAATCAATCATTTCTTAAGTGCTTACCATGTGCCAAGAATTGTACTGAATGCTAAGGATATAAAAAGAAGTTAAAGACAATTCCTACCTTCACAGAACTTCCAGTCTAATGGAGGAGACCACATGTAAATAAATACATAAAAAAACAAACTATATAAAAGATAAACAGGAAATATTTTTAAAAATAAAACAATAAAATTAAGGGGCTGGGAAAGACCTCAGTAAAAGATGAGGTTTGAGTTAGGACTTCAAGAAAGCCAGGGTAGTAAGTGGGCAGAGTAAAGAAGAAAGATTGTTCCAGGCATAGGGGATAGCCAGAAAAAATACCCAGAGCTGAGAGATGCAGTATCATCTTTGAGGAATACTCAGGAGGTCAACGTCACCAGATTGAAGAATACATAGCAAGGTGAAAAGTATAAGGCTGAAAATGTAGGAAGGGATATTATGAAGGATATTAAATGCATTTTAATTTTAATCCTGGAGGCAATAGGGTTTAATTGAGGAGGGGAGTGACATCATCAGGCTTGCACTTGAGGAAAATCACTTTAGTGGCATAATGGAAGATGCATTGATAGAGAGTTGAGAAAGACAGAGCCACCAGGTGGCTTTTGTAATAATCCCCTTGTGATATTATGAGAACCTGCACAAGAGTGAAGAGAAGGAAGCATATCTGAGAAATATTGCAAAGGTAAAATTAGCAAGCCTTGTGTATAGGACAAGATCACTCTTACCCAAATAAAAATAAGCAGAGATATCTTGAAGTAGAGACAGGAAGGATTTATTTAATTATTTCTTCTTGCAAGAAGGATGATCTCGCTACTAGAGGCAGTCTAGTAGGAGAGGCAAAATACAAAACAGAAAGCTTGGTTATACACCCAAAAGACCACCCCTTTTCCCCCTCCCTTGTTCTGTCCTTTTCCTGTTAATAAAAAACTGAGGCGCACAATCTTAACTGCAAAAATTTGCTGACATTGCAGGTGAAATGTCAGTAATATCAAAAAGCAGAAGGTACATGTCTAGCAGACATGAAAACAGACAAAATAATGTCATTAGTATCAACTTAGATATGAAAGCAGAAGATCAATGTTCTAACAATATCAATATAGACATGAAATCAGACAATATTTTATGAATCATGGGGATTTTAGGGCATGGTGATCTGCCTGGAGTTCTGCAATAGGATTTCCAATTTTATATTTGTACAGGTCAGATTGTGTTCAGGGGAAACAAGTCTGGAAGATTTGGGGCTGTGGTTAAATTTACAGAGTCTGTGCTTTCCCCTCCTATACGGTGGCTAAGCTTAGCAAAAACTTCAACTTATGACCAGGGAAGTAAGGCAAGGGTCCCAGGCTCCCAGGCCAGGTTACTAAGTCTTTGGTACTTCATTACAATTCTGTTCAGATTTCTGGAATGTTACATGAGAAGTTTTTACTTTTATTCCATTCACTTGTCAACAAATCAGATACAGAGCAGTGAGAGATAGTGAAGAATTCAGGACTCCTAGGTTATGAGCTTGAGGAACTAGGAAGATGATGTTGCTCTTTACAGTAATAGAAAAGGCAAGAGGAAGCCAGGGTTTTGGGGAAAAGATAATGAGTCCCATTTATAACATACTGAATTTAAGATCCCTGCTAGACATCAAGCTTGAGATATCTGAAAAGCTTAATAAATGTTTATGGTTTGATTATTGACTTGTGATCTCAACAGGTCCCATAGATTTAATTAATAATTAATAAAAAATAAAATATTCTTTATAAAATAATCCATATAACAATAAATGAAAAATAATCTCTATTTTGATGTTCTCAAATCTATCTGTTCTGCTGACTTCTAATCTCACATCTCTGACTTCATCTACTATGGCCAGGCACTGTGCTAAGCATTTCATCAAGTGAAATAGTATAGAGGTAAAAGAGAAGAAGGCCTAGGATAGAATACTAAGAGAAATCAGTGGTAGGAGAATACAACCTGGATGAGCATGTAGGAAAAGAGACAGAGAAAGCAGTAAAATAGGTTTAAAAAAAAAAACCATAAAGTAGTGCCCTGAAAACCTAGAGAGAAGAGAATATCAAAGAGCAAAGAATAATCAACAGAGTCTAAGGCTGCATAATGGTCAGGGGAAAAAAATTGAGAAAAGGCAATTCAATTTGGCAGCTAAGATCATTAGTAACTTTGGAGAGAGTCGTTTCACTGGAATAATAAAACTGGAAGCCATGTTGCAAGAAATTAAGAAAAGAGAGGAGAGAAACTACAGGCATCTATTGTACACAGACTTTGTAAGGAATTTAGCTGTAAAGAGTACAAGATATAGGTCAAAAACTATCAGGGATGGAAGGATCAAATGAGGTTGGTTTGTTTTTTTTCAAGATGGAGACAAAGGCATATTTGTAGGTGGTATGAAATAAGGGAATAGACAGGGTGAAATTTAAAATAAGTGGAATGATTGGGTTGACACAAGGGGCAATCTTTTGGAGGAGACAAGCAAGAAAGGATCAGTTGAATAAAAGACAAATTTCTTCATGTAAAATGGAAATAATAAAAAGACCTTCCTTCCAGGGTTATGGTAAGGATCAAATGAGATAAAGCGATTAGCACAGTGGCTGGCGTATAGTAGAATATTTTACAAATGTTGTCCGTTATTATCACAGGGTTGTTGCAAGAGTCAAATGAGAAAACATATGTGAAGCACTTTGCAAATTTTAAAGAATTATAAAAATGCCAGCTACTCATTAATTATGATGATTCCCCATCTTATGAGGGCTTCTCTGGTGACCACTTGCCAGATGTGTTGTATAGGGATTCTCTAAGTACTTTCCAACTCTAAGATTTTGTGATTAATAGATGTAAGATATATAATGCAATAAAATTTTACAGAGGCATTTGGAATTACTTATTCATAAATCATGAAAATTGGGAAATATTTAATAAAAATATAAGTATGTATTAGGATACATAAAATATAGATGTAGAGTAGGATAGAATAGAATATATATATCCAGAATAATACAAAAAGGAGCATATAAAAACATCTTTCTTTCCCTTGAAATTCTCAAGGGAAATTGTTTGCTGCCCTTATCCTCATAATTCATTTATTACTGACTGTATACAAAGGTGCCCAGATCATTTTTTAAGCTTCTCTGTCCATTCTGCCTTTTTTATTATTCTTTTTTCTAAATCAATAATTCTATACTATTGGCATGCTATCATTTTTTCCTCTTTCATTGAGGCCAATAAATCAATTATATTTAGTAAGCACCTGTTCAGTGTGGTAGGCACTGTGCTGAACACTAGGGTAAAAAGATTGGAAATAGCTCCTGTTTCAGTAAAGGGGAAATGGAGGAGTATGGGACATGAACCTTTCCAGGCTATCTCATATAGTTTAAAGCTTTAAGAGCTGTGTTACCTTGGCAAGTAAATTAACCTTTTTGGACTTCATTTTTCTGTTCTGTTAAGTAGAGATAGTAGGACTTCCAATACCTACCTTAAGAGGTTGTTGTGAGAAAATTTCTTTGCAAACCTTAATATACTATGCAAATGTAAGTTATTGTCATTTCCCTTCCCATATTTTTGAATGGTGCGCTGATGGAATAATCCTTAGACAAGTCATTAGTCTACCATTGTTCTTTTATATTTAATGTTCTTTGCACTTTTTTACTGGTGATTAGTTAAATAAAAATTTTCTGGTATTCCCCCATTCTCTACATGTTTGCAGATGATACACAATTCAGTCTTTTCTCACATGATTTTGAGCTAATCTGCTAGAACTATATTTTGAAAACTTTTCATTATATATGCCTTGTAATATAAATATTATTTTTCTGTTGCTATTATTAGTAGTGTAACATTTACAGAACCATGTAATCTCATGTTTGGAAAGTTTCTCAGAAGTTCTCTAGTCAAACCTGTAGACACACACACACACAGACACACACACACAGACACACACACACACAATACTCAGAGGCAACTAGACTTAAACTCAGGTCTGTGTTCAAATCCTAAATCAGTCACGTACTGTGAGTTCCTCGGCAAGTTCTTGAACCATTCTCAGCCACAGTTTCCACACCTGTAAAACTGAGATAATAATGGCCTCTCACGTACTTCAGAGCATTATTGAAGGATCAAATGAGAAAATACATGTAAAGTTCTAGGTATTGCTATTATTGCTACATCTGGCAAGAGATGATCCAGGCTCTGTTTGGAAGCCTCCATTAAGAATAAATATATTCCCTAGCAGCCCATTTCACCCTGGAAATTTTTCCTTATGTTTTATCCAAACCACATTTGTCATTCTTCCCTAAACAGTTTCCATACTTTCCCAGTATATATCATTCCTTTCAACTTTAACTCCACACTCACCTTCAACATATTTTCAAACCAGTATATGTCAAAATTATCTTCATCCTTCACAGTCTAGTTTGAATAACACCTGCAATATTTTGTGGAGCCTTCTCTGAAGCTGCAGATAGATATGTTTGCTATTGTCTGAAATAATAAATTAATTTTTTAAAAATTCTCTTGTGACACCTATAGGCTACCTCCTATTTTAGGTATTTATGTACTTGTCTCAATATTTGTGAGGCTATGTTAGTATAAAAGAAATACAAAGAAAACAAATGCAGTTTAATTTGTGAGAGAAGCTCTACAGTGAGGGGATAAGGAATTGCTTCATTCACAAGGTCACACTTCAGCAGAGTCTTTAAGGATACAAAAGTTTCTAAGAGAAAGATATGAGAAGGGAGTGTATTCCAGGAAAAGTGGAAAGCCAGTGAAAATTCATAGAATTAGAAGATGGAACATTATGTGTGAGGAACAGCAAAAAAAAAAATTAAATCTGGCTGAACTTTAGGGTAAAATAAGGTGAGCAATGCCTGCCAAGGTGGGAAGTGTAATTTGAGAAATTTTTGTGGAGGATTTTTAATGGAAATGGAATTTATATGTATCATGAGTGTCTTTTGGCTCACAGGAAGGTAAGAATAGATATTTCTAGTGTCTTCTATTCCCACCTACTGAAAGGAAGGCTTTGATTCCTGCCAGTAGAGGAAGTGTCGGGGGGAAGAGTTTGGCCACTTTACTTTCTTCAGCAAGTTGGGGTACCAAATTAGAACTGTATCTATCTGATCCCTAAAATATTATTAGTTAGCTCTTGATCAGTATTTCTTAATTAGAAAAGTGCATTCTGAACTTTATATCCAAGGTTGACTTTTATCACACCAAATTCCAGTTCCACAGCGAACACACATAGCAAAAAGCAAACAAAATCATTTATCCAAGTCAATAGCAAAACAGAAATCAGAGAAAATGTACATACAAGAATATGGATGGAAAAATAAGGATTAAAGGAACTCTGTTGATGGGGTTGAGGTAACAACTCAACCAAGAAAGAAATGTCCCATATCTCACCCAAAAGGGAAAATGCCTCAGTAGCATATGATTTTATATAAGGAGACAGGTGCAAAATATATTCTAGAGGTAGAAACAATGTGAGTTGGCAACAGACAGGATATGTGGAGTAAGGAAGAGGAAGGAGTAGAGAATAATGCTAAGGTTGTAAACCTGACTGGAAGAGTGATGGTATCCTCAACAAAAAAAGAGCAGTTCAGAAATTGTGGTTTGGAGGGAAAAATAATGAATTCAATTTTGAAAATGGTGAGTTTGAGACACTTTAGGACATTCAGTTCAAAATGTTCAATAGGCAGTTAGAGATGCATGACCAAATCCCAGGAGTGAGATTAGGACTTTACTATAGCTATCTAAGCAATCTGCATAGAGATAATAATTAAACTTGTATTTATGAGTATAGAAAGACAAGAACAAACCACAGGAAAGAGGCATTTAATCTGTATTTTGTTGTTTGATAATTCAGTCATATTTGATTCTTTGAGACCTCATGGACCATACTACACATATGGTTTTCTTGGCAAAGATACTAAAGTAGTTTGCTTTTTCCTTCTCCAGGGAACTAAGGCAAACAAAGGTTAAGTGACTTGCTCAGGATCACACAAATATTAAGTGTCTGACGCTGGATTTGAACTCAGGCTTTCTTGACTTCAGACCCAGCTTTCTATTTACTGAGACACCTAGCTATCTAAATCTCCATTGAGAATCCTGCAATGGAGATTATAAAGGAGAAGTCAGATGGGTAGGAAGAAAAAAGTTCAGGTAGATCAGCATGTCTAGGGGACAAGGGGGATCAACAATGTCAAATTATATTGGTTGTTGTCCTGTGTACTTGAAGAGAACCAAAATGACATTACTGTGTCAGGGTCAAGTTACAGAATGTCCAACTATGGCTAATCAGACTAATACAAGCTTAAAAGGCTCTACCAAAGGTTTAGCCCAAATAGTCCATATAAACATTTGGAGTAGAGATGATTCTAAATTTTTACATCTCAGGTTTCTTTTGAGCTGTGGCAATTCTGTTTTATACATAGAGCACAGTTCCTTCTTTGAGGCAGGTACAACATGCTGGGCAGTCCTGTGCCAGTGTCTCCCGTGATTTACAATCTTTTCCAAACTCCTTCATATAGATCTTGAGACTGCCCTTGTATTATTTCTTCTGACCTCCATGCAAGTATGCCATAAAAATAGCCTTTTAGGCAAACACACATTTGAAATTTAAACAAAGTGCTAGTACTAGCCCATTGGAATTTGTAACGCCATGCATGAGCATTTTCTCAAAAGAATGCTACTGGGAACAGCTTTTAAGGTTCTGATTACACAATATAGTGAACATTCTTTTTATTCAAGAACAAATCCAAGGAAAACATTCACAACAAATCAAGATACAGTATGCACAACATTACATTTTATCATAGAAAATCACAGTATAGTGTTCACAACAGCTCAACATTAAAATGGCCACATAATTTTCACCAAAGTGATTACAGTAATTAAAACAAAGAACAAGAGAATAATCATCTGGCATCCCTAAGGAGATTTGCCTCCTTACTTTGTCAATCAATCATCTCAGAATACAAGTCAGTCTTCCACTCATGGGGCAACTAGGTTGACTTAATCCATCAGTTATTTAGCAGTCAGTTACTAAGTATCACTAATCACCCAATACAATCATTAGAAAATACACAAACTCCCCACACCTAGGTGTCTAGTAAACTTCAATTTCATCACAGCATTCAATATCCCAGGAGAGATCCTTTCTTCATTTTGACTCAAGGTGGTTTCTGAGATTCCCTGGATCCCCTTCCATGGTCCCAGCTCCTACCTGAATCCGCCAAATAGTCACCTGGATTTAGAGGCAGACAGCTCCCAGGTCCTTGTCCAATCTTCCAGGAAGTCCCTGCTACACACTGAAGTTCACAGGGTCCAGCACATCTCAAAACCTTCACAACTTCTGTTCCCAGGAACTCAAGGATCAACCAAGCCACAAACAAACAAAGTGTTAGCATCTAGGTCATGCCTCCACAGTCCTCTGGTAGTTAGGCTGTCCCTAGGACCCAGAAGAAATCTCAGCCTTCCAGGCAGCCTTCCTGGCAACAACTTCAGCCTTTACCAGATTCTGGTCTCAAGAAAACTCCAACTCAGTTCTCAGTACAGCAGTAGCAGCCCATCTTCCAGATGCTACAGAAAGAAACTCTCCCTTCCTCCTTCCCTCCCTGTCTCTCTGTCTCTCTGTCTTTCTCTCTCTCTCTGTCTCTCTCTCTCTCTGTCTCTCTCTCTCTCTGTCTCTCTCTCTCTCTCTCTCGGCTGGCTTCAGTCTGGCGTTTTTCTTATACACACGCACAGCATTGGTTTCCTGTTTCAGCCAACCCCATCCTGTTATGTCAGCAAGAGGAGACAGAGCTCACACCTTCTGTTTCTTTCACAGAGGTTTGATTAGTTACTAAGGGCTAACTACCTGCTTACTTGACATAACAAAAAGGAGTCTTCAAATTTAAATTAATTACCATTACAGAATTGCACTCTCTAGTAGAGTTTGAATGCTTTGCAGTTCGGCTCCAGAAAGGATCTCAGTGTTCAGTACCTTATCTTTCCAGATGATCTTCAGAATCTTCTCAAAGTAATTCAGTACCAATGAACTTCTCTGGGCAACCAAATTTTGCCATGGTTTTGCATAAACCCTCATGACTGACAGTATGGAAGGACTTGGTCAGATTGACAAACATCGTATACAGAACTCTATTCTGTTCCTGGCATTCTCCTGTTATTGTCAAGCAGCAAACACCATGTCATCCATTTGTTGGCTTTTTCTGAAGCCATACTGGCTCTTGGGTAAATTATCATCTTCCAGGTGGAGAATTAGCTTACTAAGGAGGACTCTGGTGAGAATCTTGCTAGCAATGACTAAGAAAGAGAGCCCCCTATATTGTCATAGGACAACCAATTTCCTCTACCTTTATAGAGATGGACAATGAAGTAATCCTGCAACTCCTGGGGGAATAACCTCCTCTTGGCATATATAACACAGAAAATTTCAGTCAGGTTTTAAAAGGGCAGGGGACCCCCTGCCTTGTATATCTCAGCTGAATGAGAATCATTACTAGACTCCTCATTCTTCTATTCCTCCTCCTCAGTAATAGCCTTACTTCTAGGACTAGAGATCATACTTCGAAGGATTTAACCCTTTCATCTCCAGAACTCCCACCTTAGGACCCTTTTGATGAGTACTCACATGACCCATTATATCTAAGCTGTCTCCTTCTCAGGCTTCTATTTCCTGATCAATTGGGCAGTCACTTTGTTGTACAATTTACTCTCTTCCCTTTCCTCATTTCTTTCTGAGTTCTGTAACCATAATCAAATGAATATTGCCATTTATAATTTAAAAGCTATGTCAATACAGACTCTTACTAACTGAATTCAAATCTTATGTTAGACACTAGCTATGTTCCTTTGGGCAAGTCACTTAACTTGTCTGCCTCAGTTTCCTAAAATGGAAATGTTAATAGGTCCTACCTCTCACAGTCAGTTAGTCAATAAGATTTTATCAAGCACCAGCATGTGCCAGGCACCATGTTAAGCACTGGGTATATAAAGAAAGGTAAAACAACAACAACAACAAAAAACAGATCTTCCCCCTGAAGAGCTTGTGATCAAAAGGGGATAAATAAGAAGCAAGAAAATATGTACAAATTATACACAGCAAAAATAGGAGATAATTATCAGAGGTAAGGAACTATAATTAGTGGGGATTGGGAAAGGTTTTCTGTAGAAAGTGGCAATTTATCTCGAAGCATAAAGGAAATCAGGGAGACCAGGATATGGAGAAGAGGAGGAAGAGCATTCTAGGCATGTTAACAGTCAGAGAAATTTCCCAGAGCAGAAATATGGAGTATCTTGTTCATGGAAGCACAAGGATACTAGAGTCATTGGATTGATGAATACTTTAGGGTATGTTAAGTGTCAGATGCCTGGAAAAATAAGACAAGGCTAGATTATAAAGGACTTGCAGTGCCAGAAAATTTTATATTTGGTCATAAAGGTGACAGGGAACCACCAGAGTTTGAGTATGAGGGTAATATTGTCAAAACTCTGCTTTAGGAAACTCACTTTGGGAGCTGAATGGAAAAGGACTAACTAGACTGGGAAAAGACTAGGAACAGCTAGGTAGCCCAATCAATTTAGTATTGGGCTTGGAGACAGGAAGACTTGAGTTCAAATTGAGCCTTAGTCAGTTAACTAACTATGATCCTGGATAAATCACTTAGTTTATGTTTTCAACAGTTTCCTTATTTGTAAAATTAGGTTAAGAATAGTACCTCACAGAATTTTTATAAGGATAAAATGAGATAATTTTTTGTGAAGTGCTTAGTACCATGCCTGGCATGTAGTGATCACTATACAAATGTTAGTTATTACTATTGTTTTTAAGATCAATAATAATAGTATCATTATTACTATCATTATTTACCAAGCAGTTGGATATTGTAAGAGTTCAGAGTTGTTGTGAGAATTAAGCAAGACAGTAATTGTCAAGCATTTGACACAGTGCCTGTCCCATAGTAGAAACTTAATAAATACTTCTTTCCTTTCTTGCTTCCCCTATAGCAACACTTATCATCCTGAAATTTGCTGAAGAAAAAGAGTCCACTATCATTACCACTTTCCTTTACACGCAATTTCCCTCTCTTAGAATACAGAGTCACTAAAGGCAGGTATTATCTTTATTTTTTCACTTGTATACCCAGAATTTAGCATAGAGTTTGGCACACCATGTTTAGTAAGAGTTTTTTTTTTCATTCATTCCATCATTTATGTATACAAATGCATTTATTATGACATGAATTGAGAGAAAAGGCAGCAACTGTGAAGGTTTTAGAGGAGTTGCCCATGGAGGATTCTCAAACGCAGAGGTGCTGAACTAGTTTTCATCATGCTTAAGGAAGTAGCTTGTACACATTCAGAGGCAGGTGTTGGAGTGTTAATTTCATTGAAAAGCTAGTCTTTTAGTTTATCTGAAAAGGAGAGTTTGTGAAAGGCGGTATAATGCTTCTCACCTCTTGTGATAAGACTGAAAAGGTTGTTAAGAGTCAGATTATGAAGGAGATTTAAATACCAGACTGAGGAGATTGTATTTTAGTACATTTTATCTAGGGAATGAATTTCTAAAGATTTTTGAGAGAATGAGGGTCCTGTCTCAATGAGTTCAAGTGACCAGGTATGGATGAACCACATCAAAAGATAATCACAAACAAATACAATGACAAATTGATAGAGGTGATTGCCAAATCATTGTCTATTTTCTTTGACATACTGCAGTGAATGGTAGCAACACTATGGACCTCTAGGACATTTTTCTTTTTAAAGAAATAAGATGAAATTGGCAAGATATGAAATAGTAGCATAGTATCATAGATTTAAAGTGTGAATTTATAAAGTCCTCAGCTTATAAATATGGAATCTGAGGACCAGAGTGAATAACTGACTTGCTTGAATTCATGAAGGTAACAAGATTCAGTTGGCATTTGAACATGGGTCTTCTAACTCCAAATCTGGTACACTGCTGAGGAAACTGAAAAATATGTCATACAAGAGTCAGTTGAAGAAACTTTAGAAGTTTTATCTAGAAAATAAAAGAATTAGGGGCAAAATTTTATTCAAGTATTTGAAAGGCTGTTATGCCAAAAATGGCTTATTCCTCTTGGTGCCAAAAGGAAGCATTAGCAATGGGTAGAAATTTCAATTGCAGAACTGGGGCTTATCGAAAGCTAAATGTTCCAGATAATTAGAGTCCAAAAGTGAAAGGAACTACATTGTGAGACTGTGGTTTTTCTTCTTCTTTTGTTTTCCTTTAAAAATTTCCATACAATGAATATTTTCATATACAAAGTAGAGCATTTAAAATAATTGTGTATGAAACAATGAATCTTAAGTACATATACCTTGTTGTAAAAAATGTACATATAAAATATTACATTCAAAATGATTCTCCTTGTCAGTATTTCCTTCTGAACTCCCCCCCCCCCCAACATACACACCTAAAAATGCCTCAATGAAACTTTTGTCTTTCTTTTTAGCAGGTTATTTTGGAGGGAAGGTTATGTTAGGTTCCCTCTTCCTTCTTCTCCAAAATTTCTTCATAAAGCTGCACACAAATGTGTCTCACACTTTCAACATTAGACAGGATGGCATTTGCTAACAAAGTTGTGCAAGAATTACATAAAGTTCATCTAGATGGCTTCTTATGTGATAGAAAATGTCCAGTTTCTCTGATTCTGTGAAATGTATGAAGGATGACTATTGCTTAGATTATGACATTCATTTGGAGAAACAACCCAGCAAGTTCATTCACATGTATATATATAAGTATGCATTCATACACCTGTATGTGTGATTTTGTTTTTATGTTTATGTTTCCATCTCTTCCTCTATGTTGTAAGTTTGTGTCAATTTGTAACACTTTTCTTTAGTCAAAAAAGTCCATTGACAGATATTTCTATAAATATTTTCTGGGAAAATATTTTTCTAGCTATATTTCAGTTTCATATTCTCCACAAAGAGGAGAGTTCAGGTTTCTGCCTTTGTATCAGATAGCTATTGCAGGGTAGATTCATAGGGGATAAGTGGGAAGAAGGCTCTTATAGAATTCAACTGTGGTGACCCAGACTGCAACCTCCTCTTCCTTATCAATCCCATGGCCTTGTGATTAGGAAAGCTTGCTAATTTTGTGTATGGATAAGGAGAAGCTTGATAAACTAATTATGATCAGGATATCTTTTCAGTATTGAGTAAATGAAGTTTATTAAATTAATATTAGGTACACAGAAACTTCATGGAATATGTGGGAGAGGGGTGCAATCTATGAGTTAAAAGGAGTTACTTATAGCATTGGTTTGTTCTTCACAGTTCTATATTGAATATTTTATGTATTTCAGTGCTAAATGAATACTACATCTACACCTTCTCTAAAATATACATATTGATATAGCTTTAGATGTAAACAGAGGTATAGATAAGGAAATAGGAATAGACATAGATATAGATGTAGACAAAGATAGAGACATATTTATATATGCAAAATTTTCCAAAGAACAATGAAAGGCTTTTGGTAAATGAGAGTGCATTGTTGTACATTATCAGTGATGAATTATCCTTAACAAATTATGTATAATACATTACTAATATCAAGTATGATAAGAAAAGAAAGTGATCTGACCAGGTACAGAGAGAGAAATGGGAGGGAAAGGGATAACAGAAAGCCATTTTAGTCTAGGATTCATGAAATATTAAAGACAGGATTTATTGTGCATGCAACTTTTCTAGCAATAATATAACCACTTAATGAACATTTAGTGAAATAAAATAATGCAAGTTGGAATATTTTTTCCAGAAAAAATTATAAAAAACTACCCATGGAACTGGTCTGATTTTTTAAAAGCATGCTAAGTTAATATAAACTTGCTAGAATGATGTTGAAATAGGGATAAAAGCTAAAAATCAAAGGGAGATCTTAAAATACTTCAAACATATTCACTGAGATATGATAATGTCTTAAAATGTTTAATCAAGTGAATTAATTTATCATGCTTAACTCTTAAATTTTATAATACATATTACAAGGATATAAATTTTAAGGTACTATGTCAGATTAGTATCCTCTACTATTTCTCATACCATCCAATATTTCTAACT
>CM053580.1:487423109-487438328 GCA_028627135.1 Pseudochirops cupreus
GCCCCCCCCCCCCCCCCCCCCACGGTATCTTGTCCCACTCCCTCTGTTCCTCATTTTTCTGACCCATAGTTTAGAGACCTTCCATACTGGTGCAAATGTTCTTTGAATCCCTGAGACTTTGGAAGAAGGGGAGCTGTGGAGTGTGCAGTGAAAAGTGGACCTCTATTTTAAGTCGAGACACATATCCTACCCTCTGTTATGCCACTCTTTGGAAGAGATCTTTTAAACAAAAAAATGCTGCCACTGTCCTATTTCTCCAGTGTGGCCCAGTAAGTCTCTACTGCCTGGAGCACCACTGCAGAGCTTTCTATCTCTCACCACTGGAGAAAATTTCCAGAGCTTGGAGACAGCAACTTCATGGTGCTAGAAACAGAGTAAGTCAACAGGGAAGTGGGAGTAGGTTTTCTTGAGCTGGTATCAGCTTCTTGGGTCTCTCTAGTGGGGCTTCACTACTCTTAGCAAGGTGGGCAAGAGGGAACAGTAGGGAATAATCTCAGGGTAGGTGTCTGTTCATGTTTGTTTGTTTGTTAGCCTTCTTTTGGATTTGATGTGCTTTAGACCAGCAGTTCTCAACCTATGGGTTATGTTCAATTTGTAACAATGAAAATACATCTTGCATATTAGATATTTACATTACGATTCATAACAGTAGCAAAATTACAGTTATGAAGTAGCAACAAAAATAATTTTATGATTGAAGGTCACCACAACATGAGGAACTATATTAAAAGGTCGCGGCATTAGGAAGGTTGAGAACCACTGCTCTAGACCATGGAGACAGATAAAGTCCCTTTGTTGTTGCATATTTTCTGTTACAGAGAGACTTGAGAGGTTGTGGGGATTAAAAAAAATGTCTAGTTGTCCATCTTGTTGGTTAGGTGACTCTGAATTCCATGGCATTTCAGTGGAATATGAATTTAGAGCCATTGGGGGAGAATGAGGATTATTTACTTCAAACTTTTCATTTTATAGATAGAGAAAACAAGGCAAGCTCTATTTATAAAGTGACTTGACCAAGGTCAAAGAAATAGGAAGAGGCAGAACTGGGATTTAAACTCAGATCTTCTGACTAAAAATCCAGCCGTACTTTTTTTTATAACAACATACTCTTTCAACATTTCCACATTAGTACAGTCCTATGAAAACTAAATGGAAAAAAGTATGATAACATTAATTAGCATTTAATTAATCTTATAACTTTAGTATTTTTTTCAACTGTTTTCTCACTATCACATCCAAACTATATTTGCAGCAGCTACTCATAGCCCAGATCCCAATATTTATTGAAATAGAAGATTTAACCTTCTCTGTTTTTTTGTGACCTGGAGCAGTTTGCCTCTCTTCAGGCAGGCTGGCCACCCCCTCATCCCTTCCCTCTCTCTTGTCCTCTTACCCCCTTAAGATAGCTGGGATTCACTATATTGGTGCTAATGTTAGTGGGCTTTAGTCCCATTGCAGGTCAGATTTTCTAAATTCAAGGAATCCATAAGCCTCAGCCTGTTTAGCAGCAGGAAATAAAAGAATGTGGCATCATGTCCACTTTATAACTTTTTCAAAAAGGTTTGTTTTTTTTTAATATACAGAATAGATTTGTTTTGTTTCAGTAGCAAGATATACATGCACTTATTGTTCTGACTTTAAATTAAATTGCATCAAATTTTTCTCTTTTCCCAAATAATTCTCTCACCATCATAATATGGTCTGAATAATTGAACCAACTAGACTAACAATAAGAGGAAATGAAAAATCTGTATAAAACATACTGAAATTATGTGAAAGTAGGGGGAAAATACTTTTAAAATTCTAGTATTTTTCTAATTTACTAAAAGTATATTCTGGAGATATATATCTCAAAGAACAATAGAAAAGAAGAAATTCTTTTTAAAAAAAAATTTAGGTGTCCTTAAGAAGATAAAGGACTGGCTCTAAGGAAATTTTCTCAGGACAGAGTCAAGACGGCAGCATAGAAGCAGGAGAACTCCTTGGCTCCCACCATAAGCACTTCAAACACCTATAAAATATGACTCTAAACAAATTTTAGAGTTCCAGAACTCATAAAATGACAGAGAAATGAGGCTGCAGGGAGGAAGGGAAAGAATCTAGAATTTAAAATTCTAAAATCATATATTGAAAAAAAATGTATATATATATATTATTATTATTATTTACATGCAACTGGGAAATAAGATATACAGGCATCTTGTTCTACCAGAAAGTCAGAGGGGGTGATGGGGTAGGATATAGGAGAGAGCAGATTGGGAGAGGGGGTATACAGTGGGATGCTGTTTTAGTGGGGTGGGTAGGGGAAAGATGGGGAGAAAATTTTTAACTCAAAATCTTGTGGAAATCAATGATGTAAACTAAAAATAAACAAAAGATAATTTAAAAAATTAACAAAAAAAACTTCCTCAAATCATCCTAAAAAGAAAAGAAGATAAAAGACTGGAAAGCATTCAGGACATGAATGTTTTAATAGAGTAATTTTATCATGAAATTTAGAAAGTGAACGGGAGCAGACAAAAAAAATTAAATGGTTCAAACTAAGATCATTTTAGTTTTAACTCAGAAAATATCACTTCACAGTGAAGAGGAAAAAGAAAATGAAACCTTCCCATTGACTTTAGGTAGTAAAGTCAACATATAACAGGTACTTGTAAACAGTGTGAATTCTGATTAATTATAGGTCAAAACGTAAGGAGCTATGCAATGTCTGTCTCTTGGGTCCTATTAACTATGCATCACTTTCAGATGTCTTCAAGAACTTTAGAAAGATTTGGAAGAAACTCAAGAATATTTATTTCCCATCAGGATACCAATACATTATATTCTATATAAGGAATATGCTGGAGATAAATATTCGCAAACCAAATATTTATGCAACTATTGATGTAAGCATTCCATTTAAATGAACTCTAGTTTATTGCAAAATCCCTAATGTGATTATTAATTACATTTTATAATGATTTACTTATACTTTTAACCTTTCTACAAGTCCATATTCCTCCCATCTTTTGCCAGTATTATTGTGGTTCTCTGTTTAACAAATAAGAAATGTAAGCTTCATGTCAGCAACATACTCTTGCCTTTGTATATTATATCACAATGTCTTAGCATGTACATTAGAAAGAATATACAATGCCCATTCCTTTTTTTGCTTTTAATATATTCTCCTTAAGGAGATGTGTGTGTGGGGGGGGAGGAGGTATTTTCTTTTTTTCTATTTTTCACAAAGCAGGGTAAATAATAAATACTTTAAAATTTTATTTGATCGATCAAATTATTTGACAATGACAAATCCTTAAAAGTTAGATCTTGACATATGTTCCATAAACAGCATAATATTTCACTTTATTTTAAGATAGACTTTTCAAGAAAAAAATATACAAATGTGGATGCAAGAATTATCTGTGAAAGTATCCATTCTATTCCTGCAGGCAAAGGAATGGACCAGATGAGTTTTATAAATTGCATCAGGGTGGCATATAATTCCAAAGCTGGTAATAAAAGGATCTGTATTAGAATCTCACTCAATACACCTACTAGTAGTGTGGTTCTAGACACCAGTTGTCTCCTCTGACATTAGATTTCCTCACATACAAAGTAGGGGTAATAAAAGAGGGTCAACTGAGATAATGTGATAGGGAGGAAATATAGGTAAAACTTAAAGTATCAGATTAATGAAAGCTATTATATTCATGTTTCTATAGGTTGTTGAAGAATTCACTTAAATTTCTGAATTTTGAGTTCATCTGACCTGTGAGTCATATCACATATATGTATTTATCTTACATGTAAATTAAGATTTAGGTTTGTGTTTTATAGATCTTTATTTAATTAAATTCTCTCTGTGTGTATTTTTGGTTGTTTTTTCCCCCACTAATTTGATGCTTTTGTGAAGAATAATTTGCCAGTTCCTGGCATGAGTGTTGGGTTAGATAAGAAACTCTCTGCAATGAAGGAAAATAGAGTCTAGAGAAGGAAGGTATATTGTAAGCACTTCTTATTTCCAAATTTTTCAAAGACAAATGGTGTTTTCATCATATCCCTCAATAGGATGATGTTATACCGGAATATCTTTTTTACATTACCAGCTCACTGAGTGGCATATCCATGAATTTAGCTAGACTGCTTTTCAATCAAAAGACTTCTAATATGCACCAAAGTCCATACTCAAAGACTTTAGGTCTGGGGTAAGGAGCAATCTTCCAGAGTTAGAATAGCATTTGGTAAAAATTCCTATGTCCTGATGAGATAGGACCTTGATGGATAATGATGCAAACATAAATAACTATAACATGAAATAATTTATGAATAGTACATAAAAATGTACTGACAGCAGTCATGGGGCTGAAGGTCGAAAAGGTCATTGCTAATTGAGGGATTTATGATTAATGTCCTTGTGGAAGAGGCATATTAGTTAAGACTTAATACATGGAGAAGAATTCAGGCATAGGTTGGAGTTAATTTATAATTTTTCATATTTATACTCATATTGTCTAGCTAGGGCAGAGCCTTGCACATAGCCCAAGTTGACATACGTTTCTTACACATACCCTACACAAGCTATGTTTGGTATATATGGGATGTACTCTGAGAGAAGAAGGTATTAGTAGCTCAGAGGTCCTGGAAAGCCTTTGAATGTTTAGTAACATTTGTTGAGTTGTTTAATTAGAATTAAATAATTAAATTGAATAGAATTAAAGAGAAATATACATTAAGGGGTGTCATAGAAGAGGGGAGTCCAGCAATGGACATCAAAGACGAGCATTTAGAGATTTAGAACTAGAAATTTGATGATTCTGATGCCAAGGGATGGATAGTATTCAGAAAGAGTTATCAGAGTAGAAATTGCTGCAAAAGGTTAAAAGGGATGAGATTTTTAAAAAGAGGTCATTTAGGCTTCAGTTTCTTCATCTTTAAAGTTAAGTGACTAGGCTACATCATGATATATGACAGATTTCTCTAAGGTCTCTGTCATCTCTAACTCCAGAGATACAATGGTGTTATAATTAATTGATCATTCATAACTTAAGAAAGCAATTTCAGTAGAGTGGTAAAAATGGAAGCAAGATCACAAGAGGCTGAGGAAAGAGGGAGTGATATGGAAATGAAAGATCTAGGTGTTAATAGTTTTGTCAAGAAAAAGAATAGCGATGCCATGGCAGATTGATGAGATAGAATCATCACACGGATAGGAAGGGACAATCTGAGTAGCTTACAGAACAAATTGGTATGCAAATCACTTAATAATGTGGCCTTTTGCCAGTTATCCAAAATTCTTACTTTCTTCCATGAACTCTACATTCTAGTAACATTGGACATTTTCAGTTCCCTTGAACTTGAATCCACTTGTGTTCTCTCTGCCTTTAGACTTGTGTTTGTTATTATTCAATTTTTTTTTCATTCATATCTGACTCTTCATTATCCCATTTGTGGCTTTCTTAGTCAAAGATATTGGAGTGGTTTGTCATTTCCTTCTCCAGCTCATTTTATAGATGAGGAAATCAAGGCAAATAGGGATAAGTGATTTGTCCAGGGTCACACAGCTAGTATGTGTATGAAGTCAGATTTGAACTCAGGAAAATGAGTCTTCCTGAATTTAGGCCCAACATTCTATTCACTGTGCCACCTTGCTGCCCCACATTTAGGATGGTTGTCTCCCAGAACTTGGAATACTTTTTCACCTCATCTCCAGGTCTTAGTTTCCCAAGACTCAGTTTAAGTCCCACTTTCTGTAGGAGGGTTTTCTAGCATCCCTGAGCTACTAATGCCTTCTCCTCTTGGGGTTCCTCTCATCTATACTGTATATAGCTTGTGATGAGTGTGTGTCCATGTGTGTTCATTCATATAAGTAGTATATGTCACTATGGTCTAGCTAAATGAAGCTAACAGAAAGGCATGAATGAATATCTCTAGAATTTTGCCCAATCCTCTCCTCTCTGGAGGGGAAGTCAGTCAACTAGCATTTATGTAGTGCCTACTATGTTCCAGGAGCATCCTAAAGTAGGTGACCCAGAGAAAGATATAGTTTCTTCTATCATTGAGCTAAAGAGGGAGATGCATAAACAACTATGTAAAAACAAGGAATAAGGTCAGTTGGAGATTAAGTTGTCCCTTCCACATTGCAAGGGTTAGGGGCAGGAGGCCCTGCAATCTGAAAAACCTGTGTAAATTTTTTGGCATTCTATTTGTACCAGAGAAGAAGTCTGATTTCTTTTTCTTTTTCTTTTTCCTGTAATGGTTGTTTACAGTACCTTATTGTAAAATCTGGGTTGATATTATACAATAATCTACATATGTTTTATGCATTTCTGAGTTTCTAAACTTTTTCTGTGTTGTCTGTTGGCCTTCATGTGCTGTCTGTGGCTTTTGCATAACTCCCCCCCCCCAAATTCCCATTTAATTTCTTATGTGAAACCTGCCATATATTGAAACCTCAATGAGGAAAGTTATGATGTGAAAGGGATAACTGTAATTTATAGAGGTCTAAAAGAAATAGCATGGGGAGAGTGAAAGAAAGAGAGAGAGAGGGGGGGAAGGGAGGGAGAGAGAGGGAGGGAGAGAGAGGGATGGAGAGAGAGGGATGGAGAGAGAGAGGGAGAGAGAGGGAGAGAGAGAGGGAGAGAGAAAGAGAGAGAAATAGAGAGAGGGAGAGAGAGAGAAGGAGAGAGGGAGAGAGAGAGAGGGAAAGAGAGACAGAGAGAGAGAGAGAAAGACAGAGAGGGAGAGGGAGAGAGAGCAAGAAAGACAGAGAGGGAGAGGGAGAGAGAGAGAGAAAGACAGAGAGGGAGAGAGGGAGAGAGGGAGAGAGAGAGGGAGAGAGAGAGAGAGAGAGAGAGAGAGAGAGAGAGGGAGAGGGAGAGATGGAGGAGAGGCTGTTCTTTATGCTTGAGGAGGCCAAAATGACATTACTATTACTGAGTAACATATGTCAGGGTCAAGGTACAGTGTGACCAACAGTGGCTGATCACATCAATACAAGGTCCAAAGACTTTAACACAGGTCCAGCACAAATAGTCTACATGCACATTTGGAGTGGAGATGTCTCTAAATATGTGCATCTCAGTTCCCTTTAGAGCTATTGCAATTGCGCTTTGCTCATAGAGCCTTCTTTGATATGGGTACATCATTTTGCATGATCCTGTGCTAGTGTCTTCCATGTTTCACAACTGCTACCAAAGTTCTTTAGAGAGATCTTGAGAATGCCCTTGTATTAATTCTTCTCACCACCAGGTGAGAACTTGCCTCGTGTGAATTCTCTGTAAAATGGTCTTGTAGGCAAATATTTGTTTGGTGTTTGAACAATGTGGCTAGCCCATCAAAATTTTACTCTGTAGTATAGATTAAATGCTTGGCAGTTCAGCCTAAGAGAGCTCAGTGTCTGATTACTTATCTTGCCAGGTGATCTTCAAAATCTAACTAAGACAATTCAAATGGAAGTGATCCAGTTTCCTGGCATGTCACTTGTAGACTGTCTAGGTTTCACAGGTGTAGAACAAAAATGAAGTCAGCACAACAGTTATTCAGTTTGATGGGCAGCCCAATACCTTTTCTTTCTTACATTTTCCTTCATAGCCTCTCAAACACTTAGGTAGCTCTAGCAATGTATACATCAACTTCATCATCTATATGTACATCCCTGGAAAGTATATATCCAAAGTAAGTGAACTTACCCACAGCATTCAAAATTTCTCCTTTTGCTACAACTGATGTTTCCACCAAAGGATGCATAGTAGAGAATCTTTTTTCTTGGTTCACAAGTCCAAATTATCACAGATGCCAGAGAATTGATCCATATTCTGCTGCATCTAGCCTCAGATGCTGCACAGAGTGCACAAACATCCATGAACAAAAAGTCATGCAGCAACTATTCCTTCTCTTTAGTCCGGGGTTGTATCCTCTTCAAGTTATATAATTTACTGTCAGTATGCTAACTGATCTTAATGCCCTTTTTGTCCTCACGGAAGGTGTTTGGCAATGTTGGTGAAAATATCAGGCTAAAAAGCATGGGATTAAGCACACGGTTATGCCTCACTCCATTGGTGATTGGGAAAGCCTAAGAGCATTGTACATTATCTAGAAACAGTACAAGCATGCTGTCATGAAACTGGTATACAATACTGATGACATTCTCTGGGCAACCACCTTTTTGCCATGATCTTCCACAAGTCCTCATGACTAACTATATCAAAGGCTTTGGTCAGATTAATGAACTTTATGAATAGAATTTTTTTTCTGCTTCTGGCATTCCTCTTGGAGTTGTAGGGCATCAAACACCACACTTACCATTCTTCAACCTTTTCTGAAGCCACACTGACTCTTGGATGGATGATCATCTTCCAGCTTATTTAGGAAGGTTCTGCCAAGAATTTTGCTGGAAATGAATAACAGAGAAAACAGGTCACCTACCTGTGATTGTTATACTGCAACCTATTCCTTTTTCCTTTATAGAGATGATTCCATTGAACTCCTAGGGGATAATTTCCTCTTGTCATTTAACCCAGAAGATTTTTGCCAGCTTTTGTAGGAAGAGTGGACCTCCTGCCTCAAATGGAATAGAATCAGGACCAGGTTCTTTGCCACAGGAGAAGATCTTAATGACATTAAAAATCTCTTCTTGAGTTGAAAGTTTGGCTAGAGAGGGATTGACTTCAACCTGAGGTGTATGGTTAATGATTTCAGCATTGGTTGAGGACAGTCTGTTGAGAATACTATGGAAGTGTTCAGTGCCTTTCTCCAGGATCATGTCTTTGTTACCAAGCAATGTGGCTCCAACAGCACTGAGTAGTCGGGATGCATCATTGATCTTTGGCCCATAAATAACCTTCAGAGCTTCATAAAGTTGCCTTACATGGTTACTTACTGGAAGCAAAAACCTGAATTTAATCTTCCTTCTTCCTGAGACATGAATCCTGCATCTCTCTAAGGTTTGCTTGTACTTTTCTTCTGATGGAATTAAACGTTACCTTCTTAGAGATGGATGAACTATCCTGTTGATAAACTCTGTGGAGTTCTTATTTGTTTGTTTAGCAGCTTTGAAATTCTGAATTTCTCCATCATTTTCATTAATCCAATCTTGATTTTTGAGAGTGTTCTGGTCCAGGTGAGTAAATGTGGGTGCTATACACCAAATCTCTGAAAGCTGCCCGTTCCTTTATTGGTCCACAATTACAAAAAGTGTGGTGACTCAGCTTTCCCTCTAAGTACATAACAAACTGTTAACACACAAAGTACCCAAATAAGTTGACATTGAGTCTTCAGTTAGTCATCTTGCCTTGGGGCTGTCATTTTTGTTGAATGTGAGTGGTTAGCTTGGAGATGATAATGATATGATATGATAATGATATGATCAATATGCTGCTCTGCACCACACATTGCCTTCTTCACTTTCACATCTTGTCTGTCTTATCTCTCTATAATAACATGGTCTATTAAGTGCCAATGTTGGCTGTGAGGGTGCATTCCTGAAGTTTTACTACATTTAGGTAAATGGACGACAGTGTTAGTAAGAGAGGGTTATGAGACGCGGAAGTCTTCAGTAAGAAGTGACCTTTACTGTTGCTGTTATTGACTTCATTCCTCCCAAGGACTCTCTATCATGGCTGTACCTACTCTGGCATTAAAGTCACCCAGAATTATAAGCTTGTGCTCTTTCTATGTATTAATGATTAGTCTCCAGATCATCACAAAATTTTTCTGTAACCTCATCAGAATGCATCATGGGGGGAACATGTGCACTGATGATGGTGGTGTGCTGCTTTCCTGCAAGCGGCAATTGCATTGTCATAAGCCTGTCAGTCACTCCTTTTTGGAGGCATACAGGATTGATGACTAGATTAGATTTAATTGAGAAACCTATGCCAGCTTTGCTGCACTCCACACTGCTGCAGTCACTTGAGAAAAACATGTATCCAGCTTCAGTTTTGATAAGATAATTTTCATTTGCCACCCTTGTTTCACTCAGGGATGCTATTTAAATGTGATACCTGCTAAGTTCACATGCAACAAGAGATGTTCATCTTTCAGGTCTACAGGATTTCCCATTGTCCATGAGCATATGTACATTCTATGAACCAATGATGAGTAGAATTATCTTTATAGAAGTTTTTGTACATTTTTTGTGTTTTGATCACAGGATAGGATCCCCACCTGCTCTGGTAAGCAGACCAAGGTTAGGTTAGGTGAAGCAGACAATTTTAAGACACCTTTAAAAAGGCTGCTTAGACACCCAGGGGGCTGCCAAATGTAGTGCTACTTCAAGTCCAGTGAGAAAACATTCCTACGACCTAGGCTGCCTGTGTGCAGGGCTGTGACTAGAGCTCCGAGCGGAGCTACACTTGCTGCTTCATCTATTGCCCATCACTACAGGTATATGAGGTAGGTAAACATGGTAAAATGGTATACACGATGTCTTTGACTGGAACATAAATTAGTTCTAAGTGAAACAGAATTGCACTTTTTCTTCCACAGTCAATGGAGTCCAATGGTAAGATAAAAGTGAAAATGAGTGGAGATGATTTGGGATGCATCGGATGACCTTGGCCTCTTTGATATCTAACCAAGCTCTAAGAGATCCACAAACTTGTGTCAGCCATGTTCATGACCCTCTAGAACAATTTCACGTCTACCTATTCTATCAGAAAAGTCTTCACTACTTTTAGTAAACACCCATCTTTGAGGCCCCTCACTTACACTCAGTGTGGGTTAGCCCATCTGCTGAAACAGTTTACTGAAGTGTGGTCACTCTGCATGCTATAGCTTCTTGTAGCCTCAGATGATAGGGTACAGATGGACAATAGAAATGGAAAGCAGTTTTGAAAATGGGTTGGTAGCCTTAACACCAGAAGTATTAGTCTTTCAAAAACATCAATACAACCTGAGGGAGGGAGGGATGGAGAGAGAGAAGCACTTAAAAGTGACTAAAATATCTGCTGGAAACATGTCATGGAAGTAAAAAGGAGGGATTGGGATTCTGGGATCAAGTAAAGGGATTGGTTTTAGCAAGGAGTAGGGATGAATTTTGCTTTAGGGCAGAACAATGGAGGAGAAAATGTTTGGTGATATTAAGGATGTTTGTGCTGTGAAAGGGGCATACATGGAGCTCCTCTAAGATGTTCTCAATATTCTAGATTCATCTGCTTTGTGAAACCTTGGGTAGGTACTGGCACTTTATATAGAGGAGAATTGATATGAGAATAAGATCTCAACAAAAATAAAGGGAAAAGTCTGCCACAATAGCAGTGAGGTCTAAGCCAAGGTTATTTTCCATAAATTTTAGTGAGTGAACTAAACATTATTTTTAAAAATGTTCTTTGAATATTCTCAGTATTTCAGTATCAAGATCATAGGTATCAACACATCAAGCTTAGTTGTATAGGATTGAGAATTAGTGATTTGAAAATGCTAGAAAATCTAGGGAGCTAAGAGATGCTAGGTTGTTATAATCATTAGAGAGGTAGGTTATAATGTCACATTGTAGAGAAAGATGAAACCAAAGTTTTAAGAATTGATGCTAGAAAGATGGAGGCATAGAAACAAGAGAACTCTGTGAGCTCCCCCCATAACCACCTCAAATGCCTATAAAATATGACTTCAAACAAATTTTATAGCTCCAGAACCCACAAAATGATAGAGAAACAAAGCTCCCACTGAAGGCAGCCTGGCAGGCAGACAGGAAGGGTTCATTGCATCAGCTGGGAGCTGAGACCAGCCAGCCCCATGTGGTTTTAGCCCCAGGGCATCTAGGACAAGCCATGGCTGGAGCATTCAGGAGAGTGGATCACCAGCAGCTGTGGCAGTTTTCAGAATTATCAACCCATAAATGCCAAGGACAAAGTGAAAGGTCAGTGGAACTTGGGTAAATTTCAGGGAGAGGAATGGGTCTGGCCATCTGCCCCCAGAGCCAGAAGAGGCAGAAGTGGTGGCCCTGCAGCCCCCTCCACATGGCTGCTGCAGAGCTCCCGGGCTGCAGATTGCAAGGGGGCCAAGCGACCATTCAGAGGCTATATGCTCTTGCCTTAACCTGTATCTGGATGATGGTCTTGGGTGGTGGTCCTGAGGTGCATGACCAATGAGACAAAGCTGGTGGGGGCTGTAGAGAATGTGGCCTCCTTATAGCTCAGGCAGCTGTGAAAACCCCAATGATTTGGGACAAAGCTCTCCCCTCTGAAAGCAGAGTTCTAAGAAGCACAAAAGTCAAGTAATTGACTGGCAACATGAGCAGACAAAGGAAGCAAAGCAAGAACAGCAGTCCAATTTTAGATTCCTTTTTTGGGGACGAAAAGGATCAAAGCGTGGAATGGGAGGAAAACAACACAGTCAGAACTCCTGCACCAAAAACTTCCAAGAAAAATATGAACTGGTTACAGGCCATAGAGGAGCTTAAGAAGGATTTTGAAAACCAAATAAGAGAAGTGGATGAAAAATTGGGAAGAGAAATGAGAATGATGAAAGAAAATCGTGACAAGAGAGTCAACAAACTGACTGAAGGAAATAACACCTTAAAAAATAGACTAACTCAAATGGCAAAAGAGGCCAAGAAAGCCAATGAGGAGAAGAGAGCCTTAAAAAGCCAAATTTGACAGATGGAAAAAGAATTTCAAAAGCTCACTGAAGAGAATAATTCCTTCAGAATTAGAGTGGAGCAAATGGAAGCAAACGACTTTATAAGAAATTAATTTTATTAAAAATATTAAACAGATCAAAACAAATGAAAAAAATAGAAGGCAATGTGAAATATCTCACTGGAAAAACCACTGACCTGGAAAATAGATCCAGGAGAGACAATTTAAAAGTTATTGGACTACGTGAAAGCTATGATCAGAAAAAAGAACCTAGAAATCATCTTTCAATAAATTCTCAAGGAAAATTGCCCTGATATTTTAGAAGCAGAGGGCAAAATAGAACTTGAAAGAGTTCACCAATCACCTCTTGAAAAAGATCCCAAGCTCTTCCAAGATGGCAGACCTACTGGGCTGTATCCTGAGGTCGATGGAGAAGCCGCCCAGCGTTGGTGACCAAGAGACCTGCTGCAAGGCTCGAGAACAGGCTGCTTGCCTGAAGAAATTGCAGGAGCAGGAGAAGAGTCAGAAAGTGTAATTTTGAAAGCAGATGGAGAGAGAGGTGTCAGATTTCATCCAGGACAGTGGTCAGACCAAGAGAAAGTTCCAGCCAATGAACAAGATTGAGAGGAGTATATTACATGATGTCATGGAGGTGGCTGGCCTAACATCCTTTTCCTTTGGGGAGGATGATGAATGTCGATACGTCATGATTTTCAAGAAGGTGTTTGCACCCTCTGATGAAGAGCTTGACTCATACCGCCATGGGAGGACTGGGATCCACAACAGGCAGCGGAGAAATGGAGACTTAAGGAGTTAGCCCAGTGGCAAGAGGAAGAAGCTGCCCAGCAGGGTCCTGCTGTCGTGAGCCCTGTGAGTGATTACAAGGACAAATACAGTCACCTCATTGGGAAAAGGGCAGCCAAGGATGCTGCCCACATGCTACAGGCCAACAAGACCTATGGCTGTGTTCCAGTAACCAATAAGAGGGACACACGCTCCATTGAGGAGGCCATGAATGAGATCTGTGCCAAGAAACACCTTCATCAGAATGGAGAGGAAGGGACTCCCAGCTCCTAAGTCCTTTGTCTTTCTATCTCCTCCCCCTTAAAACCTCTCCCTGTGGCTTTCAAAAGGGGGAATGGGGCCATGGATGAAGTTTCAGGCACTACTATGCCACCTTGTCCTGACTTCTGATGACCATACCAGGAGTTGACTTCTGACCTCCCAATGGAGCCATTAGGATGGAGAGATGAGTATGGAAGCTCTCCTATGGTGATCTGGTCTGAGTGGTTTTAGGTTTTTTTAAATGTTGGTTATATGGGGTAGTTGAGTGAATCTCCTTTCAATTTCCCCCAAAAGATGTGTGACAGAATGTAAGAGTGAATATTTAATCCACATTATCCTCCCTTTTCCTGGGGGTGTTTCTCTTCCCTCAAGGCCAAGGTAACTTTATGCTCAATAAACAGTTTGACCCCATGCGCTGGTTTGTGCATGGGGCAAACCAGATATCTCAAAAAAACAAAAAGATCCCCAAAAGAAAAAGAAAACTCCTGGGAATGTTATACCCAGGTTCTGGAGCCCCCAGATGAAGGAGAAAATATTACAAACTGCCAAGAAGAAATAATTTGAATACTGTGGAAACACAATCAGGATAACACAGCTTTACATTAAGGGATCAAAGGGTCTGGAATATGATATTCCAGAGATCAAGGGAGCTAGGATCAAAACCCAGATTCACTGACGCAGCAAAATTGAATATAATGTTTCAGGGGAAAATATGGTCATTCAATGAGGTCGAGAACTTCCAAGCCTTCTCGATGAAAAAACCAGAACTGAATAGAAAATTTGACATTCAAATACAAGAAGCATGAGAAAGTAAACATGGAAAAGAATTCATAAGGAACTTATCAAAGTTGAACTATTTACACGCCAACATGGAAAAACAATAATTGTAACTTATGAAACTTTTCTCAGTCTGAGGATAGTTGAAGGGAATATAAATGTATATCTACATATATACATACACATATGTCTATATAGGAGTGTATATATGTGTATGAATACATATGTGAATGTATGTATATATGTGTACATAGACAGAGGTAACAGGATCAATAGAATAGGAGGGTATGATATTTTAAAAGGTGAAATTGAGAGGTAGGAGAGGAATAGGATGAGAGGAGACAGAGAGAGACAGAATGGGGTTAATCATCTCATATAGAAGAGGCAAGGGATAACTTACAATGGAGAGGAAGAACAGGAAGGGAAAAGGGAATGGGTGAACCTTACTCTCATTGAATTTGGCTTAGGGGAAGAATGACATACACTCTAAATTGTGTATCTTGCCCTACAGGAGAGTAGAGGGGAAGGGAATGAGAAGGGGTATGACAGAGGGGAGGGCAGGTTGGGGGGGAGGGTTGTCAGAAGCACACACTTCTGTAGAGGGAGAAGGACAAAGTAGAGAATAGAACAATTGAGGGTCAGGACAGGAAGGAGGGAAATATAGTCAGTCTTTCACAATATGTCCATTGTGGAGATGTTCTGCATAACTACAGATATATAGCCTGTAGTGAATTGCTTGTCTTTCCAGTTGGTGTGGGTGATGAGGGAGGAAGGGAAAGAATCTAGAATTTAAAGTTCTAAAATCAAATGTTTA
>CM053580.1:487438828-487468137 GCA_028627135.1 Pseudochirops cupreus
AGATATATAGCCTGTAGTGAATTGCTTGTCTTTCCAGTTGGTGTGGGTGATGAGGGAGGAAGGGAAAGAATCTAGAATTTAAAGTTCTAAAATCAAATGTTTAAATATATAGGTATATATATATATATATATATATATATATATACATATATATTTAATAAATAAATATAATCTATATTATATCTATATTATATATTATATATTTATATACATATATAAATATATTTTATATATATTATTTGTTATTATTATTATCATTATTTACATGCAACTGGGAAATGAGATATACAGCCACTGGGGTATGGAGATTCATCTTGCCCTACCGGAAGGTCAGAGGAGTGATGGGGGAGGATAAAGGAGAGAGCAGATTGGGGGAGAGGGTACACAGTGAGATCACTGATTTGGGTTGGTGGGTAGGGAAAAGATGGGGAGAAAATTTGTAACTCAAAATCTCATGGAAATGAACCATGTAAATTAAAAATAAACAAAAGTTAATTTAAAAAAAAGAACTGATGATAGAGTAAGAAAAGACTTTCATCTAACCATACACCAAATTTCTGTTCTGACTGTTATTGGCTATGTAGTGATACTGAACCTCAGTTACGTTATTTTCAAAAAGGGGATCATCCTTTTAATTTCTTATTTCATAAGCCTGTTTTTGAGGAAAGCATTCCAGAGAGAAGGCAGAGTCAAGATGACAAAGTAAATGCAGTAACACCCCTGAGTTCTTCCAACATTTTTCTCTAAACGACTTTAAACTAATAGCTCCAATCAAATTACAGAGTGACAAAACAAATAAAAATTATGTGTCAGACATTTTGTAGCCTAAGATAACTTAGGAGCTCAGCATAAGAGGTCTGTAATGTGCAGATGGTGGACAACCTTGAGTATACAGAGTCGTACCATAAGGAGTGGGTCTTAGAGGTGGCTATGACAGTGACAGCAACATATTCAAAAGGTGTTAGACCAGAGATGGTGAGGGGATTGGATAGCTGATTCTAAAATATTACATGGAACCCATTGTTATATCCAAGCATTCTGGATGAAAAAACCAGAACTTAACAGAAAATTTGACATTCAAATACAAGAAGCACGAGAAAGTAAACATAGAAAAGAATTCATAAGGAACTTATCAAAGTTGAACTCTTTACATGCCAACACGGAAAAATAATAATTGTAACTTATGAAACATTATAGTATTATAGTATTATTATTATAGTATTATAATTATTATAATAGTATTATAGTAACCCTATTGCCCCTATACATTTCCAGGTCACAGTGGAGAGGATTGCTTGTGATTGGTCATAATGGAGGAAGGGCCTAATCACAGTTCCTTGATAGAGAAGAACACTAACACTTGTGGCTCCTTCCTGGGTAAGGGCCAGAACACAGATCAGGAGAGCAGTGATCATACCTCTACCCAGATTACACCATCTTTGAAACACCAAAAACTTTCAGACCACTAGAACTAGCTCTGAAAATAATAGCATAAAAAAACATGAAGTTTGAGATGATACTACCTAAAGCCCAGGTGAGCAGAGCCCAACTTTGACATAAATTTCAAAGTTAAGAAATAGCCTAGAATAATGAGGAAACAACAATAACAAAAAGAACTGAACCACAAACAAACAAACAAACAAACAAAAATACTGTGGTGGCAAGGATGATCAAGAAAAAAGCTCAGAAGTAGAAAACAAAGTAAAAACAGCTACAACTTAATCCTCAAAGACAAATGCTAACTGGACATAAGCCCAACAAGAATTCCTGAAAAAAGCAAAGAAATAAATAAGAATAGTAGGAAAAATAGAGGGGGAAATATAATAATAATAAGAAGAAGAAGAAGAGGAAGAAGAAGAAGAAGAAGAAGAAGAAGAAGAAGAAGAAGAAGAAGAAGAAGAAGAAGAAGAAGAAGAAGAAGAAAAGCAAATTAAAAGCTTGGTAAAAGAGGCACAAAAGTGTTGAAGAAAAAAACTTTTAAAAATAGAATTGGCTCAGTAGTAAAAGAGAGACAAAAATTTACTGAGGGACCCTTAAAAAGCAGGGTAAAGGAAGGTAAAAAGAAAGGAAAAAGAAAGGAAAAAATTCCCTTCAGAAAAGAATTCCTTTAAAATCATAATTGGCCAAATGGTAAAAAAAAAAAAAACAAAAAACAAAAGTTTCCTGACAAAAATAACCCTCTGAAAATTAGAATCAGGCAAGTGAAAGCTAATGACTCCATGAGTTATCAAGAAATAATAAAACAAAGTCAAAAGAATGAAATTATAGTAGAAAATGTGAAATATCTCATCAGAAAAACAACCGGCCTGAAAAATAGATAAAGGAGAGATAATTTAAGAATTACTGGACTACCTGAAGGGTACGATAAAAAAAATGAACCTAGATGTCATATTTCAAGAAAGTATAATAGAAAAATGCTCCTGATACCTTAGAACAGGAACACTGTTGAAATTTGGGGGAACCACGTCATGCCAATTCAATCAAACCTTTACTAAATGTCTACTATGTCCAAGGTAATAGGCATTCAGAGACACAAAGAAAGGACTACATTCACTGAAGGAGTTTACTCCACTGAGGAGTGTATTACACTGAAAAGGATATGATATACACACAAATAAATATGATGGAAAGAAGAGGGTTGATGGGCAGCAAAGGAGAGTTCTGGAACTATCATGGGAGGCTGTGGTTTGGGGAAAGGCATCAAGGAATCTTTTAAAATAAAGGAACTAATTTGAGAATTTTAAGCCCTGAAGGAAGATAAATATTCTGAAATGTGAAAGTGAGGAGTCAGTGTATTCTAGTCATTTAGGAAAGCATCCTTCAAAGAGTGATATCTAATGCTGAATTCACTGAAAAGGTAGTATTCCAGTTTGGCAGAAAATTAGACTGGGTAAGTGGTGTTTCCTTTAGAGTTAATTTATGATGCCTCTAGTAACATAGCTCCTGATTCCGTGAAGTCCTGGAAAGATTGAAATTTCTTCTCTGAATGAATGGAAAAGAAAAATGCTTTAAAGGCATTTGCTGGCTTTTTAGTATATGTTAAAAATTCTGCTAAATGCTTGGAATGTACACAAAAGCAAAGACTGTTTTTAATCAAAAGGAGCTTATATTCTAATAGGGGAGACAAAATATATGGGCAGCTTATGACCAAGGAATATTTATTTTTTGTTTGAAAGTTCACAGGAATACATCATAGATTTAATGGAACTTATCAGTACCAGTGGTGAATTAATCAAATATTAATTTAAGTTAGCAGAATTAGAAAACAGAGCACTAAGGTACATGCAAAAAACAAATGGGAAGGTGGTCAGGAAGTGAAGTGTGCCTGGTGATGGCCTAAATATGATGCATCACATGAGACATTCACCAAATGGAATGAAATGAGTTTTAGAGTAGAAAGTGTTAAGTCATTCAGTTCCTCTGACTTTGGCCTTATGAGAAAACCTGATTCTATGGCTTACATTCACTTGAATGTAACTTAAAAAATGGGGATTTCCCACATCCCTAGTGAAATTATGGGGAGTTATCTGCTCTTCAAGGAAGAATTAACGGAAGGAAGTTTGAATTTGAAGAGAAATCTGTATTGCGTCATGATAATTTTCTTCAATACTTGAAGAAATGCAATTTAAAAGAATTTGCCCCAGAATTCCAGTATTAGCAGTATAACATGAAAATACCATCAGAAGTAACAACAAAACAGTACTATCTGTTCAAGGATTCCCTTAGACCTATTTTATGTAACTATAAAATAAAACAAAATAAAATAAAAACCCTGAAAGGCATAAATATACAAGAATAATGGAATGATTGAATCCATCTTGGTAATGATGTAATAGAATGCTATAATTTTATTAAGACTGACACGTATGAATAATGTGAAGGTCTGTGAGGGAGGAAAGCTTTTTAATTAAATAATTGAAAATAGAAAAAGAAAAAAGCAGAAAAAGAGTAAAAACTAATTACAACTACGATATAAGAGGAATTCCAAGAGACTTTTTTTCTCTTTTACCTGCATTCAGCAGCATTTCTTCATTTGAATTTCATTCTATATGAATCTTTCACACTATATAAACCATGTTGATTGTTGTCTACTTACCCCCTTTATAATTCTACTTCAAAAAAGTTGAATGTATGCCTTATTGTCCCCTCCCTCTTCCAGTTTATTCCTTTATCCTAGGGCCCTTCAACATTTATGTTAATACTATTTGAAATACCCTAATTTCTCTTTTTTCAATCCCTTCTTCCACTCCATCTCAGGCATAGAGAAGGATGGTCAAAGGCTAGATTTCACCAATCCCTAAAAGTGACCTCTATATGACCATAATATAATAACATTCTTCTTATATTTCACCCATTCTATACCTATTATTGACCTTTGCAGTGACTTACTATTCTCATTATTTTCTAAGGTTTTTATCACTGCTCCATTTCATCTTTCTATAGATACAAGAGTATAAACTCCAAAGAATTCAACGATTTTGTTCAATGTAAGAGTGGAGTGGGAACTAGAATTCAAGTCACCTTGGCTGCAAATTTTAAGCTTCTTCACTACACCTTACATTGTTATTGTTCAGTTGTGTCTGACTTTGTAATCCCATTTGAGATTTTCCTGGAAGAGATACTGGAATGACTTGCCATTTCCTTTTCTAGCTATTTTATAAATGAGGAAATTGAGGTAAATAGGTTTAAGTGACTTGCCTAGGGTCACAGAGCTAGTAAGTGTCTGAGGTGGGATTTGAACTTAGGTCTTTCTGTCTCCAGGTCTGACATTCTATCCACTGTGCCACCTAGCTCCCCTCAGTATAATCATACAAGGAAAAAATTTCTAATAGATCTAACCAAGACAGGAGGAGATTATCCTGTCTTGTGTTGAGCTCTACTTCGTTAGGAATTTTTAAGTATAAGTGTACTTTTCAGGAATTCTACCTAAGGGACTGCTTGTTAATATTATACTAGATAACCTTTAAATTTATTTTCAAGTCTAAAATACTTCACTCATTTGATTGCTGGGCAATTTTTTGACAAATGTCAAAGGAGCAATTTCACTGAAAGGCTGCCTATGTCCTAGAAAGTTAATAAAATGCACATCTTTATCTTTTGGACACAAGTTTCAGATTCTTCTTTCTCAGGTAAAATCCTCTGGTAAAAAACACTGCTCAGAAATTATGGCAATTCATTATGCATAATCTTCTTGAATTCTACCTCTGTAACACTAAAAACAGATGGTCTGGGGACACAACATCCACAAGTGACTTTATCTCCAGATCCTCCAGCCAATTCTACCCCTTCTAAGGGAAGCAATATTGTAAGGATAAGCAACTGTGAAAGACTTAGCTAATCTGATCAAGACAATGATCCAAGACAATTCCAAAGAACCCATGATGAAAGATGTTCTTCACCTCCAGAGAAAGAACTGATGAACTCTGACTGCATAGTGAAACATAATTTTAAAAATATTATTTTTCTTATTTTATTTTGTCTTCTTTTGTAATATGGCTAATATATAAATGTGTTTTGCATGACTTCACACGTATAAATTGATATCAAAATGTTTGTCTTCTCAAAGAGAGTAGAAGGGCAGGAAGAGGTGAGAGAGAATTTGAAACTCAATTTTAAAAATAAATTTAGTGTTAATTTTTTTACATGGAATTGGAAACTACTTAAAGTTCTTTTTAAAAAGAAAAAATAGAATTTTTAACATTTGCTAAAATTAATTCATAAATAATAACTCCTCTTGGGGTAATGAATGAGATTATTTTTTTAAATGGCCACCACAGTAATTTTTTTTTGCTTGACTATGCATATTTGTTATAACGGTTTTCTTTTTTCTTTTGCCAATGAAAGGAGTAAGAGGGAAAAAAGCTATTTTTGTTAATTAAAAATGTTAAAAGGCCATTAGATGTGAATTGGAAAAGGTCATTTGTGATTTTTAAGAGATCCATTTAAAGAGTGGTCAGGCAGTAGCCCATTTGGAAAGGGTATAAGAGAAAGTAAATTACAGAAAAAATGACTTCATTGGATATAGATTATTTTTTTCATGGAGTTTATCATTGAAGGACAGGAAGAAGACAGATCACTATAAAGATGGTTTAGAAAGATAAGAGAGAATCTTTAAGGATTTTGGAGGCTTAATAATGATCATAGGCCAATGTGAAGAAGACATTGATAGGAGAGATATTGAATATAAATGAGTGAGGGTTGATGAATATAATGAGGTGCTGAAAGAGGTATTGAAGCAATAGAATCAAGAGTTGATATAATGCTAGACATAGTGAGTAGCAATATATTTTATTTGATCAGAAGAAAGGAAAAGAGAAGGTAACAACACTGAGAAGTTATAAAAAATACAGTAGAGCTATATTGTCTCAGTCTTAGTCAATAAATGAATTAAGTCATCAGCAGTAATTGTGAAGGAGTAGGGGCATGATCCCTTTTAAAGGAAGGGAAATAGAGTTTTTAGATGATAACACCTACGGGAGTGGATAAATGATCAGTGAGTTTGGATTCAGTATTTAAGAGACCTGAGTTCCAAAACCATATCTGACACTAGCTATGTGAACATGAGCAAAATGGTTAATTTCTCTGACCTATTTGTCTCACTTAATTTTTAAGGTTGTCATAAGTTTATAAATTAATATATGTAAAAATTTTTAGTAAACATTAAAACAACACTGTCTATAAATCTCATGAGGATGAATATCAAATGACAAGGACCTGACTCAATCCATATGTCATTAAGTGCCAGATGAAATATTTAAAGTGCTTCAAAATAATCTTGAGAATTCACTTGAGAAAACCCTTTCTCCAGTAATATTAACTGACATTTATGTAGTGTTTTTAAGTTTTCAAAGCACTTTAAGTACTTTATTTTATTTGAGCCTAAAGACATCCCTAGAAGAAAGGCATTCATTGAGTACAGGGACAACACCATTTTTATATTTGTTCTGCTAATGCAGTCTCTGGCACCTATAGACCCGAGCAAATATGAGTTGAGTATTGGTGAATTGATTATTATCTCCATTATACAGACAAGGAAACTGGATCAGAGGAAGGTCAAGTAGTTTCTGCTTGATTGCACAGCTAATCAGTGTTAGAGGTGAAATTTGAATGAAGACCTTTCTTAGACTAAACTCTACACTAAAGACACTATGTCATGCTTGAATGTTTTAAGAGAACTTATTATTAAGTACCCTTATTTCTTATTACCAAGTGGGATCATAAGATCATTGATCTAAAGGTGGAAGTAATATCAGAGGTCATGTAGTCCAACCCCTTTACTTTATAAAGAAAGCAATTGAGGTCCAAGAAAGGTAAACGACTTGATCAAAGTCATAAGGCAATAAGGGACAGAGACATGCTTTAAGCTCAAGTTTTAAAATAATGGTTATTTTTATTCACTGATTTTTTTTTTTTTGGTTTTGAAGTTAAGCTGAAAAATTGGTAAGTACCGCTGTTTAATACTTTTAAAAAAATGCAGGCTAATTGGGCCTTTTTCTAGATTTTAGGAATCAAGAAATATTATACGAATCACTGGTCTCCTGCCAAATCTTAAAGTACCCCAGAATGTGACTCATCAGGCATCTTTCATTCTATATGAACTCATTTTAAAGAATGTCTAATTCACAGAATTAGACAGATTCAGAAATATATGCCCATTGATGAATTGAAACCTTTTACTCGAGTATCCTTTTCTTTCATCTCTACCCTTCTTAATTAAAGCTTTTTCTGTCTGCTTAATCTATTGGAATGTATCTTATGGTGATAAAAATTTTCTTTCTCAATGATTCCAACTAGGATGTAACTCATTTTTTCCCCAGTAACTTTCAGTTTGACTTTTGTAATTCACATCATTATATTTTGTTATACAAAGTAGCTGCAGGAGGGATAGACATGTGGTCTTCTGTCTATAGTTTCAGGAAGAAGACAGAGGGAGCAGGATATAGGCATTGAGTCATTGGAAGTCACCTGGGATTCCCACTCAGGTCAGGATAGCTATAAATTCCAAATGACCCAATTCATTCTCCATTGCATTGTATGGCATCACTAGTGATAGAAAATGGCTCTTCAGAGACAGAATAAAGATTAGAGGTCAAGTGTCTCTCCCATGAAAAGTGTCTCAATCATGTTGGTTATAGGATTGTGTATGATTCCTTCCTCTTTTGTCATGTCCTTTTGTCTGTCTCAGCAGGCCGGAGGTTCAGATGGATACTCAGCTAGTGTAGCTAGTGTTTTCTCTCTCCTGGACAGTGGTTTATGAAATACGGTTTATCAAATCTGCCTGGGGCTGATGGGACTGACTTTTGTGGAGACCAGAACTATGCAGCCACCCAAGGTAATGGCCATTGATGGGGACAATTCCTCAAAGGTTAGGCTTTATTTTGAACGCTTAATGCTTTCAATTTCCCCCAGGTTATAGTGACCCCAATGGATGACTTGACTTCCCGCAGAGAAACTGCCTAGAAATACACAACATATTTATTTCAACTTCATTAATCCTTCTAGGTACACAGTTTCTAAAATGTCAAGAATAATATTCCGCTTTCTTCTAGATAATTCCTTAGTGTTCAGACAACTTGAACATTACCAAAGAGAAATAAATCTTTACAAATCAAAGTCTCTCCATTAATTGTCTTGATCTGGGCTAAATGCTTACTATCATTTTCCACATTAATCATTGCCATCATTACCATAATTGTCAATAACAAGAATGAAGAACAAGAAAAAGTCACACTTTTTTCACATTTGCTTCTGATATCAACTATTTGATATGGGGTGGGGAAATTATTTTCTTGATTTTATCAAGGTGGAAACTAATGAACAAAGAGACTAAGTGATTCATACAATCACATAATACATAAGTGACAGAACTGACTTGGACCCAGGAACATGCTGGTCAATGTTTAACAACCATCTTTCAGATTTTAACTTGAATCTTCATTATTAACATTTTCTCCATTATTTTCTTAAGTCTAGACAATGAACAAAACCATAACTCAATTTACTACTTTTTAATGCATTTGCTCATTTCTGGGCTGGCTTCACAATGCTTTATATGCCAGTCTACTGATTCTGAATTCAGCATACTTTCTATGGCCCCAAGTATCTCCTATTTATTTCTAAACAATTTGTCTGTTGAATCCTTACAATATCTAGGTTGCTGCTGGGTACTAGATTGGTACCCTTTCTTTTCAGACTGTATTGAAATTCTGAAATTCAAAAGAAAAAGAAATATTAAAGTCATCTGAATGGTCTTTTCTTTACACCTAATTACATAGAAAGGCATTTATCCATAAAAGGAAAAAATAAAGTCACTAAAAGTTTATGTTGAGACAACCATTTTTTATCCACTTCCACTGTGTACCTTTCTAGCTACAAATTGTACGCTAAAGAAATGAATTTATATTCTCCTTTTCTTTTTCTGCCCCTCCATGTTTGAATTAATTCCTTTATTCTTGGGCAGAATGAATATTTGTCAGATTGTCCTGCTCAGTGTCAATATTAGGCAAACTTTAATATTATTCATATAACACCCTGAACTAAAAATGCAATATACTAAAATGTAGGCAGTATAAATTTTTAGAAACCATGAGGTTTCCTATCAGAGGTTCTTTACATTTTTTTTTAAAATTTAGACTCCTTTGAAAGGTGAAGCTTATGGACCTCTCTCAGAAAACTTTTAAATATCCAAAAAATACTCTAATTTTAATTAGAGGTTAGTGAAAAGAAAGATTATTTTTTTCACATTCAAGCTCATGGATTCTCTGCCATCTATTTCTGGACTTTCAGGGGCTTAGTAACTCCATGTCCCAGGATAAGAATCCTTGCTTTAGATACTGTCATGGAGGAAGCATGGCACACAGCATAGAGTAGGAGTGGAGAACATGTGTCCTCCAGGCCCCATGTGACTTTCTAGGTCGTTGGGTGCAGCCTTTTGACTAAGTCCAAGTTTTACAGAACAAATCCTTTTGTTAAGGGATTTGTTATGTGAATTCTGGATTCAGTCATAGGGCCACACTTGAGGACCTAGAGGGTCATATGTAGCCCTAGGCCACATATTTCCCACCCCTGGATAGAGTTTTGGACTTGTAGCCAAGACATGGATTCAGTTAGAACTTTTGATATTTACTAGCTCTCTATCCTAAGGCAAGTCAATTAATCTCTCTGAGCCTCAAAATTCCATCTATAAAATGAGGATGATAATAATACTTGTCCTAGCTGCCTCCAAAAGTGTCATTCAAGCTTGAAAGTATTCTACAATGTGTTTTATTTTTGCTACTTAATATGCATTCATTGGTTGAAATTTGAAAAGTATTTGCTATAAACTAGATTATTTTTGTCTTCATGTCCAACAGCCTGTCTAAGCAATATGTCACAGTGGGGAGAGTGCTGGTCAAAGGGTCACCTGACCCAGACTCAAACCCCACGTCTCCTACTAATTGTGACCTTAGAAACCACATTCAGGTTCTCTGATGCTTAATATTCTTGCCTGTAAAATTAGAGGGTGAGACCAAATGACTTCTGAGTTTCTATCTAGCTCTAAATTAATCATCCTATTACCTTTTTTCATTTTCAACACAGTAGCTGGATAGGTTGACAATTAGGTCTCATATTTTTTTCAGATACTAGGTGGCACAGTGGATAAAGTAACTGGCCTGGAGTCAGGGAGACCTAAATTCAAATCCAGTCTCATACACTCATCCTTGCTATGTGACCCTGGGCAAGTCACTTAACCCTTTTTGCCTCAGTTTCTTCATCTGTAAAATGAGCTGGAGAAGGAAATGGCAAACCATTCCAGTATCTTTGCCAAGAAAAACCCCATGGATAACATTAGTATTCTGTGGCTCACAGAGTCATGAAGTCTAAGACATGATTGAACAACAACAATCCTATGATTTACTGAAAGTCACAGGGTTTGGGGAAAATCAAAAACAAAAGCAAAGAATTGAACCTTTTGAATTTTAATACTGTATCCTTTATACTACGCTGTCTCAATTGGTTATATTTTGAATGATTAAATCATTATTCTTTTTATCTTCATTTATAGATGAATGATCATGATGATGCCAAAAAAATCTGGTGTCACACTTCTAAGAAACATTAAATATAGAATAAGACACCTATTTGTTTGTGATTTTCCTCCACAACTCTAATTTACATATATATACATACACACATGCACACACATACATGCATACATATATGTATACACATACATACACACATGTATGTATATACATACATATATATAAAACAAACATACATATATATGTATATACACACCTATATACACAAAATACATACACATATATGTATATATACACACACATATACATACACATATGTGTATATATCATATATACCCATGGGCACATATACACGGGAACATATACACATACACACATAAGTACAGATTTATATGTTTGTTTCCTTGTTGCCTCCACCATTAGAGTGTGAATCCTTTGAGGACAGGGGCAGTATTCTTTCTTTTCTTTGGATCCCAGCACTCTGCACAGTGCGTAATATATAATAAATGCTTGTTGATTAGACTGCTTTGACTTGACTTGAGAGCAATCCTTTTCCCAAACTGTGGTTATCAGAATGGAAAGTAAAGCAGAAAGATATGGGCCTAAGCCATTATTCCTAATCTCATCTGTGTCATGGACTCTTAGGCAGTCTGGTGAAACCTATGAAAAATTCCTCAGGAAAAAATTGTTTGTTTTTTTTTTTAATTGCATAAAGCAAACAAACAAACTCCCTCCCTCCCATGCCAGATTAAGATACCTTGAAAAGGAACATTCAGAAGTACTAGATAAGGAAAGAAGTTGCAGGCCTGGGAGACTGGGAGCACAATGTTGCCAGTAGAGTTAGAAAGCAGAAAGAAATGGCCCCATTGCTGCTAAGCAGACTTAAGGTTTTTGGGTAGATTGTTTAATACAAAAAATGTGTCAGTAAAAGCCTGCTTACATATAAACAATGTTTTGTCTGAAGTGACTGATTACCTATCAGTGACTGATTTTTTTTTCCTGTTATTTGTGGTAATCAAATTTCTAATTTGAATTTGGCTTATTTTTTTTTAAAGACTAAAGACATTGATTATTGAATCAAAGTGGCTTGTCTTATGTAGTTTTATGTAGTTGCAGGTCAATGGTTAAAGTTCTGGTTCAGTGTCTTTCTGCTAAGTCCATTTTGTGTTTCTTATTTAGTTATATTTCTCAATATCATTGAACATAAATTTTGGGAGTTTTCATTTTTTTAAGTAGGATATGTTAGAATTATTCAGAGATGCTGGTTATTGCAGCAGTCATATTCAATATTTGACCAAGAGTTGGTGTTTTTTCTTATGGATTCAAATGCTGGCACCTTTTCTCATTTTTTTGGTGCCTTCCTGTTTAATAATGTGAAATACCTTCTACTTCATAATACTTTGAATGCCATCCAGATGGTTTAGCTAGCCATAAAAAAATGTGGAAATCTACTTGCTATAATATCAGTGGCTGACATTTATGTAGCATTTTATGGTTTGTAAAGTGCTACACACACTCTCTCTTATTTAATCCTCACAACAACCTTGAGAAACAGGTGATGCCTGCTCTACTTTACAAATGAGGAAACTGAGGCTCAGAGTTTAAGGAGCTTGTTTAAGGTTGCAAAGCTAATAAACAACAGAGTTAGCATTTAAAAAGTGATTATAAATAATATTACAGGGTTATAGATCTAGAATTAGAAGGAATCACAGTGGCTATTCAGTCCAAGCCCTTCGTTTCACAAATGAGAAAACTGAGACCCAAGGAGATTTAGTGAATTTTCCAAGGTTATTCAGAGATATGATTTGAAGCTAGAACTCTCTTCACTATTACATAGCAACAAATATTAAATCAGTATTTCAGTCTTTTAAAGCAAGTTTGTATTGAGAATCCAGCACTGTAATGGGAGCTTACAGACCTTTGGAGAAGGTCTGAACTGAAACCACACAAAGATTGTATAACCAAATGACAAAATGGACCTCATGATAGTACTGAACTTCCTTGTTCTCCTTTATCCTGTCTGATCAATCCTCATTCTGCTTTGCTGTTAATTCTTCTTCTTCTATGCTTTCCCCACCGCCTTGCAATTCTCCTTATCTGAACCTTTCCCCTTAAAACACTCTCAGTTATCTCATTCAATAATCAGCTCTTTGTAGACAATTGCCAAATCTACATCTAAGAAGCCTGTGAAGCAAAGTGAATTAAGTTGGGAAAGGAGCGAATAAATAGATAGACAGATAGATAGATAGATAGATAGATGGATATACATGCATATATGTATACTATATTAATATGATTATATTATATTGATATAAATTTTATTTATGTAATTTAATTATTATAATTAACATAATAATTATATATAACAGCTACTGTATGCTATGTGCTAGGCGCTATGCTAAGTGTTCTCCTTTTTTAAACAAATATTATCTTGCAAAAACCCTGTGAAAATAACCCTGAGAGGTAAGTTCCATTATGAATTCCATTTTGCCATTGAAGAAACTGAGGCAAAGAGACATTCAGTCACTTATACAGGGTTGCACATCTAGTAAGTGTTTGAGAACAGATTTAAACTCAGGTCTTCTGACTTCTGGTCCAGCACTCCAGTTGGTAGAGGCAGTTGTTGGTTCAGTGGATAGAGGATGGAGCTAAGTCTGGAATCAAGAAGACCTGAGTTCTGATTCTCAGAAATTTACTACCTGTATGACTCTAGGTAATTCTCTTAATTTCTCTAAACCTCTGTGTACTCATCTATGAACTGAGGATTATAATCAGACGTATCTCATGCCTCACAGGTTTATTATGAGAGTCAAAGGACATAAAACCTATAAAGCACTTAAAACACTACATATTTTGGTCCAAAATATTAGAAGATTTCCCAAATCTATCTCTCTGCTGACTTTCTGTCTCTTACTTCTGACTGCTTTGGTATCTCTACCTGGATATTCTACCTGCAACTGAACCCCAAATTATTTAAAACTGAACTCATCATCTTCTCCACAAAATAAGCAATAAAAATATTGTGTATTCTTCCTTCCCTTGATGGCATAATTTCCATCCCAGGAAGCTATCTTCCAAACCATTTTTGCATTTGGTTACATAATCACTGTATATATTCAGTCCATGGATCTTATCCTTTCCAAAATAACTATAAGCTTTTTGAGGGCATTCAGTTTCCTATCACAGTATTAGACTCTCAAATTATCCCACTTTTAAAAAAAATAAGCATCAAAATGCAAGTTTCTGATACTTTAAACAGGTAACAACACTTTTATTAAATTAACGCATCGTTGGCTCTAGACTAAGTAAAAAGAAAAGTCTTTGATCATCGGAGAAATAAAATGTACTTGAGTTGTCTGGGGAAAATTGGACACGCTCTGTGGTCATCTATAAAATATTAGTCAGTTCAGGCTGAAGAGATCCCCTTATTTGTCAATGTCAGTCAAATCCCTAGGAAGGGGCTCCTGAGAGTTGGAGAGATGAACCTGACTTGGCTTTTGGCTTTTTTCACTTGGCCTAAAGAACCTCTGATTGATTGATTCAATTTTTTTTTTAAATGACCTCATCTGGTTAAGGTATTGGCCTTTGCATCTTGACATTTAAATTAGATGGGGTAATTATCTAGATTTAGGATGACCCTTACCCTGATACCTCTAAACTAAACTTACTACATTCTTTGCTTCTAGTCTCTTCTTTTGAGGATCTGTTCTTCACAGATTTGTCAAAGTAATCCCCTATATCAACCACCTGATTAAAAAACCCAAACCAAAATCATATCTCCTAAGGCTCTTCATTACCAATAAAATAAAATACAGATTCCTTATCCTGGCATTGGAGCCTTCCTATAATCTCTCTATAGCCAACATTTTCAAGGGAAGATAGGAACATGGTCACTTGTCACTTGTCCCATGAGAAGGAGAACCTCCATTCCATCCTGCCCCTTCACTCAGAATGCAATATTTCAAACCTACTACTGTACTTTGAATCTGTACTTGCTCTGACCTGCGTCCCATAATAATGCTTTATACTTTGGCTAATGAAGTCCTCCACTAACAGCAAGACACTTCCCTCAGGCTTCCTCTTCATATTTCTGGCCCAGGTCTTAGGGGAATGACACACTAAGCCTGATCTCTTTTAGGGATGGGATTTGGAAAGATTTGGAATTGTTTAGGGTTTATGTGGATGTTACATCTCTCCTGTTCTTTCTCAGAACAAATATTTCTTTCTATGGAGCACCAGAGACAAGATTGTATTTGGAAGCCTCCAGGCTGATGTACAGATACCACCTCCTTGACCTCACTTCACTGGATCATCAAATTAAAACAATAGCACCTCAGGCCTCAGTAATGGTCACAACTTTGCTTAATCATATGGTTACTGAAGATTTCCTCAGTCCTGATTATTTGCCCAATTTTTAGCTTACCTGTCTTGCCAACAATCATATCAAATACTATTTTTCTTTTTTTCTTCTCTTCTCTTTCTTTCTTTCTTTCTTTCTTTCTTTCTTTCTCTCTCTCTCTTTCTTTCTTTCTCTCTCTCTCTCTCTCTCTCTCTCTCTCTCTCTCTCTTTCTGAGAGATGTATCATTATGCCCATTTTATTAAAAGTTCAGTAATTTGCCAAAGGTCACATTCAGGCAAGATTTGAACTGAGTTATTCCCACCACCTACCAGCTGTCTTGTCTAGTCATTTGTTATATATATGATTTTGGACTTTTGGGTGCTTGCCTATTTTAACACACTCTCTTTCTCCAGCTTTTACGCTGTGCATGTACTTCAACTCCTTCTTGCCAGAATTCAATCCACAGACTTGCTCTGACTTCCTTTGTGTATATATGTCCCAACTCTAGACAAGTCATTTAATAGCATTCATTCAACAAATATCTGTTGAGATTTATAAAATTCCCTCTGTTCAGTGCTGAGCATGTAAAAAAAAATCATTATTCTCTCATTCTCAGGCTTGGTATTTTCAGATTCTTCCTTAGGTTTGGTCTGTTTTCATTCCAGTTTTCTGCCTTGTTCTCCCAGTCTTTCTTTGCCTCATCCAGTACAATCTCTATGCCCTTTATTCAAGACTCATTCCCTGCCCAGTGTGTGATTTTGGGCCAATGACTCAGTCATTCAAGAAGCATTTATTAAGTGCCTAGTTTGTGCCAGACGTTGTACTAGGTGATAACAATACAGATACAAAAATTAAATAGTTCCTGTCTTCAATATAAACACATGTAAATATACACAAATTATATGCAAAATAAGTATTAATTATAGTTTTGTGAGGAGAGGAGAGACACTAGCATCAGGGAGATCAGGGAAAGCCACACGTAAGAGGAGCTTGTGACCTGAGCTTTAGACTCTTAAGTTGTTCTGAGCTTTGTTTTCCTTCTTTGTAAAAATAAAGGGATAGAATGAGTACTATTTAGATTATTTCCAGCTTCAAGATCCTGTAGCTGTGATTTTTAAATTATTTAGGTTCTGGGTTCCTGAGAAATATTCTGGCTTTTTATTTTTCATTATATTGTGTTAGGTTAGTAGATTTTTTTTTTTTTGCTTAAAGGACTACATTTTTAACAAGTGTACCCAATTCTTAGGACTCTTGCTTTACAAAATTTTGAAGAGGAAGTACTGATAATGTAGGGAAGTAATTATTTTTTTTACAGAATCTAAAGCTTTAAATCTAAAGAATTTTCACATGGACAGATGGGTGTTATTGTCTGTCTTTTGTGCTCAAAGAGGACCAAAATGGTATCACAAAACTGTGTGTCCAACTGTAGCTGCTCATACTAATACATGTCCAGAAGGTTCTACCACAGGAAGGGCACAAATAGTCCATATGGCCATTTGGGCAGGACATGTCTCTAAATTTGCTCATTTCTGTTTGTTTCTTTTGAGCTACCACAATTCTGCTTTGCTCACGAAACACAGACCCTTCTTTGATGGGGACACACCATGCTGGATGACCTGTACTAGTGTCTCCCATATCTCACAATGGATACCAAGGTTCTTCAGAGAGATCTTGAGAATATCTTTGTATCATTTCTTCTGATCACTGTGTGAGAATACCCACTTTGTGTGAGTTCTCTGTAAAATAGTCTTTTAGCTAAATGTATGTTCAGCATTCAAACAATGTGGCCAGCCATCAGAGTTGTACTCTCTGCAGTAGGGATTGGATGCTAAGAAATTCAGCTCCATAAAGGACTTCACTATCTAGTACCTTATCTTGCCAGGTGATCTTCAGAATCTGCCCAAGACAATTCAAATGGAAGTGATTCAGTTTTCTGGGATGGTGTTGGTAGTCTGTTCAGGATTCATAGGCACACAACAATGAGGTCAACACAATAGCTCTTTAGACCTTAAGTTTGGTAGGGAGTCTAATACCTCCTCTCTCCCACACTTTCCTTAAGATCCTCCAAAAACTGAGCTAGCTCTGGAAATGTGTGCATCAACCTCATCATCTATGTGTACATCCCTGGAAAGTGTACTTCCAAGGTATGTGAACTTTTCTGCAGCATTCAAAATTTCTCCTTTTGCTGTAACCAGTGGTTCCACATATGAATCAGTGCTGGCTGGTGGAAAACTTCAGTTTTCTTGGTATTAATTGTTAGGCCAAAATTAGCATGAGCAGCCTTGAATCAATCCACACTTTGTTGCATAACAGCCCCAGTCTTCATTGAGCGCAAAATCACCTACGAACAAAAAATCATGCACTAACTCTCCCTTCACATTAGTCTTGGCTTATAGCTTTTTCAAGTTAAATAATTTGCCATCCGTGTGGTAGTTGAACTTGATTCCATTTTCATCTTTGTATATCATTTGATAATGGTACCTATTATTGAAAAATCTATGTTCTTTAACCATCATCTATTTCCAGATAAAATAAGACCGGTATAAACCAATGTTCTAGCTATTTGGTAGGCACATCCTAGTGACTGAGACACGCTTTATGACAAAAATATGTATGGGCAGTTGAGAGCAGAGAGGAAATGCCAGATCCAGGTGATATAAAATCCTGAAAGTATCTTGAAGAAAAAACCAACATATCTGTGTAGTTGTTCAGTTTGTTAGAGCTAGAAGGTGATTTGGAAAACATTTATTGAGTCCTAAACAGCATAAGTGACTTGTTCAATGTGATTAACTTAAATTGGTTAAGTCATTTAAAGAGGACTCAAGGTAAAATAAAATTATTTTTTGATGTATGAAAAATACAGAGTAAAATATAAAACTTGCCACCATGAGAATCCTTGTTATTAAAGGTTTTCAAGTGAGATTTTTTTCCCTTCACTTTTATAATATAAGTTGATGGGGAGACATGACACACTTTATAGTCAATTGTTTCAGTATATATTTGTTCAGTAATGTGAGTGACACATTCTTTGTAGGATCATGGGTCTCTTTTCTCTATATCTTTAGAAAAACCATAACAACAACAACAATACTTTTCTAGTTTAGAGGAATCTAGGAGGACTTGTTCTAGATCCAGGAAGACCTGAGTTCAAGTGTGACCTCAGACGTTTACCACTAGCTATGTGACCTTGGACAAGTCACTTAACATATCTGCCTCAATTTCTTCAACTATGAAATGGAGACAATAACAACACTTACATTTCCAGGATTGTTATGATGATCAAATTTGATAGCATCTGTCAAGTGCTTAGCACAGCACCTGGCAATCAAAAAACCAATCCATCCATAAAATTTGTTAAGCTCATATGTACAAGGCACTGTTCTAAGCATTAAGAATATAAAAAGAGGCAGTTCCTGCCCTCAAGAATCTTCAGTCTAATGAAAGAGCTTACAATCTAGTGGGACACTTTAGATGTTTAATAAATGTCTCCATTTAATTGAAAATTATGTTTATGTATGTGTGTACATACATAAATATCAAACTGAGTTACTTTTTAAAATAAATTTGCATATATGTGTATATATTATTAATTTTATGCTGAAATCAGTTCATGAGAGTGGATTGTTAAATTTTGGGTGTGAGCATTTACACTTTAGAAATCAGTAAATGCTACAAAGCAGGGCTTAATTATTTTGTTGATTGCATATATTTAAGAAAATAATGGAAAATATTAATAATAAAAGTTAAACTTAAAAAAGGTTCAGTGACATCTTCCAGGCCTTACTTCCAGAGCCTGTTGTTAAATATCTTCCAGTATACTCTTGATGGAAATATGAATAAATTAAATGGTATTGTGGATAGACATTTGGGCTTAGAATCAGGAAAACCTAGGTTAGAGGACCTAGTTCAAATTCTGCTTCTTTTTATTACTGTAGGACTTTGGGAGAGTTGTTAGACATCAGTTGCTTTTTCTGTAAAATATGGGAGTAGGACTGGATGGCTTCTCAGGTGCCTTCTAGTTCTTGATCCATAATCCTATCATTTTGTCAGATTCAATATTTTTCACTAATAGTTATGTGACCCTGGGCAAGTCACATAATCTACATATACCTCAGACAACTCCTTAGGATTTATGTAATTAATCACAAAGGTGTCATATATGACTTGGTGAAGGGAGTTCCCATATGGGGAATGCTTCTCTATGTTAATGAAATTGTAGATACTTTATGTGTTTCTATATTTACATGTCAGTATCTGAAGTATGTATAGTTGTGAGAGAGATATCCAATAAATTTGGATTTATTTCAAATCTGATAAAAAAAACATAAGCTCTAGAAGTTACAGACCAGTTGTTGATCTGCAACTACCACAGGAAATTCTATAGAGGGAGATCCCCACAGACATGAAATCACAAGTTTGAACAAAAAAAAAATGGGGGATAAATAATGTACTATCTTCTTCCAGGTTGCTTTTGCAAGAAAGAAGCATGTACCAGCTAAAACTTGTGCAAAATTTGTGAATGTTACACACAGCTGAAATGGTACCCTCTCTGCCCTTGTGTCAGATTCATTACGCTGCACTCTTTTCAGCTCTCATTGACACATTGAACTTTTTAGAACTAAAAACCTTCCATAATGCAAAATAAAATCATGTGTAACTAAAAGGAAAGCATCATGATCCCATTTTACTTGATTTAGATGATAAAACAAAATAAAATAAAACAACTTTTTCATAAGGTAACTAAAGGGAAATAATCAGTCCCCAAACTCCTTCCTTTGGCCTGCTCCAAAGTTGTCTGATAATTTTTCATTTTCCTATAGCATATTTTATTTTTAATTGTAAAAGATTAGCAAGAAAAATCTTCTATCTTAGATTCATTTCTCTACTGAATATTTAGCAAGGAAATGCCTGGGCTAGTCTCAGATGCCCTATCAGCGAAACTACCCTTTTTCTACTTAATCAAAACTGACATGATTATTGTATATTAATATCAAATGTATTGCTTGACTGCTAGAAGCTTTCTGGATGCCACTTGGCCTGTAGGTACACATTTTCTAACTTTTAAATTTATTTTATTCATTTCAAATGATTAAAAAGTTATTTTAAAGTTCCAGGAATAATATAGATCATCTCAGTCCCCCTGAAATCATTCCCTGGCCTAGCAGCTAGCCTTTCCATCCTTAGCCTGTTTGGTTTGTCTGTTACAGAGCTCCTAATTTCCTGCTTGGTAGAACATTCCAGAGTTTATGATCTCTTGGTATAATCTTTTGGATATTAGGGTCGTATCAATATCATAAGGAAGAAAATATAAGAAATGGAAAAGAAAATTCCTTTTGAACATCAAGTGTGTGTATGTGTATATAAAGTGTCCTAAAGTCTTACACAAATAAAGGAAAATAAGTTCACACCATGTATGAAAAAATGCCTCATTGTACATTTCGAGTCCATGACTTCTCTATCCAGATGTGGGAAACACTCTTTGTCGTCAGACCTTTGAAATCATAATTTGTATATATACCAATCAGAGTTCTTGAAACTTTCAAATTTGTTTTCCTTTACATTATTGCAATTATTGTATATTTTTCTCCTTGTTTTGCTCACTTCACTATGCAAATGTTTATGTAAGTTTCTTTTCAGACTTCTCTAAATGTGTCACTTTAAAATTTTTTTCATAATCTTTTGTGATGAAGCAATATTACATTTCTTTCATTTCACATGTCTACAAGTTTATGCTTAAGATTTGGCAAACTGAGGTTGAGCAATATGTGCACCAAGAATTAACATAAGAACAGGTTGGTTTTTGAGGAGGCAGAGGAAGTAGAGACCAAATTGCTCATATCGTTGTGCAGAAAATAAGAGTGAGCCAAGACTTGGGTTCAAGATAAATTTAGGTGTGGATATATTAAGCAAGCATGCAACTACTAGAGTATTCACTCAAATCAGTAATAATCCATTGGGGTACAGACTTTGGTTATAAAGGCTAAAACCACAAAAACCACAATTAGGGAGGGGAGCTAGCAGAAGCCATGACATGCAGAAGCAAAGAACAGCCGTTGGTTAGATCTATAGCTCAGGGCTAATTTGGAAATATGGGGCAAGCGTACAAGGTTGCAATGTTCCTGTGACATGGGGGTCCCTCCTAGAACAGGCTGGAGGACACAGGGCAGAGGGCTACAGTCAGCTTTCCAGAGCAGGGTGGAGGGTCATAAGGTAAGGGGGACTGGAATTCCCCAGAACAGGCCAGGGTCATGCTCTGGGCAAAGGGTGTGGGAACCCTGCTTGGTCAGTGGTTCCCTACATAAGGTCCTTGCACCATAATGAACCTTTTACACTATAATGATACAAGGAGAATATATAAAATGCTGATTAGTGGAGGAGGGGGCAGGGAACTATGCCTTGAGCAACGCCCAGACACACCTTAAGCTGTTTCAAGCTATGGCAAAATGTAGGATAGGGACAAAAACAGAAATATAAAAGCGGCTTAATGGTGGGCCACAAAGCAGGTGGTGTGTAGTGACCTGGGATTTGGGTTTCTGTACAACAATATTCACTGGATTATGGAGAAAGCGAGGAGGTTACAGGAAAACAAAACAAACACAAACAAAGAAAGCACCAAAAAACCCATTTACTTCTGTTTAATTGACTACACTAAAGTCTTTGACTGTGTGGATCACCACAAAATGGGGCAAGTCCTCAAAGAGAAAAGAGTACCAGATCATCTTACTTGTCTTCTAAGGAACCTGGATACAGATCAAGAAGCAACCAACAGTCAGAACTGAAGAGACAAGAATTGATTGATTTAACCTTGGAAAAGGACTACAACAAGGTTTTATATTGTCACCTTCTTGATTTAATTTCTATTCAAAGCAGATCATATGAAATGTCAGGCTATACAAATCAAAACCTGAATTAAGGTTGCTGGGAAAAATAGCCGACACAGAAATGTAAATGATACCCCTCTGATGGGAGAAAGTGAAGAAGAATTAAGAAGTCTCTAGAGGAGAGTCAAAGAGAAAAGTGTAAAAGTTGACTTGAAACTTGACATTACAAACAAACAAACAAAAACCCCACTAAGATGTTGGCAACTGGTCCCATCACTTCCTGGCAAATATAAGGAGAAGAAATGGAAGCAGTGTCAGACTTTATGCTCTTGATCTCAAAGATTGCTACAGATAGAAACTGTAGCCTATCAAAAGATCCTTGATCCTTAAAAGGAAAGCTATGGCAAGTATGAACAGCAATCTAAAAAAATAGAGATATCACCTTGCTGACAAAGGTTTGTGTAATCAGAACTATGTCTTTTGAGAACTGAACTATAAAGAAATCTGAGCACAACAGAATCAACGCTTTCAAATTGTGGTGCTGAAGAAGGCTTCAGAGTACCTCTGGGTTAAATGGTAAGCACAGTTTAAAGACTATCCTAATGACTATTAAAGTTTAAAACTGGACTGACTTTTAAGACACTATATATAAACATATGTATATTCACATTCTTTGCTTCCTTCTTTTCTTACCTGGGGGTGCTCTGCCCAGGGGACTGTACATTTCAATGGCCAAAAGCTGCCTTTTTTCCTTTGGGTTGACTGACTACATTTCTTGATGAAAGACCAAGTATTAAACCCACTTCACTCTGGAACTCATACATAAGACAATAAATAGGTCCCTGCCCTCTTAGTACAGAGAAAATGTAAACACTAAATAGTAAGTGTTTCTCTGTTGGTCCTCTCCTCCCTGTTTGATTTTTTTTTCTTTCTTGATTAAAGGGATTAACCTTGATTATTAACTTCTTAAAGAGGCCTGTTCACTGAATGGGCCTTATCTCACTCAAAATGAGAACCTGAAAAGACCTTAGCCCATAAAGTCTCCCAATTCATCCTGGGTCATCTCTAGTCATTCTGATGAATAACTGGACACTGGACCCAGATGACCCTGGAGGTGAAAGTGAGGCTGGTAACCTTGAACAGCTCTCCCTCACTCAAATCCAAGTCAACTGCAAGTCATGTCATCATTTCCCTGATGTCATGGTCCTCTTCAAGAACAAAAGACAAACACAATGTATATTATTTGCCATATGGCATGCCATTATATCATGGGTTAAGTGTACATGATATAAATATTTATATTGATATACTTTATGTAATCAATATCTCTCTCTTTCTCCTTTGATCTGGAGTTACCACTACTATAAATATACATAAAAGATATCAAAGGAAGAGGAAATACGTACAAAAATATTTGTAGTAGGTTTTTTTTGTAGTAACAAATAGTTGGAAACAAAGGAGGGAACCCATGATATCCACTTATTGTTCATATTGTTTTTTCTTTAAACCTAGCATTGCTTTAGCCATTGTTCCACAGCTGAGTTCAAGTTTAGTAGCAGTTTCATTAATTTCCATAAAATCACTTTAAAATTAAGAGCAATGGACACATGCATGACAAAACCAAATTCCACTCTTTTCTAGTTCAATACTACAAGTTCACTAATCTCACACTTTAGATTATACTCCATTTCCTTCCTCTTCAAATTTACCGCTGCAGAACAGTACTGAGGGCACGTGAAGAAGTTATTTAATTATCTTCCCATCTCAAAGAAAAGTAGGAGTAGGATACAAACAGTTAATTACTGACAGGTTGTTTAAAAGACACTAGCAAGTGCTATTTTTTTGGGGTACTTCTTACTGTTGCAGGAACATTGGCTCACCCTATAAAAATATTCTGGAACTTGCATTTCAAGATTTCAGAGTGTGGAATCTTTTACTGTATTGGTTTGAATTTTAGACCTTCCTGTCGTTGATACTTCTCCCTCCTTCTTCCCCATTGCTTTAGAAAGTACATTTATTTAGAAGGCAATTAGAATCAAATGTGGCCTTGAGCCTGATGTGACAGAACCTTGACACCTTACCTGCCATTAATACCTCTGTCTCTGTCCTATCTCCTACTAATCTTACCTTTTCTGGCACCTTATATCTTCATCATTCATCCTCCATTATGATAAATTCATAAAGGAAAATAAAAGATAAAACTATGTCATAATCTAAGAGTACCAGCAAGAGTTCTAGGATGATTCCCATTTAGTGCTGATAGAGAGGGCTGCTCAACTCTGATTTTGATTCGATTCAACTCATTTCTTTTCTATGGATAATGATTTTTGTTTGAAAAGAAAAAAAAACAAACATTGCTGATAGGTAGCAAGTTAATACTTAATTTAAATAAAGATATAGCAAGGAAACCTAGTTGCCCTTGAATGAGGTTATATCACCTGGACTATAACTTTAGGTACTGAAAGAACTGTCAAATATAATTGATAAGTCACTGTCAGTGATATATTTAAAAGATCAAGAAGAACAGAAAAGGCACTTCAGTACTGAAGTTGGGAAAGTATACTGCCTTTCAAAATGGAAAGATAATGGAATCTAAAAACTACAGTACAGGGAATTCAATTTGAATTTTGGCAAAATTCTTGAATATATCATCACAGATTTAGTAAATATATGGCGAAAAAAGAGTGAATATAAGAGCTGACTCATCTTCATTATGAGTGAGTCATGCCAGATTAACCTTATTTCCTTTATTTTTTTTTACCAAGGATTCTAAACTCAAAAGATTAGGACAATACTGATAAATTTTGTATAGATTTATGAAAATTTTGTTTTACAAAACTCTCATGCAATTTCTATGGAAATGTGTCAAGAAATGACTGAATTCAGAGTTATCATTAATGTTGGGTAATAACTTAGAAGAGATCTCCAAAGTGCTAAGCAATATTTTTTTAAATCAATGTCTTGAATAAAACCATAAATGATACATTCCTTAGACTTACAGATGACACAAAATTCGGAAGGTTACTTGATCGCGTATTCAGAATTCAAAGAGTTATTTAGAGATTAGCATTGGCCTGAATTTTAAAATATATATATATATATATATATATATATATATATATATATATAATAGTAATAAATGTAAAGCCTTATTTTTTACTTTTAAAAAAGTAGCTTGCAAGCACAGAATGGGATAAGCATGAATAGAAAGAAATTCAACTGAAAAAGCTTAGGAATTTTAGTGGAAGGTAAGCTCACTATGTATCTCAAATATGATACTGTAGACATGAAAGAGAGCTAAATATTAGAAAGGGACTCTTAAATCCTATAGATTCGAAGTCAAAATCCTAAATAGTTCTTACTCCCATGCACTGCATAAAATATGGGAGCATGTAACATGTAAACACATAAGACTATATTAGGGTACAGCAAATGATGTAGGAGAGTGATTAACCTTGTTCTGCTTGACACCACATCCCAGAACTAAGAGCAATAGAAATTACAAAGAGGCTAATTAGGATATGATATAAAAAATACTTCCTAATTTCCTAATAATTAAAGTAATTCTAAAGCAGAATGAGATGCATTGAGAAGAAATATGTTTCCCTTGATTGGAATTCCTCAAAGATAAGTTTCGTAAGGATGTTGCTCTGTTAAATACGTTGTGGAAATCATGCTCTTTCATGGGAATAGGTGGACTAGATGAATACTGGGTGTTTAGGCTTTGAGATTTGATGATTCTGAGATCTTTCAAAGATTATGCAATATGCATGGCATAGATCATACTCTCTGGTTCTTTCAATTTTCTTCCTTCATGTAGATTCTAATTGAGTAGCACAGCCGCCTTGAATTGGGATGGTTCTAAAATGTATTTAAGCCTTCTCATTTTTTTGTTCAGGCAGTCAGATTTTATCTGGCTCCATATATGTATGTATTCAGCTAGCTTTAAGGTAATAAACAATATGAATTTGCATATCACCTATCCTGCCTCCTTTAACCAAACTTTCAAGTCCACATTATATAAAAATTACTTGCTTACTACCTGTGTAAAGCTAAGCAAGTTACTTACACTCTGCCTCAGTTTCCTTAAGATTGGGGAATTAATGGCCCTTTTCTCACATGATTGTTGGGAAGATCAAATTAGATATTTCTTGATAATAATTTAGTATCAATTTAATAAAGCTCAGTAAGGTCCAAGGCCTGGACTAATCAACCAGAAGAAGAGCCTGGACCTAACAGCTCCTTTGTTCTCTGAGTGAACTCAGAGAATACCTCTTCCTATGTCAACAGAGCCAGATGGGGCTTACTTTGTGGCCCTTAAAGATGAAACCCTTAACCCGACGCACTAACTTGAGTAATGGGACTTTTTCTTATCTCAATGTTTCTTGGACATATACTATATTATGGAACATTATTGGTAAAGAGAACACAGATATTCTGAGTCATAATTTAAATTGATACTTTGTCAACTGTCTTATTTTATTGTATTTATTATCTATTCAATTAAGAAAATTCCTTTCTCTTGCAATGATTAAACATTCATGGAGATCATAAATTTGTGTGAAACAGCCACTCTGAATTGGGATGGTTCTAAAATTTATTTAAGTTTTCTCATTCTTTTGTTCAGGTAGTCAGAACTTAGCTTCAGTGCAAGTATTCTAGTTCCATCTAACTTTAGGGGAATAAATATTAAAATGCATATCACTTAGACTGTTTGTCTCCTGTAACCAAACTTTTCAAGTTAACATTCTAAAGTACTTATCACAGTGGCTGTCACATGATATGTGCTATATAAATGCTTATCACCTTCCTCTTTCCCCTGTACTGCTTCAGTCTCTGATGGGGAGGAGGATTAGGTTTACAATTTAACTCAGTTCTTACACAGCATTTTCCCCATCAAGTTCATATATTAAACTCCATGTCTCTTCTGACTTCTACTTGGCTGGAGTTCCAGTCCATGTTCCTCTAGGTCAGTAGTTCTCAATCTTCCTAATGCCCTGACCCCTTTAATACTCATATGTGGGTGTATCTGCATGTGGGCGGACCTGCCTGGAAACGAATAGAGGAGCAATGTCTTAGTTCCTAAAGCCATCGGAAATATGTGTTTTCCAATGGTCTTAGGCAAGCCCTGTGACCCCTGTGAAAGGGTCATTCGACCCCTAAAAGGGTCCCAACCCACAGGTTGAGAACTGCTGCCATAGGGGCTAAGACACTTTCAATATGTAAAGTTCAGGGCTGGTGTGAGACTGCAGAATAAAGTGATTTCTGGAGTAATAGAGTCCCGAATACAGCCTGGAAAGAAATGAGGAATGAAGGCAGACTGCTGATTTGAACCCCAATTAAAACCATAAGGCTGTAACTATTTACATCTTAATTGACAAAAATAAAATAAAAGAGTTAACAAAGTGTCCATTGAAATTATGACCCAGGATATCAGTGTTTTCTTTACCATAACATTTCATAATATAGTATATGTCTCAAAATATTAACACAAGAAAAAGTCCCATTACTCAAGGTAGTATCTCAGGTTGGTCCAGGCTTTTCTTTTGGTTGATTAGTTCAGGCTCTGGCCCTTATTGAGGTTATTAAATTGGCATTAAATAATTATCAATAACATATTTATTCTTTTCTTCCTACGAGTGCTTTGCAGAATAAGAGCAATGGCTAAATAGTGAGTTTACTCTTGAAGATAAGAAATCAGTGATTTGTACAAATGACTATCACTAACATTGCCATTATGGAGGCTTAAGGAGACCCCATTTCCTTTCTCTTTCACTTTTATTTGGTTCATTAAACCACCCAGCTCTTCCAACTAACTTTCTTTCTAAATGATAAGTTTTTTCCAGCTATAATATTTTATATTATGCCAAATAAAAGAAACTAACAGCGAATGAGATACTGAAGATGAAAGTGAAAAGTGATAGTAGAGAAAATGGGCCTTAAATGTACATTTTTGAGGAGGAATATTTTCCTGTTTTTACTTCTCATGGCTAGCACCTAGCACAAAATCTTCCACGATTTGGTACTTAATAGATAGGTGTTGAATTGACTAGAAAAGTCATCATTCATGCTGCAGGGGGAGGAAGATTTCTTTAGTAACTGAGGTCAAGAAAGCCACCAGGGTATAACTCATAGTGTAAGAGTATTTGCTCTCTAAATATGTTTCTTACTTCTCTTTGTTGTTTAATGTGTTCTCTTTCCCACAACTGTTTTGTAGAAAGGACTCTTTTATTAGTCCGAATTTAGCAACTGAAAGATTATTTCTAGGGTCCATCACCTTTTTCTCATCTTTGGATGTTCACTTAAGGGAAAAATATGTATATGTGGGAAATGAGAATCCCAGAAAAACAAAACAAAATAAAATGAAATGAAATTTTAAAACACAAGCATTCTATGTCTAGAGATGGAAATAATTCAGCTCCTTGTTCTGCATGTGACAATCAGGAACTGACATAATTGTCATCTTTGATCATAATACCAATAGCACAGTTGAAAAGATTTTTCGATATTTGAAATCAGAATGCAAAAAAGTAGTCCTCTAGGGTAGAAGGAAGAAATGTGTTGCTTTTGTAGTGGACAAATTTTATCTAATTTTTATCTAATAAAAAAATGGATCAGGGTTCTTATAGTTGAGTTGTCCTGAACTAGCTATGATCTATAGAGTAATAAAGCTAAATTTCAAAATCTTTTCCTCTATCACTCATATTACCATGTACATTCATCACATGGGATCATAAAACATAAAACATGTCCAATCATCTTTTTTTTTGTGGCTTTTTTGCAGGGAGAAAGCAGAGCAATTGAGGTTAAGTGACTTGTCCAACGTCACACAGCTAGTAAGTGTTTAGTCTCTGAGAAGGGATTTGAACTCAGGTCCTCCTGACTCCAGGACTGGTACTCTATTCACTGTGCCACCTAGCCACCCTCCAAGTATCTTTTAATACACGTTGCTTCCAATAATTGTTCATTCCTCCTCTCATACCATTTTGATTTTGCCACAGGAGGACCAAGACCAGAACAAATATTCATTTTTATTTAAGACATGCTGGGAAAGGGAAAAGGACTTAAAAGGAAATATTGTACAGAAATGGAAAACATCCATGTTCTAAAGAGTGGTTTTTTTC
>CM053580.1:487468637-487487335 GCA_028627135.1 Pseudochirops cupreus
TATATGGGTTTTGTGTCCAGCAATCAATTGTTATGGTACCATAATTACCTCTTACTCCCCTTAGGGGGCTTTGGAAAAAGCGTTCTTTTCCCAGAACAAGACAATGCCTTAACTTGGAAAAAAAAAACCCTCCTCATCAAAGGAACAAAAAATAATAAAATGAACTCCCTAAAATGTCATTCAACTCTAACTAGTAAAGTTCAAAGGAAATAATACATAAAAAGCATTTTGCAAAGCTCAAAGTGCTCTATATGTGATAGATATTTTGTTGAAGAAGATGTTGCCTGGTGACCTCTCTTAAATGCATTTATGCATAGGTAATGATGATAATAATAAGAACATGAATGATAGTTTACTGAAAAATAGGTATCATATTGAGCACAAAGAAAATTTTCCCTTTGATAAAAGTAATGAACGTTAAAACAGTGTTTTACGTGAGTATCTCATTTGATCCTCATCACAACACTATGAGCTAGGAACCACTATCTTCCCACTTTTACAAATGAGGAAGCAGGTTCATAGGGATTAAATGACAGCCTGGGTCACATAGTTAAGCAAACATCTGAGGCAGGATTTGAACTCCAGTTTTCCCACTTCTAAATCTGGAACTCTGAACACTGTCATGACTTCTAATTGCCTTGTCTCACCTGGGTGACAGAAAATGTTGTTATTGTGTTTTCAGCTGTATTTGACTTTTTATGACCCCATTTGTAGTTTTCTTAGCAAAGATTATTGAATGGTTTACTATTTCCTTCTCCACCTTGTTTTACAGAAGAGGATTTGTGGCAAAAAAGGTTAGGTGACTTGTCCAGGGTCACAAAACTAATAAGTGTCTGAGGCCTGATTTAAATTCAGGAAGAATTTCCTGGTCTAGGAAGTCTTCCTGATCTAGGGCTGGTACTCTTTCCACTGTGTCTTCTAACTGCTCTGAAAGAAACATATAGGCTTCCCCTCTACAGCACCCCCCCCAACCAAAGCCTTGTGCTCTTCATAGCTAGCTATATATGCCAAGATAATCCTATTTGAACTAGGTAAAATCCAGTTATTTACATTAAAACAAGTCAATCCACAAATATTTCTTAAGCATTTATTTACCATATGTCAGCAATGTGCTTAGCACAGAGGATAGAAATAGAAAAAAAATTTGTTTAATGTCCTTCCTCCCAAACAACTTACAGTTTAATAGGGAAGACAACATGAAAACAACTATGTTCAGATAAGATACGTACAGGATAAACTGAAGATAATCTCAAAAGAAAGGTACAAAGATTAAGGGAGACTGGGAAAAAAGTTTTTTTTTTTAGATCAATGATTAATCAAAATGCCCATGTATTTAGTCTGTCTAATATGGGTCCACAGCTACTTCATTTTGAAAGTCACTCCATTTTGTTCATATATAGATATCTATACTCTCCCATTAGTGCTTTCAATGCAAGTAACCTAAAAAATAGAATGCATTGGTAACCTGTTCTGAGAAACAGTTTATTTCCCTAACCTTCCATCCTGTTATAAAGAAATATTTAACCAAGAAGCTGGGTAAAAGTTATTGTACCAGATCTGTCTTGAGCCCCAGCAACAGGAACCATGAACAATTGACTTTTGTTTCATCCCATTTCCTGTTCCTTAGTCCTTGAAACCTATATAAGTGTAATGGTAATGTAATTTGAATTTGAAGATCCCTTTGTATGGGCAAAGGTAACAGGTACTTAGCACTCAGTAATTAATCAAGCCTCTGTTAAAGAAAGGAAGGTATGAATCCCTGTTGCTGATATAACGGGAAGGGGTTGGCTGAAACAGGAAGCTAATGCTGCCTATATATAAGGACAGACCCTGAGTGGGAAAGTCAGACCTTCTTAGAGCAGGCTTCATGGAGGTAGAAGCTATGGCCACCAGGGAGGCTAAAAAGGACCCCTCCTCTCTTCCCCCCCAGGCTGGAGAGAATGATTTTGATATGGAGAACCTGGATGAAGTGATTTGGATTCTGGGAACCAGCTGAAATGTCTGCTGAGTCTGAGCGCTAGCCAGAACTGCCAAAGACTGAGCAAGCATGACCGTGATGCTGGTACTTTGGCTGTACCTGTTAGTGGCTTTGTTAAGCCTTGACTTCCCAGGAATAGAGACTGTGAAGGATTTGAGATGGACTGGACACTGTGAGCTCCAACGTGGAGCAGGAACTTCACAGAGAGTTGGACAAGGACCTGAGAGCTGTCTGCCTTTGAACCCAGGTGACAGTTTGGTGAATCTAAGTAGGATCTGGGACCATGGAAAGGGATCCAGGGAATCTGAGAGACCACCCTAAGTCAAGCTGAAAGAAGACTTTGCTTGGATATTGTGTGACTGAGAAATTGTAATTTACTAGTGACCTAGGGGTAGAGGGTATGTGTATTTTCTGATGATTGAATAATGAATGATGAAGGATGATTGCATGATTGAGTTGATTGAATGATTGACTAAGTGATTGTGCTAAGTGAATGATGACTGAATAATCAATTGTTTTGTAACTTAGTGAGTCCCATGAGTGGAGAACTTTGACTATTGTACTTTGTGTCCCTTAAGGAGGCAAAGCTCCTTAAGGATGATTGAATGATTGAGTTACTAAATGATTGTTCTTTGTTCAAAAACTTTGTGACCACTGTGGTGGAAACTATGTGGCCATTTTCTGTGATAAGCTATTGCAAATACTATATTTTGATTCTCTGTAATAAGTTGTAATATTGTGAATGCTGAACCTTGATTTTCTGTGAATGTTTCACTTTGATTTGTTATTGAATAAATAGAGTGTTCACTATACTATGTAATCAGAATCTTAAAAGCTGTTTACGGTAGCATTCTTCTGGAAAGCTGCTCATGCTTGGCTTTACATTAAGTCTTATGTACTTTTCAGTTGGGGAGGCTTTGCCTTGACACACAAGAACTCAATAAACTCTACTCTAAATCATGCTTTTTTGACCAATTTGTAGTTGTTCCTGGTCCCAACATGTACACTAATTACATACCAAATGGTCGTAAATGAATCTGAACTTTGTTACATTGCTCAGGAAGAATCTGATTGTGTGCCTATATGCATTCATAGTTCATAGTTCAATATTTTACTGTTTGTGTTTTCCTCCACAGAATCCTGTGAAGTAGAGTTGTTCTAGAACAAACCCAAAACTGAAAAAAAATGTTTCAGAAAGAAATTGTCATTTGACAGAATATAGAGCCTGATAACTGTGTATCTCAATCCCTAAACCTCTGTAAGTTTTACATTATATAGAGTTCAAATAAAGATACTGCATGTTGTCAGTTTCCAGAGTACAAACACACAACCGCTTCATGCAGGCAATTTCCAGATAAAGCTTGTGGATTGCTTTAGGTAAGTCTAAACATTCAATAAAGCTTTGCAAAATGCCTTACATGTATTATTTCCTCTGAACTTTACTAGCTAGAGTTGAATTTCATTTTAGGGAGTTAACTTTATGATTTTTTGTTCCTTTTCTTTGATGAGATTTTTTTCCAAGTTAAGGCATTGTCTTACTCTGGGAAAAGAATGCTTTTTCCAGAGCCCCATAGGTAATTATGGTATCATAACAATTGATTGCTGGACAGAAAACCCATATGTAGTTGTCTCCCACAGCACTAACTGAGCTAGTCCACCTGAGGTAAAATCCAAAGGTAATGTTCTCACAAAAGCCCTGGGTGGGATCCAAGCATTCCTTGAAGCAGTCTCTGGCTCTCTTGGAGGGTCTTTGGGATTAGTATGACCTAAATGTTTTGCACATTCTTCATTAACTAACATCTAGCCACACTAGATGGTGCAGTGGATAGAGCATCAGGCCTGGGGTTAGGAAGACTTGAGTTCAAATTCAATCTCAGATATTTACTATGTGATCCTGAACAACTCACTTAATACTGTTTGCCTTAGTTTTTTCATCTGTAAAGGGAGTTGGAGAAGGAAATAGGAAACTACTTCTGTATCTTTGTCAAGAAAATCCCAAATGAGGTCATGAAGAGTTAGATGTTCATTAACTATTAATTAATTAATTAGCAACCACATGAGAATGCTCTATATTCAAATAATATAATAAAAAATAGTTTTACCATAGTAGATAGCATAGAGAGGATTTCAGAATGATAATTTATGGAATGACTTTATTAAAAATCAACCTCTTTATTTATGATTGGAACAATCCAATGTTATCCAATAAACATTTATGAAGTGCCAGACCCTAATCTAAGGTCTGGAGATATAATTAAGGAAAAGAAAGACAGTTCCTGCTTTCAAAGAGCTAATAATCTAAGGGGGGAAAACACCACACACACACACACACACACCCCACACACACACACAACTGGAAAGGGGAAGGGATATCAGAGGGGATTCACTGTATGGGGGGCATATTGTTCAATGGAATCGACACCAGGAAGAGCTTTACTCTATAAAAGAGACCTTTGGGAGGACTACAGTACTCCAAGCTCCAGCCCTTCAATTAGCAGAGAGAGGAGGATGTGGAAGGTGGTTTCCAGGGCTTGACATAGAAGCATGATGATTAGATCATAAGTGATCAGTTTATTCTGCAGGGCATCTTGATCTAGAGGGCTGAAACCTGACAGAACTGACCCTTCTCAGACTTACTGGTGCTCTTTCTTCTCTCCAGCCCGCTGCCCACTCATTGTAGTGTAATCTCCATGTTGTCTTGCTTCTCTCCTCCAACACTCCCTTCTTTGTAACTTTTCAGTTCTAAAACTACAACAAAAATTTCACATAGCTATTGCTACAGAAAAGAGCCACTTGAGACCCCTGTAAATATCCAGACTGAAATTGTTCTTTATACTGTGTGTTGTCTCTTCTTAATTGGAAAGCAAACACCTTGTGAGCAGGCCTTCCCTTTAAAATTTATGTCACCAGAGTTTAGCACAATGGATCTGCAGAATAGATGTATAGAAAGCAAGTAACAAATGCTTCCAACAGCATTCATTCAAGGAGGAATCTTTTGAAATAACTTTGTTTCTATGGTGTTTTAAAGTCAGATCCTGCTGTTTATAGTTGCTCTACTTCAACTAATGTTCCAGCTATGCTGCACCAAAAAGAACATCTGCTCTGCACTTGGAAAACCTGGATACCCATCTCACATCTGATGCTTACTATCTGTGTGACTTTGGGCATTACTTACCTTCTTTTGGTGTCACTTTCCTTGTCAGAAAAAAAAATGGAGCTTAGGGGGCGTCTGAAGTCCCTTTGACTTTTAAATCTACGAATACATTTTTTTAAAGATTTTTTTTTTATCCTATTCTCATCCATTTCCTAGATTTGTCCTATTTTGGAGCATTTTGTTTCCACAAGGATTTCTCTTCCTATAGTGGATAGTTCCCTCCCTGAAATCAGCTAATAATTATTGTGTATATATCCTATTTTATTTTATCTGTGAACTAATATATCTTTTGAATAGAATGAAAGCTCCTTGAGGGGAAAATATAGCGTCATCTTTATTTTTATACCTCCAGTGCTTAGGTTTATTAATATAGTAGGTGATTAATAAGATTATATCTTCTATATACACTCTCTTCCTCTCTAACAATGCCACCACTCTGGTACAGGTCCTCATCACCTCACACCTGAAATACTGAAACAGCTTGTTGATTGACTTCCTTGCCTCAGGTCTCTCCTTATTCCATTACATTCATTGAGACCCAGGTATCAAATTGATCTTCTAAAAGCAAACATCTGACCATGTCAAAAATCTCCAGACACTTGACTGTATTTTACCTACAGAATCAAATATTAAATTTTCTACTTGACTCTTAAAGCCAACCTTGCCACGTCCTATTTTTCCAGTTTCTAAAACGTTATTCTATCCCCTTCCCCAATCATACATCACTTATACTTTGATCCAGTAACACTGGGCTCCTTGCTCTTTCTCACACTCCATCCCCTTACTAAGCATTTTCATTAACTGTCCCCCATAGCTGAAATTCTCTAGCCTAGCTTCTCTGGCTTCCTTCAAGTTTCAGCTAAATTGCCCTCTCCTATAAGAAGACTTTCCCAATTCTCCTTAATTTTAGCCCTTTCCCTCTTGGATTATCTCCAATTTTTTTTCAAGTATATATCTTATTTGTAGCTCTTTGCCCCCCTCGAGTTCCTCAAGACCATGGACTATTTTTGGCCTTCCTTTATAAGCCTAATACTTAGTACAATGCCTGGCAAATAGTACTTACTTAATAAATACTTTTTGGTTGTGATAACCATTAAATATCATATTTTGGCCAAAGTCTGCATTAACCAAACAAACTGCTTTGATTTATTTAAAAATTCCTTTCCCTGTGTCAGCAACTTCAAAAACCAGAGGTGAGATTCCCCTTATCTTGGGATTTACTCCATATGAGAGAAAACAGATATAACTGTAAATAGGCCCTGCTCCATTTGTTGTCAACCAAGGAGCATCTTTCTCTTACAAACAGAAGTCATAAAGTTTTGTGACATGATCATCCTGAATTAGGATGTTTCTAAAATGTGTAAAAAGTCTTATGACTCCTTTGTTCTTCAGTCAGGACTTAGCTCTTGGCTCCTTGTACAAGTAATGCTAACCTTAGGGGAATAATGAATAAATACTGCATTTTTATATTACTATTTGTTTGTCTCCCTTAGCCAAACCTTTTCTAGATTTTTTTCAGAGACTGCTTGGATTGGCTACAAGAAAACACAAGAAATTCAAATTCTGAGCTAGACAAAAGACGAAAGTAATTATTCCACTGAATAATGCAGTCAATCATATACTCCCAGAGTAAGGATTTTCTTAAAATTGGCATCTCAGACGTGCTATTTGCTCAGTGTATCAGCTATAAATTTTAGGGACAGTAAAATCTCTTAGAATAACTTAGATACTTTGATGGATACATATTTTTACCCATGTAGCTATTCCCTCTAAAGATCACAGCTCCTCTTTACCTTTTCATCTTATACGCAATTTTTGTCCATTTTTTTCATCAGTTCTTCATAGTGACCCCATGCTCTAAAGTCCTTTCTCTTGTTCAATTAGTATTTGAGAATACCATGGTATCTCTTCATCTATCTATTTCTCATTGTCATTATAGGTTCAATATACTAAGATATTTTTCAAAAAGTCTGACACAAAAGTTTTGGCAGCTACTAAGTAAAAAAAAAAATAGAAAAGAAGGAAGTAATACATTTTGATAAGTAGTATGTGTTGAATTCAGCCATCAGAGGAACTATCTGGTCTTGACCCCATGAGCAAAAACAGTTTCAAACCAATTGAAGCTGATCTTGTGGCTTCTCTAGAAACTTCAGGTTGTGGTACCTGGAATCCACTGTTCTGACCAGATGTCACCACTCCCTGATCTTCCTCAGTCTTTGACTATCTTGTAAAACAACTTAATCCTCCCTATTCCTGTCCCTCCTGAACACTCCTCTCCAGTGAAGTCTATTTAAACCCTGACCCTTATTCTCCTCCTGGGCACTCCAGTACTTCTGTTGCTATATATTGCAATTTCTTTACCTCTATTAAAGACCATTGTTGTTGCGACTTTGGTAGTATTCTTCATTTTAAGTTGACATATGTAGAAGGCCTCATAATAATAGCTTACGTTTTATATTTCTAACAGATAACAAATCAAACAAGTCTAAGTCATCCAATTCAATGAGGAAAAAATATGTATTGTTTCATGTAAGTTATAAAACTAGGATGGAAAATAAGTGGTGACTATCATTAGGAAGAAAGCTTATGGAAAACTTCCAAATAGTGTGAAAAAAATGATTTATGAGGCGTAGGTGACATTAGATGGGTGATATCTATTAAGAACAATCCTTGTGAGAGTTGATCAACTAAAAACTTAGTCTAGACACCATCACCAAGATTTGCTGGGATTCACAAATGTCAGTAACATGTCATTGTCATTTAAAAATAAATGTATTAGATGCATATGTAATAAGGAATGACTGTGAGCTCCTTGAGAAAAAGGAATATTTTTGGCCTTTCTTTGTGTCTCCAGTACTTATACAGTGAGACTGGAACATGATATCTACTTAATAAATGCTTATTGAGTGACTGACTGAAAATATCAATAAATGATTTTTAGTTGACACAGTTTCTCACTGTTGAATTTTACAAGGCCTAATGAAAAAAAAATCATTCTTATATAACTATAAAGGTTCTAAAATGGTTTATGTGAATTATTACTTTTGATTCATGTCCCAACAATCATATTACATATATGGAATGAATATTACTCAGAAGAGTCCATTTTATAGATAAAGAAAGTCTCAGAAAGATTAAATTTCTTGCCCCAGGCCATGCATGTTGAATCTGGATTCTGAATCCAATGCTTATTAACTGGCATTATTCTATTTATACCTTGTCCGTCTTACTGAATGTAACATCTAACCAAGCTTCCCAGGTAAATTTTTGAAATTCAAATTTTCTTTGGTCTCTAGCTTGTTCTGAGACTGCACATGCACCTTTATAAATTCGTTTATCTTAATCTACTCTCTGAATAATCTCTTGAATTCAGGAGGTAGTAACAATTGAATACTCCCCAATCTCAGCTCTCAGATACCTAATAGAGGCAGCCAAAGGCGCTATGTATATCACTTCTCACCTACTCCACCCACCCAGAGTCTCCACCTCAGTTTGAATGAAAATCATAGCCTAAGGCTCTTTGAGATGATGGAGTAAGAATTTCTAAATGGTTTCAGCTATCACTTAATTTGTTCATAAAGGTACTACTTTCTGGAAAGTTAGAATGTACCTGAGGCACCAAAGAAAAATAAGCTTCTTCGGAAGTCTCATCATAAAAGTTGCAGCTTTCCTCCAAATATTCCTTCTACCAACAGTTGGAAGGAAACTTTTTAGCATTTCACATGCTTGGCTGCCTCAAGGATATCTTCCTTCCAAAAAGCCAGATGGCCAAACATCAGAGGTATCTCTGTACCTGCAAAATGACTATACATTTCTAAGCACTCCATTTATTATGCAGGTCACTTTAAAACTTCTGATTTATTTATGGAGGTGTTTATGTGGTACCTGAGCACTATGCATACATATTTCATATTGTTGATGTGGCATAACCAGCATTGTCATTGCTTAAAGTTTAGATGGGGAAGGGGACATTTTAAGTAAGTAGGAAGATTGTTTTCATCTTCTAATTCTGGTTTTTAAAAATAGAGAATTAATATTTCAAGGGAAAGGAAGCAAAACATATTCCATAATGGTACTGATTTAAACTCACTAAAATAAAATGGCAGAAGACAAAGTAACATAATTGAGAATCATAAACTTAAAGCTGGAGGGGAAATCATCTCATCCAACTCTCATTTTAAAATGAGGAACCTGAACCGGATTTGAAGCATGGCGGACGATGTGGATCAGCAACAGACCACCAACACTGTAGAGGAGCCGCTGGATCTCATCCAGCTCAGTCTAGATGAAAGAATTTATGTAAAAATGAGAAATGACCGAGAACTACGAGTAAGACTGCATGCTTATGATCAGCATCTAAACATAATTTTGGGAGATGTAGAAGAGACTGTGACCACTATAGAAATAGATGAATAAACTTATGAGGAGATCTATAAGTCAACCAAGAGAAACATTCCAATGCTGTTTGTTCAAGGAGATGGGATTGTATTAGTAGCTCCTCCACTGAGAGTTGGCTGAAACCAAGACTTTATCCTGTGTGGAGAATTAGAAACTCTGGACAATAGCCTCTGCAAGAAAAGCTGGTGTTCAAAAGAACAGCCTGTGATACTTTTTGATATTTAGAAATAATCAAGGAACCCTCCACCCTTAAAATGCATTTATTTTGAGACAGTTCCTAATTTAACTGACATAACACTCATTCTTAGATTTCGGATACCAAATCTACCAATTAATGAAAGCGTCATAAGGCAGGACTCTTTTTCAGTGATTTAATTTGTCTCTTTATCTTGTAAGCGATTATATTTTTTAAATTAAATTTACCTTTTGGTTGTTTTTTTTTAAAACAAAACAAAAAGTAAATAAATAAAATGAGGAAACTGAAGTCCAGATATTTGAAGTGACTTACCAGGAAAATTGCCATTCATCCAGACTCAGGCAAGGACCTCCATCTGTTGTGTCTGTGTTTGTGCTGGTTATGCATGAGATATTCTCCCTCCTCTCTTCTGTCTCTGAAGAGAGGATATACACACATGCTCACATACACACTCATACATAAATATAGGTATGTACAATGTATGTATATATTTGTCTGTATATATGTTCATGTAAATGTATGTATATATTATTGTTATTAGTGCTGTGTATCTTTATATATTACATTTATACTATATACATACATACACAGGTTTCTATCATCTGGAATACAAACTCCATGAATTGTCAGTTTTGTGTTTATCAGCCAGTTGCTGGTTTTGTGTTTGTATTCTCAGTGCCCATCAAAAATTCTGGCACATAGTGGGCATCTAATAAATACTGACTAAGAGATTACCTAAGGTGATACAGGTTATAACTAGAAGAGGCAAGATTTATATTTAAATCCTCTGCTGCAAATTAAATACTCCTTTCATTATACCAAGTTTGTGCTAATAAATATGTTATACCAAATGGGATTATGGATTACACAAATATCCAGCATGACAGCATATTGTAAATGGATGCTGGAATTAGATCAACACTAGAGCTCAGACCTGCCTTAACTAAAATTGAGGAGAACATATATGGATGCATTGATAAATATTTAACAGTTTAATGGACTCTCAAAATTTTTTTGATGAGGCATACTAAATTTAATCTGAATTATTAACATTTCCTCCATCCCTTTCATAAATCTAGAAATCAGCAAAACAATTAATCATACTCTGATCTTTAGTGTTTGTTGATCTCCAAAGTGCAAATTCTTACATTTAAAATTTAGCAATTGGCTCTTAAGAGCAGATTTGACTTGGCTGTCTGCAGCTTGTATGTGAGTAAGCCTCTTTAAGACATTTTCCATATTCATAAAATAGACAATATCTGTAATATCAACTAATAGGATTTTTATGGAGAATAAATAAGATAATAAGTGTAATCAACTTTGTAAAGCTATGAAAGGGGCAGGTATTATTGCTACTAGCAGTGTGCCCATGCACAAATCATGTAACCACTATGAACCTCAGTCTCTATTCTGTAAAATGGAGTTAATAATACTCATATTATGTAGCTCATCAGGCTGTTCTGCTCGAAGTTATTTAGCTATCTTATACTATAGAGATGTGAGTTATTGGTATTGTCCAGATAGGTGGATTTCAAGGTCAAGCAGAACTGGTATGAATAGTAACTATGCCACTGAGTGTCTGTGTGAGCTTCAGCAATCTATCTCACTTTTTTCAACCTCAGTTTGGACTGACAAATGAGGGAGTTAGAATAGAGAATCTCTTCGGTTTCTTTTAGTTCTATATTCATTATCTTAGGAACTGTGCTGGCATTGCACACTGTATTATCAGTGAAAGTCAGCAAAATGGGAAGCCTCCTGGGTCATGTGTAAAAGAGCTTGTGATGCAGAGTCTGCCTTGAAAATTCCCATATGTTCTTATCTATCAACCAATCAACAAACATGTATGAAATGCCCAATATATTCATGGCATTTGATAATCACTCAGAACACAAAGGCAAAAGTGAAAGTCCCTGCCCTCAAGGAGTTTATATTCTAACAGGAGAGACAGCATATACAAATGGAAACATACGTATGATTGTGGACACATACACATACAAAATCAATTCAAAATAATTTCAGGGAGGATTTTACTCATCCCTGAGGGGACATTGAGCTGAAAGGGAATCAGGAAAGGGACTTCCAGAGAGAGAAGATTGTGGCTGAGCATTTACTCAAGAATCTTGAGCATCTTGAATCGAATCTTGAAGAAAACCAAGCATTATGATGGATGGAGGTGAGGATATTCATTCCTGGCATGGGGGATCTAGCTTAAAGAAGTTTTATCTGAGATGCCCAAGACAAGAAACAAGATAAATCAGATAATGTCCTTATGCTTCTCCGTTGTTAATATCTAACCCAAATCTGGGGTATAAACTCACTAGAGTAGCCCTTGGAGATGAAGGATTGAAATATATGAACATTTACCAAGATATACTTGAAAGGGCAACTTTTCCCCCCACATTAAATAAACACAATGAAAGTTTAAAAAGAAATTTAAGGAAAAAGTCAAAGTACCTAGTAGATTTCAGGGAACATGGGACTCATTAAATTTGTTCTGTCCCATATGGTTGACAATTTAGTTTTTACATTGCTAATATAGGGAGCTTATGAAATGAATTCCCTTATCAACTTGAGTTTACAGGATTGTGAACAACTTGAACTTTTATTATATTTCTCAATAAAAGGTGTGGACATGTCCATTTGACCATTCTCAATGTATTGTAGATGACTTGGTAATTAAGTAGTTGTGGGTTGACTTGGTCTGCTTCAAATTTGTGTTATATAATCTCATCTGAACCCTCACTGAAGGGAGGAAATCCTTTTACACTTTGGTAATTGATTCATTATTCAAATCTCCATCGCAGCTATTCCACAACTTTTCATTTTTTCTCATATGTTTCCTGGTTTTCCCCCATTACCATCTCAGCTGAAAACCTTGCCTCACACCTCACAAGAAAAAAAAATGAGCCAACACAACAAAAAACAAAAAAAAAAACCCAGCCTCCATTTCTGTCTCCTGCCATCTCTGCCTTCCTTCAAGTCCCAGATCAAATCCTACCTTCTGTAAGAAGTATTTCCTGCCTTCTCTTTCCATATAACCCCTGGTAGTGACTTTCTTTATTGATAACCTCCAAATTACATACAACTTACAGACTTACCTGATATGATGAGAACACAGCAAAATAAGATAAACTCTTTAAAAATCTCCCATCCATCCAATACTTCCAGCTATGTCCTCCTTGGTACCAAGTTCACATCCCTCTAGAGATCTAGCTATTTCTGTTACTTGTAGCAAAACTACCTGCTAAATTCTACTCTTGGAGGGATCATACACAAACCTGAGGAGAGTAGGAAGGTTTATTAAGGGCAAGAAACTTTTTTTTAATCTCTAGAAATAAGCATAGTAACAGACACATAGTAAGCCCTTAATGAATACTTCTTGTTGGGTCACAGTGTTGTGAACTAAGTTGTTATGGGAAAATCTCTCCTTTATGTTAATATAATAAAAACAGGTTTGGGACAGATGGCACAATGGTAAGATATAGCACTGTTTTTTTTTCCATTTTCCTATTGTTTTAGGTATTCAAAGAGAGAAGCAGAGACAAGAGTAGACTTGGGTCATCGGGAAAGTTTGACTTCTGGGATTCACTCTTTACTGCTTTGGAGTAGAAGGACATGAGACATGTATAGTCAGGAATAGAATATAGTTAGAAAAGATAACCCCTTGATCATAAGTTTCTGGATTATAAGTGTCTGAATTTGTTCATGGAGGAGCAGTAGCAGAGCCAAACATCCGCTCAGTTAGATGCTATAGGTATGGAAATGGAAAAATGTGATATGTTGAGAGTTCCTTAACCCAGTCCCTTCAGACAATGTAGTTTCTAGGCAATGCAGCACAGAATCTTGACTGCTAGAAAGAACAGAAAGATTTCCTGAGAAATACCAGTCTTGGGATTACCTTTCTAAAATTCACATATTATAAGGTTCTGCAAGCCCACTTATAGAGAGAGAATAAGAATAACTAGGCAGAAGAAATACCAGAATCCAGCCTTTTAGAAAAAAAGGAGGACTTTCCTGGACAACATCAATCTCAGGGTTACCTTTCTAGGAATCCCAAATTTGAATATTCTGGAATTATTCCTTCTAGGAAGAGAAGGAAAGTTGTTGGAATGAGTCATCCATCTAGAAAAAGAAAATGATCAGATTTATGAATAATCCTGGAGCTAAAAGAATAAGATACTAGTGACAAGATATAGGAATTAAAAAAACAGACTTTGCTCCCTAATATTATCCATGAATCATTGTGTGTGTGTGTTCCAGTCTTTCAGTCAATCCTGAATATGTTTTTATTCTGAGGGAATCTAAGGGTAGTAGCAAAAAGATGATGTTTACATATATTTTTTAGGAGGTAAAAGTGTAAAAATCAGAAAGATTACATATCTAAGAAACCTAAGTTCATTTTCTTTCTAAGGAGAATCCAAACCACAATGGTGCTATAAATTTGGAAGACCAAAAAGGGAAAATAATTGCTTTGATAGTTTATGAGTTACTGTGAATCCTTTATGTATTTTCTGCATGGAATAAAGGCCATCCAGTACATGATGAAAATGCTTTTACCTGAAAGCTTCTATTGGATCTGGGGAGCCTTTTGCCCATATATGAAGAAAGCAAAAATGAGCTATTTTCTAACTGTATTTTGAAATATCCTTGAGGCTTCTATTGGTGATTTGGGGGAGCTTACAGTAATGAGTAGCAGAGAGATTGGTTGTGATTTATGTAAGCTGAGAGGTTGAATGCCGGCAATAGAGTGCACTATACTGGGGAAGGCTATTCAAAAAAAATATATTTCATGAAAAGTATCCTTATCTATGAGCTAAAATCTGTCAACTCATTAGAAGTTCAAGCATTGTTCTGAAATATGATAAATGCACTTAAAGAAAGAACTGCTCTCTAACGAGTCGTAATCACTTCTGTTTGATGTTCTTTCTTTTGATTGTACCCGTTTGAATGGGGATCTACATCTGAAAGAAGTAATGTGATGCACTGATGTGAACATCTTTACTTTCAAATAATCTTCCTGTTGATTTGTACCAGAAATAATTACTTAGCATGTGCTTGTTAGCTTTTTGATTTGACTAATATTTTTATATTTTTTCTTTTATACAAAATGTTATGTGGGTAGGTACTTATTCTCTTTTCTCTCCTTTCCCTCCTCTCTTCCCTCACTCACCTCTTTACTTTTTCCCTCCATTGCTTCCCTCCCTCCCTCCCTCCTTCTTTCCTTCCTTCCTTTCCTTGTTTCCTTCTTTCTTTCTTTCTTTCTTCCTTCCTTCCTTCCTTCCTCCCTTCCTCCTTCTTTCCTTCTTCTTCCTTCCTTCTTTCCCTCCTTCATTACTAGTCCCCTAATTAAAAACTCTGTAACTTGATGTGTGTTGGGGAGTATTGGAAGATAAAGCTGATGAAGTAGTCTAGGGCTAGACAACAGAAGAAAGAAGAATTTGATTTTTATGTCACTTCTATTAAAACCATACTTGTGAATTATTGAGAGTATCAATGACATATGATATAAAGATAACATTTTTGACAGTATTTATTTCTTATAAGCTCTATATTCAGAGAAATAGGTATTTTCTGTTTATAACAGATAGACCTAGATGACCACAATAAAACCTGAATTTGGAGAAAGAACAAATAAAAATAAATAGCAAGCATTTATATAGCAGTTTAGAATTTATATAGCACTGCAGAATGCTTTAGGTATGTAAATCTTTGATCGATACAATAGTCTTTTGAGATAAGTGTTGTTATTACCTTCATCTTACACATGAGGAAACTGAAGTTGAAAGTTCAAGGGACTTAACCAAGGTCACACAGTTGGGAAGTATATGAAGCAGGATTTAAACTCAGGTCTTCCTGACTAGTAGTCCAACATGCTATCTACTGTACCAGCTAGCTCTCTCTAATATCTCTTTCTGAACCATAGAACAAAATTATTCCAGATATTCCTAATATCTATTAAACTGCTATATTTAATACTCTATTTTAATAATGAAATATTATAAAACAACTTATTAATTATAACATTTGGAACTGAGATTTGGAAGCAATCTGGCAGCCAGCAAAAACTGTATGAAAAAAATGTAGTGCATATCCTACTGCTGCAACCTCTCAGCAAGTGGTTCACCTCATTCTACAGAAGCTGAATGTATATAACACACATGTATGTGTGTGTATAGGCATACATGGATACACCAAACATATATGCATTTATTCATAACACACATGTCCACTTGTGCTATTATGAATAGGTATTAGTTTCTATATTGCCTACATTTCCTCATGAATCTCTCCCTCTTGCCCAGAGAATCATCCTTTATTCAACGATTCATTTTGAAGTTGGCAATGAGTGTGGGAAGATGTGAAATGAGAGACTGTGGTTTCTGTGTCAAATATAGCAGCAAGAAGGTAACCAAGAAACAAGTAACCAAGGGCAAACGTGTACCTTTGGATAATGTAGCTGAAAATTTTTTTTCTTACATCTTCTAAATATTCCCTCTTTCCTATAAATATATTTGTCTCTGTCTCACTTGGTCCATTTCTTTGTCTTTTGCTTTCTGGAATTTTATCAGTCTCTTTGTCTCTCTCTGTCTCTAATCTCTGTGTTTCAATATATAAATATCCAAGTCCCTAATCTACTGTATTCATGAGTTTATTTGGAAAAAAATCTAAAGGAATGATGAAAAAATTTAATATAGGGTTTGGATTTATGTATAGTGAATTTTTCACTCTGTAGCTCATAATGAAAATTTCACAAAAAAATAGTAGTGGTATTAAATACCCTTTGCCTTGAGAATAATTTCCTCAGTCAATAAACCGTATCAATTGGTCTCAGTCAGGTATTCTAAATCAACTGTCTGATAAAAAAAATAGAAAGCTTTTTAGTGTGAACATTAGTATTTGGTCTGTGACAAGCATGTCACTTCTATCTACTATATCACATTTTAAAGCCCAGGTGTGATCACAAGATAAAGCTTGAAACCAGACACACTTCAAGGGCTTGATCCAGGCTTAACCTCAAATTATCTTCTCTTACCTCTCTCATGAGTCAGAATTGAATAGATTTCCTTTTAAACACTGTCAAGACACTCACCTAATTGGCAAGAGTGGTTAATGATGACAATGAAAGACCTTCTTGCCTAGGGGAATTTAGGAGATGGAGTTGTGTTAAACAAGCTGTCACCCCAGGGCTCCCAAACTCTGACAATCTGACAAATAAGTGGCCAGATATTTGTATCCCTCACAGTTTGCCAGTGTACATGCACAAAGCAATCACAAGCATTGATCCAAAGAGAAATCAGTTTCTTCCTTATAAATAGTCAACTCATTGTGTCTGTGACTCATCAGGAACATTCCAGGTATCTGAAAAAAAAAATTAAACTGAGGAACTATGCAGATTAATTTTCTATATCTCCCTAATACTTAAGAAAATATGTCTAACCAAAGCCATAACAAGTATAAATTAAAGAGATTTTTTTCCTAGGATGCCATCATTTTAGGTGTCATCCATTTTCTCCCCTAGATGATTCTTATGCCTTTTCTTAGAATTTTATGTGAGTTTTTATTCTCTTGTGAGTTAGCATTCAGTGCTATGATTTTGTCCTTATTTAATCCCTTTCCCATGTCCACCTTCCCTACAAACATCATCAGAAGCAAGGACTAGCCTATTTACTATCTGCATACATGATACTTGTGGTTGCATTATATGCCTTTATTATCCTCTGCAAATACTTTTCCCCAAAAGAAATAAGAATGTAAGAACATCTCTGTGCTTACCTTATTCTTTCATTTTCAAAAGAAATTTTTATGTAGACATCATCATTTTTTGTCATATACTTCTGACTTTCTCTTTTTCCTCCCATTTATCATTATTGTTACCTTCTAAAATTTTTGATTTTTTTAAATAAACATTTTAATTTAATTTGTGATTCATCCCTATAAGAATGTGACAGAATTGAACTGAATTGAAACATTGTTTCCTGCAAACATTATATTCATCTTTGAGTTTTGTCTAGCAAAAAAAAAAATCAGTGAAGGTAAGATAAAGAAAAAAAAGATACCTCATCAATAACCACTGTGATATGCTTTGGATAAATGAATTTCTTTTTTAACTAAAATGATGAGGGAATGAGGTCCTTTGGTTCACTAGATTTTCTGTTCTAAAAGGGAATCATTTTATTCTAATCATTGTTTGAAAATCTTTCCAAAATGTATTAAGTCTTCTGGAAAGTATGTAAGATGAAAATTTGTAGAAGACTCCAACTTCACAATATCCTGCACATATGCAAAATCAAATCAAAAGTCTAGAAAGATATACACCAAAAAAGGAAAAAAGTCTTTAAAAATCCTTAACAGAGAATAACCTTGTAGGAAAGGAAATGGTCATTTCCTTTCTAAGAAAGGCCAAAGAAAGTTCATACAAAAACTCTAACTTGGTGAATAAATATAATGGATTTAAATAAATGGAAAAGAAGATATTACAAAAGGGAAAGGACCCAATGATAATGAATAAAAATGAATAATATTTCCCCAGACAAAGATGGATGTATAATGAAATTCTTCATTGTCAGTAATAAGCTTACCATTGAAAATAAATGAACCTCTGATGCCAATAGGAGAAGAATGGACACGAGTTTAAAATTTTTTAAAAAAGGAAAAAAAACAACATAATAATGCCACTCAACAAATTGTAACTATTAATGCATTATGTGAATTTTTAAAATACAGATTCACCGATGAATGCTATAGAATTATTCTTGAAGAGATGCCAGAACTGGCAATACAATTAGTAAAATAAGTTGAAAAATCAATGAAACTGAAAAAAGGATAATTTTACATCAAAGGTGACAAAATAACGTAAAGAATTTACAGAGTATTGAGCTACTGAACTCCCAAAAACATAAAAATAGAATCCCCTCCATATTAAAAAAAAAGAAAAAGAAAATGTACCCAAGTTATTGAAGTCAAGAGAAAGT
>CM053580.1:487487835-487514261 GCA_028627135.1 Pseudochirops cupreus
TTTTTTTAAAGAACTTTAAATGTTGAAGGTACTATACTAATCACTTAAGATTCAAATAGAAAAAAAGAAAGAGTACAGTTTTCTATGCTTATGCTAACTATAGAATATTAGGAATTGAAATCATGGTAATAAACCAAGATAAGATACAATTATAAAATATAGAGAAAGATAACCTTGGGCATTATTCAGTACTTAATGTAACCATTGACAATGAACACATCTCAATATTAAATTGACAGGAAGTTGATCACATAACATACATACTTTAAAAAAAAATTAAAGTGAAGCCAAGATGGCTGAGTAAGCAGTAGATTACTGTCCCTCTCCCATTCTCTGAACACCCATGAAATGGCACCTCAGAAGAGATCCTAGAACAGTGGAGCCAGTGGAAAGATGGGGCAGAGCAGTCTTTTGATCCAGGAGACTTAGGGGATTGACAAAAAAAGTTCATATCACTCGGGTAAAAGGGGAACTCAGTCTAGGACAGGAAGCTCCCCAGCAAGCTCACAGCAAGCTCCATCTGAGCAAACTAGTGGGAGGTCCTGAGCCCTAGAGCAATGGATCATGCAAAGGCTAACATCAGAACCCTGCCTCCCATGCCTTAACACAGCTAGGGAGCTGGCAGGCTCAAGTTCACAAAACCACTATGTGCACTGGTGCAGCACTGGGCAGCTAGGCATCTTTTAGGATACAGACCTTCCTGTGTTTACAGCTCCTGGTTGGCATGCATCTTTTAGCAGGTGACCTCTGCTGTGCTTCAGCACAGCCCCAGGGAAATACAGAAAAACCCCACCTGGCATTAGCACATACCAGAAACCACCAGTAGAACCACAGCTCAGCACTATGTAAGCTGCCAGATCCCTAAAGCCTCTGTCAGTCAACACCTGAGGCCCTATGGCACAAAGTTAATGGCTAGGGCCCTGACCCCTCGCAAAAGAAGCTTGGGAAAGTGTCCTCATTTCTCCAGAAGGAGAGCTCAACTTTAAAAGCCAGGCGTAATGATAATGGAATTTGAAGACCTTCCATGTCCCTTGAACTTGCTGATGTAGCAGGAAGGGGTGGAGCAAGAGAACACTGGAGCCAACTTAGAGTCTGTGCTATGGTAACTGGAAGCAGTAGCAGTGGCTGCAGTTGCAGGCAAACTCCTTTTTTTTTTTTTGAGCCATCCAGAATATCTGCTAAGCACTCCCGCTGAGGACTGCCAGGGACAGGAACTGCGGGGGCCTGGAGCTGCTGGGAGTAAGCTGCCTGGACGCTGAGCAGTTGCTATGAGTAAGGAGAGGAGGACCTTTGCCTGAGGTAGCCTGTCCTGTTTTGAAGGCTTGAGAATGTGTGTATTTACTACATTAACTACATGTGCCAACTTTATAACTACTGTGTTGGCTTTGACTTTTTGGTTTTGGAACTCAGTTGTCTGGTATTTGAATAAATGTTCTAGCTATATTTTCCATGTTGAGAGCCTGTTACATTTCGTGATTAATAACCATATCAGCATACTTACAGTTACTGTAGGCATTGTGTATACTGCATTGTTGCTACACCAGGACAAAGAAGAAAAAATAACTTTGAACATAGAGAATTTTTTATGGTGAGAGGGAAGATCAAAATGCAAACTCAGAAAAGGATAACACTGTTAATATACCTACATCAGAAACATCAAAGGGGAGTATTAATTGGTTCCAAACCCCAAAACCTATCTTGGAAGGGCTCAAGAAGGATTTTAAAAATTAAATAAGAGAGGTAGAAGAAAAATTCGGAAAAGAAAGGAGAGGTACACAACAAAGAGTCAATAGCTTGGAAAAGGAAGACCAAAAATTGATTGAAGAAAACAACTCCTTAAAATGTAGAATTGACCAAATGGAAAAGGAAGTATAAGAACTAACCAAAAAAAATTTTTGTTAAAAATTAGAATTGAGCAAGTGGAACCTAATGATTCTATAATATATCAAGAATCAGTCAAGCAAAATCAAAAGAATAAAAAAAATTGAAGAAAATGTAAAATACCTCTTTGTAAAAAGAACTGACCTGGGAAATAGATGCAGGAGAGATAATTTAAGAATTACTGGCCTACCTGAAAGTCATGATTCTCTGGAGGGATAGAGCCAAGATGGCAGAGTGAAAGCAAGAACTCACCTGAGCTCTTTTTGTGGTGGCAAAGAATTGGAAATCAAGGGGATGCCCATCAGTCAGGGAATGGCTAAAAAAAGCTGTGGTATATGAATGTAATAGCATACTATTGTTGTAATAGTAATGGAATTTGAAGATCCCCTTGTATTGGTAAGCTAACAGGTACTTAGCCCCTAGTTTCAAGTTCATAATTGTGTCAGGTATTAAGACCCAGAACTTGGGAATCCCACAGTGGAATGGATTTGTCTGCCCAGGAAGGAGCAGAACAGGGAGGAGCTAATACCATATATGAGAAAAAGCCCAAACTGAGAGAGGCCAGAAATTCTGGAAGCCAGCATCTGGGGGCTGGGCTGCTACTGCTGGAGAGAGAGAAGAGAACTGATATCTGAGAAGACTGAGAAGAAAAAATGAGAACTGAGGACTGAAATAGAAAGGAATATACATTATTTTCTCAGCAGTTTGTGGCACTTAATACAAAACTGACCAGGTACTAGGGCATAAAAACCTCATAATCCAATGTAGAAAAGCAGAAATATTAAATGCATGCTTTTTAGATCATGATACAATTAAAAATTACATGTAGTAAAGTGCCATGGAGAGATAGACTAAAATTAACTTGAAACCAAACAATATAATCCTAAAGAAAAAGTGCGTCAACGGGTGTCTAGGTGGTGCAGTGAATAGAGCACCAGCCCTGGAGTCAGGAAGACCTGAGTTCAAATCCAGCTTGTAAACTAAAAATAAATACATTAGTTAATTAAAAATAAACTGAATTACAAAATAATTTAGTAAAAATAACAGCACCAATGGTTGCTATCAACAGCCCACTAATAGGATCTAACACAAAAAAATTAAGACTCTACAGAAATGAAAATCATGCTGAAAAGTATACCAATAAGAGTTATATAGAGAGAAATAAAAGATCTGGTAGGTAGGTTCTTTTTTTCTTTATTTGTGTATGTAACAGACTTTGACCTTAGTTTTCAAAAATGTAATTTGGTTAATATGCAATGATTTATTCTTGATGAAATGAGTCATCAAATTACTGACTTAGTCCATTACAATTTATATTATGTAAACTCACCTGGTCTCTTACTGATGTAAGGCAATCCTTTTATACCTCTCTAATTAAGTGTCCTACTCACCAAAGTGACTAGCTTTTCCAAACGATTTTATCCTTCCTCAAACTTCCTATGGTTCTTGCTCCCTCCATCCTCTCAGTTGAGAAACTTTCCTCATGTTTTACTAAAAAAAAAAAAAATGAAGCCATACATCAAGAACTCACTTTTCTCTTCCTCCTCCCACTTCACAGTGCCCAGATTCCTTCTGATACTACTTCCTCTTTCACTCCTATTTCACATGAAAAGGTGGCCCTTCTTGTGACATGAAACTCTTCTACATAAACAAGTGGTCCCATTCCAACCCCTCTTCTCCAGCAGAATCCTTCCTCTCATTCCCAATTTCTCACTAAATTCCAAGCTTTCCCTATGTACTGATTGCTTCCCTATTGCCTACACATATTTCCATGTTTCCCACATTTTCAAAGTCACTCACTTGGGTCAAATCCTCCTATAGTAAGCTTTTCTCCAACTCTGTCAGTTATGGTGCTTTCCATACCTATTTATCCTATATATATGTTCTAGTACATGGTGGTTTGTATACTGTCTTCCTTACTGGATTATGAGCTCCTTTAGAGCCCAAGATGTATTTTGCTTTTCTTTGTGTCCTTTTTGCTTAGTACAGTGCCTAGAATATTGTAAGTGCTTAATAAATATTTACTGACTAACTGGCTGAGCCTGATCCATCTCTCTCTATTATAGCCTTATATTTCTTCTGCCTTTTGTGGATAAACTCCTTGAAACGGTGATCTACAATAGCTGTATCTCCTTTGTTCTTCTCACTTTCATTTACTCTATACATTCCGCCTCCTGATCTCATCATTCACCTAAAACTATTCTCTCCAAAATTATTAATGACTTCTCAATTGCCAAATCTGGTGGTCTTTTCTCAGTCCTCTTCCTTTTTTTTTTTTTTTTTGGCTTTTTGGAGGGGGAAGGCAATTGGGATTAAGCAACTTGCCCAAGGTCACAAAGCTAGTAAATGTTAAGTGTATGAGGCCAGATTTGAACTCAGCAACTCCTGACTTCAAGGCCAGTGCTCTATTCACTGTGCCACCTAGTCACCCCAAGTCCTCATCCTTCTTGATTTACACTCTTTGCCACTATTGATCACCCTCTTCCCTTTGATTCTCTCTTCAGTTTTTTTGACACTATTCTCTCCTGATTCTTTTCCTACTTGTTTGCTCTCAGTCTCCTTTTCTGCACCTTCTTCCAGTTTACTGTCATTAAAATTAGATGTCCACAGATTTCTCTACTCATTCTTTTTCTCTTCCCTCCATATTATTTCACTTGTTGGTCTCTTCCTCTTACATGGATTATTAACATGACATTTATCTAAGACTGAAATCATTATTTTCCCCCTCCAACCCTGCCCAGCCCTACCTTTTGAATTTCCTTGTTACAATTGAGGGCTCCATCATCCTTCCAGGCATCCCTGGCTTACAACCTATGAGTCATTCTTAAATCCTCTTTCTCTACACCCCTCCTCTATCACCAAGTCCTATTGATTTTTATCTTGTAACATTTCTCACATAAGCTTCCTCCTCTTACTTTGTCTTATATTGTCACTACTCTGTTGCATGCCTTGTCTAGTGAAATAGATGACTAATTGGTCCCTCTTCCAGCAGTCTTTTCATAAACTAATCCATCCTTTACCCAGTTGTCAAAGTGATCTTCCTAAAATTCATGTCTCACCATGTTGTCTCCTTAATTAACAAACTGCAGTAATTTCATATATATTCAAGGATAAAATACAAAAGTGGTTTTTTTTAACATTCAAAGTCCTTCACATCCTGCTCTTTTGCCCCCATCTTTCCTATCTTCTTACACATTATACCTATTCATGAACTTTTTTGAACTGGAATCCCTAGGCTCCTTTCTATTCCTTGAACAAGACATGCCAGTCTCTTAACTCTATATATTTTCAATGGTTGTTCTCCTCATCTCTGATTCTGGTCTTCCTGTAAGTCCCATAAAAATACAACCTTCTAAACCTTTCCCAACCTCTCTTAATTCTAGTGCCTTTCTTAATTTGACTTTTCCCATTCACCCTCCTTATGCTTCTTTGTATATAGCTTTCTGCATGTTGTCCCCATGAGATTGTGAATTCCTTAAGAATTGGCTCTTTGGACTTTCTTTGTATCTCCAGAACCTAGCACAGTGCCTGACACATAGTAGGTACTTAATCAATGTCCTTTGACTGACTGATTTTGAAATAGGATCCCTTCTACCATAAAGTTATTTTCCAATTATCTTAAACCACCTTGGTTTGTGATCATTGCATCCTTTTTCTTGGTGCTCATTAGCCATCCCTTTACTCATGTCTCAGAATTTTGCCAGGCATCAATCAATCATCAACTAATATTTGTTAACTGAATACAGCGAGGTGGTGAAATGGGTAAAAGCCTTAGAGTCAGGAAGATGTCATTTTCAATTCTGCTTCATATATGTACTAGTTTTGTAATCCTGGGCAAATCACTTAATCTCTCTGAGTTCTCATCTGCAAAATGTACATACAGAATAAATAAATACACAATAAATATAAGATACTTAAATTCAAATTATTTGAGGAAAAATATTTCCTACAAAACATGGATTTTTAAATCTCTTTTTGTCATGGATTCCTTTACCAGTTTGATGAATCCTATGGATCTCTTCTCAGAATATTTTTAAATTCATAAAATAAAATATAGAGCATTAGAAATGAAATCATAAAAATAAACATTTTCTTCATCCACAGACCCACTCCTTCCTGAGATATATCCACTAACCCTGTTGAGGTTCATGGAAGCCAGGCTAAGGACTATGATATATGAGAGTGCTCAAGCAGAGGGAGGGAAAGGAAGTAAGGTACAACATAAGGTAATATAGATGATAAGACAGTACGCTCCTGGTATAAAATAAGGGATGACCATTGTAAAGGTAGAGAGAAACGCATAGATGGAGTACCATGTGAGGAGCAGAGAAAAGACCAGTTTGGCTTAATTATAGAGTTTAAGAAATAAAATAGTATATGAGAAAGATAGGAAAAAAGATTAGGATTATAAAGGTTGTTTTAAAGTAAAAACTAGAGGTCAAACTGATTGATCTATGATGTACAAATATCTTTAGTTAGTTGACATAGTGAATAGGGCACCAGGCCTAGAGTGAAGGACACCTGGCTTTCCATCCATCCTCAGACACTTACTAGCTGTGTGACCCTGGGCAAGTCACTTAGCCTCTATTTGTTTTAGGTTGTTCATATGTAAAGTGAGAATAATAGTATCTACATCTCAGAGTTGCTGGGACAATCAAATGAGGTAATAACTATAAAGCACTTAACTTAATCCCTGGCTACTCAACACAATGAACAGGAATCTACCTATAAGTCTTAGTTATTATTATTGTTTTGAGTTTTATTTTATAAATCCTAATGTTAACCATTCTTTAGTTTTGTTGTTCCCCTCCCATACTCCATTTTCTTTCTTTCTTTTTTAATGTCACCAATGGTGAAGTGATCATACCTGCTGATACAACAATGACAAAGTTCTTTTATATGTTTTAGGACAATCCTAGGACATCTGTGTCCCTCAGATTTATGGTCCCCATATATTTTGTTTTGTTTTGTTTTATCCATATCATGAGAAAGGAAGTTTCTTAGTTGTAAATACAGATTGACAAGACAATTGACAAAGTAGGATCAGTTGGACTTTAGGATCTCAGGATGTCTGTGTTCCTGCCCCCCTCCTCTCACCATGGAGTATGCCCCAGATATAAGAGAAATCCCATTATTTTCCATTTCTAGGCATCCTGTTATAAACAGGGAGAATATCCATTTTTGACCTTATCTGGCCTTTCAAATTACAGACTCAGGAAAAGGCATTTTTAAAGCAAACCAAAGCAGTCTAATTGATTAATTCAGGCTTTGAATCTTATTGAGGAAGAAATAAATGATATTTAATGATATGCACATATATATATGCATGCATATATGCACATTGTATATGTACATATATGTATAGATATGATATAGTATCTCTTCATACAAAAACCCTATATATTAAAAACCAAATACTCCAGTCTCTAGATAAATTATCAGATGGATACTATTCAAGGAAAGGACTAATCTTTTAGTGTATATATAATTGATTTAAAACATTCAATATCACGAAATTTTTTTTTCTCATTTAAAAATTGCAGAGTCTCGTCTTTATTTGCACTATCTGATTTGGATAGACATATATGGATCTTCTTTAATAATAGCTAGTTATGGCATTTTAAGCTTTGGAAAGTGTTTTATATATGTTTACACAAGTGATCCTCACAACAACTCCGCAAAATGAGTACCAATTTTTTTTTTCCACTTTAGATGAGCAAACTGAAGCACAAAGATATTAAGTGACTTACCAAGGCACTTAGTAAGTGTCTAAGGCATGATTTCAACTCAGGTCTTTCTGACACCAAGTTCTGTGTTCTATTCTTTGTGCCACCTCATTCTGAATATGCCACTTAGGTTTTGTACATATGAAAGGCCTAAGTTTTGGCTACCTACCTGACTTCTCTAATGCCATTTGCTCCGGATAATAATTAGGGTTGGTCTTGACTGACAGTATTTCCTGACTTCAGTGGGAAATTGTGGTTCATTCACAAGGAATGTACTTTCTTATTAGCTCTGCCTACTAGAATCCCTGACTTCCTTCAAATCAATTTAGGTGACATCTGTTGCATGAAACCTTTCCTGAACTTGACAAACTGTTAATTCTCTCTCCTCTTGAAATTTTTTGAAATTGTTTTGAATTACTTCTTATGTTCTTGTCCTGAATTCCCCATAGAATATATGCTACCTTAGAACACGGAATGTTTCTTTCTTTCTTTTTTTTCTTCTCTTTTGTTCTTCTCAGCATACGGCCTGGTATCTGTGCACATAAGAGGTGCTTAATAAAAGCTTGACTTTAATGTCTTCCTCCTTAGAGGGATATGAAACAGCCCTGGTCCTTCCTTTTCTTCTGTGTTATAGTGCTCACATTCCAGTTAATTTCACCTTGCGAAATTTTTTCTAGCATATATAATTCTCTTTAACTTCCTTCTCTTACCAATACTCCTAATCTTTCTAAATTTACCTCAGCAGTCTTACTTTTTCTCTATTGTTTTCCTCTCTCATTCTCCCCTTTAAGTCTCTTCCTCTCACAGGTGGAGCCAAGATGGTGGAGTAAAAGCAGGAACTTGTTTGAGTTCCAGCTCCAATGACCTCCAATGCTGGTAAAAAAAAATGATTCTAAACAAATTTTAGAGCTACAGAATCCACAAAGTGACAGAGAGAAACAAATCTCCCACTGAAGGCAGCCTGGCAGGCCAACAGGGAGGGTCTGTTTCACTGAGCTCGGAGCTAAGCACAATCCTGCATGAGTTGTGCCAGCACAGACTCACAGCCCAGACCACCAAAGAGAAAGTAAAAGGTCAGTACTGAACTCTGCTGGAATTGGGTGAAAGAAGAGCACAGTATGGCCCCTGTCCCCGGTGTGACAGAGGTGGCAGCAGCTGCTGCTATGTAGCTGCCTCTGGAGCTACTGGCCTGCAGATCATAGGGGAACCAAGAGACCATTCCCTGCTTGGATCAGAGTTGCACTCTTGGATAGTGCTCCTAAGGTGAGGATTGCTAGCATGCCAGAGCTTGAGATGGCTGTGGAGAGGGCACCCTCCTCATAGCTCTGACAACAGCTGTACAAAACCCCAGAAATTTGGGACACAGCTCTTTCCACTCTGGAAGCAGAGTTGTACTGTGGCAAAGAGCTCAAAAGTCAAGTAATTGGTTGGCAAGATGAAAAAGCAGAGGAAAGAAAATCAGACCACAGAATCCTTTTTTGGGGACAAAAAGGATCAAAACATGGAAGAAAACAACAAAGTCAAAATTCTTGCATCAAAAGCCTCCAAGAAAAATATGAACTGTTGCAGGCCATGGAGGCACTCAAGAAGGATTTTGAAAATCAAGTAAGAGAAGTAGAGTTAAAATTGGGAAAAGAAATAAGAATGATGCAAGAAAATCATGAAAAGCAAGTCAACAACCCAACTGAAGAAAATAACACCTTAAAAAATAGACTAACTCAAATGGCAAAAGAGACCCAAAAAGCCAATGAGGACAAGAATGTCTTGAAAAGCTGATTTGGCCAGATGGAAAAGGAATTTCTAAAACTTACTTAAGAGAATAATTCCTTCAAAATTAGATTGGAGCAAATGGAAGCTAATGACTTCATGAGAAGGGAAGATACTATAAAACAGATCCAAACAAATAAAAAAAAATAGAAGGCAATATGATATATCTCATTGGAAAAACCACTGATCTGGAAAATAGATCCAGGAGAGATAATTTAAAAATTATTGGACTACCTGAAAACCATGATAAAAAAGAGCTTAGAAATAATCCTTCAAGAAATTCTCAAGGAAAACTGCCCTGATATTCTAGAACCAAAGAGCAAAATAGAAATCGAAAGAATTCACCAATCGTCTCTTGAAAAAGATCTCAAAAGGTTCCTTCCTCTCCCTGCCTTCCATACTTTTCTCACTTGTTATATTCTAAAAATGAGATCCAAATTAATCCTAATGCAGCTATTTCAAGGAGAATGGAATACAACTCAAAATGAAATTATCTTTTCATAAATATCCAAGAGGACTATGATTAAGTTGGGGAATTTTTATCTGTAATATTGAGGGAAAAAATAAAATTCTACTTATTTGCTCTTATACAAATTAATTCATTTTGTTTAGTAGTAAATAACCTTCAAAAGTATTGCAGATGGGACACATTATTTTGCCTTTTATGGGACTCTTTGTGCCCTTTTACAAATAGATTGATTAAAAACAATTAAATTAGAATTTTTCACTCAAGAGCATATTTGTTGACCATCTGCTAGAAGCTTATCACTATGTTGGATACTGTTGGATAAGATATAGATTCCACCTTCAGGCTTTAACCCTCCAACTGGAAAGACAAAACACAGCACAAATTAAACAATTAATCATGAGTTGCTTTGTATTCCTATTCAACAACTAAAATAACTATTTTAGAAAATAGTACTGTGAGAAATCAGAGAAAGAAGAAAATATTGTTTGCTGAAATGGCCATGAGACCAGAGCAGTAGTTTCAAAATTAAATATCATAATTGTTTTAAAATTAACTAACATAGCTGTATAATAACTATCTGAAATTTCGTGTAATCTGAACATACTGACTCACAATCCCCTTCTCTGGAGCATACAAAGAAATTTTCTTTCTTAAAAGAAATCTTGGTTTGGGCTTCACTCTGGTCAGTAAGGCAAACTCAGGAAAAAGAAAAGTAAAAATATTTTAATAGAATACTAAAGCAGACAGCTGGATTTCACACTACCTCTGGCTTTTATGGAAGATCAAACAAATTCCACATAAGGGTAAATGTATGCTGATTGCTGCACAGGTTGTTGTTTTGTCCTTCATTCTCCAAGAGGACCAATGACATCACAGAGTGGTGATGTCTTGACTCATGCTTGAATTGGATTTGAGTGAGGTAAAAAGTGAGACAAAGTGTCAGCTTCACTCTCTCTTCCAGAGTGTATTGCCATGCATGAGCAGCTTCCCAAAAGAATGCTACTGTGAACAGCTTTTAGGTTCTGATTACACAGTATAGTAAACACTCCATTTATTCCGTAACAAATCAAGGCAAACTTTCTCAGAAAATCAAGGTACAGTATAATATTCACAACATTACATCTTATCACAGAAAATCACAATATAGTGTTCACAACCGCTTAACATTAGAATGGCCACATAGTTTTCACCAAAGTGGCCACACTATTTAGAACAAAGAACAAAAGAATAACCATCTGGTTTCCCTAATAGGGAAACCCACCTTACTTCATCTTTCAATCATTTCACAATACAAGTCAGTCTTTCACTCATGGGGCAATCATAAGTTAACTTAATCAGTCACTTATCCAGATTCACAATTACAAAGTATCATTATTCACTAAATACAATCATTAGAAAATTACACAAACCCTCCACTCCTCAATGTCTAGTACACTTCAATTTCATCACATGTTCAATATCCAAGGAGAGGCCTTTTCTTCATCTTGACTTGGGGTAGTCTCTCAGATTTCCTAGATTCCCTTCCATGGTCCCAGTTCCTACCTGAATCCCCCAAACATTCACCTGGATTCAGAGGCAGACAGCTCCCAGGTTCTCGTCCAGTCCTCTGGGCCATTCTTGTTACACACTGAAGTTCACAGGGTCCAGCACATCTCAGAAACTTCACCACTTCTGTTGCAGGGAACTCAAGGATTAACCAAGCCACAAACAAAGTGTTATCCTGGTCATGCTTCTTCAGTCCTCCAGCAGTTCAGCTGGCCCTGGGACCCAGAAGAAATCTCAGCCTTCCAGGCAACAGCCACTTTGGCCTTCCAGGCAACTCCAACTTTCATTAGATCTCTCAGCAGAACAGCTTCTTCCACCAGGAGTAAAAATTCTTGATTCTGACTATCTCTTCTCTGGGCTCTTCTTAAATACACACACACTCACACTCGCTTCCTGTCTCAGCCAGCCCCTTTCTGTTATGTCAGCAACAGGAGATGGAGTTCACACCTTAATTACTAAGGGCTAAGTACCTGCTGAATTAATTACCTTTACAAAGAGTCATCAAATTTTAGTGGCAAGATAAAAATTGATGACTGGCAATGGCCTGGGATGCAGTGAATGAATAATCTTAGTATTTTCAATGTCTGACTGTAAAGCTACACATAAGCAGCTTTCCAGAAGAATGCTGCTGTGAATAGCTTTCAAGGTTCTGATTATATAGTATAGTGAACACTATTCAATAACAAATCAGAGCAAAACATTGATAGAAAATCAAGGTACAGCATTCAGAATGTTACAACTTATCACAGAAAATCAAAATATAACATTCACAACAATTTATCACTAAAATGGCCACATAGTTTTCACCAAAGTAGTCACATGTTTTTCAACAAAGTAAAATCATTTAGTAACTCAATTATTTAGTAACTCAACCATTTAATCATCCTTAAGGAGGCTTGCCTCCTTATACAAAAGTCAAAGTACTCCACCCCTGGGTAGTCTCAATTGGAGATTAGGTTCCAATCATAAACAAACTATATTCATTTAGTTAATCACAGAGTCCTTAATTTAATCACAAAGTACAATAGTCAAAGTCCTCCACCCCTAGGTCACAGTAAATCCTAATCTTCTCAGTCAGTACACAGTATCCAAGTAAAGTCTTCTTTCAGCTTGACTCAAGGCTGGCTCTCAGCTTCCCTGGTTCCTCTTCCATGGTCCAACTGTCACCTGGGTTCAAAGGCAAGCAGATCCCAGTACCTTGTCCAGCTCCTTGCCCAGTTCTTCATCAAGTTCCCATTCCATATTGAAGCTCACAGTGCCCAGTCTACCTCAAGTCCTTCACAGTTCCTATTGCTGGGATGATAAAGCTTAACAGAGCAACAGTAATATTCATACACATTGCCAGCACCATTGTCCATTCGTTATCTGTCTGTGAAATCAACACAGACCTACCAACAAGGTCTGAGAACTCAACACAAATTATCAACGTAGAAATTAACAGAGACCCACAAACAAGGTCCAAGAGGTCAGCACAAATCATCAACATAGAAATCAACAGAGACCCATAAATAAGGTCCAAGAGGTCAGCACAAATCATTGGTAAAGTCCCAGGACCTCCAAAACCATTCCCCAGGACATCTATAAACACAGAAAAAGAAAATACTCCTTCAGAGCTTCCAGGAGGTCCCAGGGCTTCTGTACAAAGTATCACAAACAAACATCAACACAGACAGAGCAGACAGAGTGCCGTATACCACAAGTTTTCTTCTTCTTGACTCTGCCACCACGAGTCCTCTTTTCAGTTCTACTGTCTTTACCCTGGGCCTCTTCTTATATATGGTCATTAGCTCCGCCCCTTCCTGTTGGGACAGTTAGTGAGTTCTAGGGTTCACAAGTTGTGGGGTTCACACATTCTGTTTCTTAACAGATTTGATACAAGGCTCAAAAGAAACTTGAACTGAAACAAGGTGTTAATTCAATAGCTGAAACAAGGTGTGAACTACTTCTGTGTTTGCTATTACACTGACCAAGCACTAAACACTCCACAGTGTTTGCTTAAGCCACCTTCATGACCTTTGGAAGGAATGGGAAAGTCTTTCACACCTTTGGAGTAGACACCTGTAGTGGCAATCACACTGGCATACCCAGGATAACTATACTAGCACAGGTTCTTAGATCAACTTTATTGCCAAAGATAGCTGTTTAAATGGTCAACAATCCTATTTTAAATTATATTCACTAATTCAAGGGAAAAGTCATCACCTTGAATTTCAGAGAAAATACAAGCAAAGAAATAAAGACCAACAGATAGGGCTCTGATTGCCTGAATCAAAGCAATATTGTCATACACTTTAAATATATTCCTGGATTGAGAGAGTCTTTACATCTGAGCAGTCAGGGAGTTCTGAATATATGGCCACTTAGAATCTCGACTAGGGAATCATGAGTTCCTTCTCATAAGCAAACCCCCAAAGCAAAATACCTACTCAGACTATATATACACTTCCCAGAGCCAGAAGGCATCACAACCCTCATGACTCAGTGCCTAATTAAAACTTGACAAAACCCTTCCTACAAGCAAGCTTCCTGTAAGCAAGTTTCCCTTAATGGGCTCCACATGAGGCCTATTAATGGGTAGGGAAGATCTTATATCCCATTAATATTACAATACCACTTGCCCCCTCCAACTCACTGAGGGATTTGAGGTCATTGGTTACCCTGAATTTGGTTTATCCCATCTCTTTAGATGGTTTTGCCAGGATGTGGCCACTGAGCGTTCTATAGTGGCTCTTGGAGCCAGGAGGGAGAGTTTGGTGAAAGTTAGAAACCAAAGGTGGAAGAGCATACCTGCAAAGGGCTTCTTGAATATCCCATACATCCCTTATTGCACGTGATCATGAGGAGATAGGATTAATGATGACTGAGCTCCTCTCCTATTATTTTATTATAAGGAAATGGAATTAGTGTTCACACAGAAGAGTTGGCTTCACAACTACCCAAAGTTTAAGAGTTTAAACATGGGGTTATTCAGACTGACTATAGGTCCTCCACCATGGCTCTGACTGAATTCAAAATTCACAGAACAAATCCCCTTATTAAAATGATTTGTTCTGTAGAACTTGGTCTCAGTCAAAAGGCTGCAACCAAGAACCTAGAAGGCTACATGCTGCCTTGAGGCTTCAGGTTACCCACCCCTGCTTTACACAAATGGCTGACTGCATACTACTTTATTCCAGTCTACAACATGTGTCTTTGGGGGCATATTTCTGGCCATCAAATGATAGAGGGACTTATCTGGGATGATTATAAAGATTACCTTAATTAGTTATTGACCTGGAAGAGCTGATAATTCAGGGGTTTTCAATAAGAGATTCCAGAGTCACCTAATTAGCTGCTAATCTATAACTCAGTAGATATATAAATGGGGCAACCTGTCTCTTTGATATTCTCTTTCCTTCTCAGCTACACGTATGGTAGGCCTGGTCTGAGCTGTCTCATGAAATCCAGGATGGGGAGCTCTTCTGATACATACCAAATAAATGAAATTCATGGTAAATGATTTGACAGTTCGGGAAATAAGCTTCTATCTGGGATGGTGAAGTCAGGTTTGGTAAGGAAGATACAATTTCACTTGAGCTTTGAAACAGGAATAGGGTATGGATAGATAGAAATGATTATAAAGGTGTTCCAACTGGGGAGATAATGAATAAAAGTGTTGAGTTGAGAATTCACCAGGTAAGTTGAAAAATACTGACTAAATCTATCTGCCTTTAGTAGCACTTTCTTATAAAACAGTATGATAAATATGGAAAGGCAGGTTTTAGGTTTAGGCCAGATTGTGGAAGGCCTTGAAAGGCAGACTACTAGGTTTATATGTAATAATATTGACAGTAAAAAAAAAATTGGAAAGTTACTTACGTGGTCAAAGCATTTATTTTTGGCAAAAAAAATCTATCATGCATTGAAATGTAAGATGGATGGAAGACTAGAGACTTGAGGGAAAAACAGCTAGGGGATGATGTTGATAATCCAGGTATATGTTAGAAGAGGTGAGCAGTTAGGTGGCACAGTGGAAAGAATACCAGGCCTAGACTCAGGAAGACTTATCTTCTTGAGTTCAAATCTGGCCTCAGTCACTTAATAACTGTTTGACCCTGGGCAAGTCAGTTAACCCTGCTTACCTCAGTTTCCTCATCACTAAAATGAGCTGGAGAAGGAAATGACAAACCACACCAGTATTGTTACCAAGAAAGCCCCGAATGGAGTCATAGATATGACTAAAATGACCGAATAATAACAAAAATGTTTTAAGGACCTGAACTATAATCAATAAAACCCACAACTCAATGAATGTTTAGGAAGTGTCTGCTATAGGCCAGGCATTCTTCTAGTTCCTGAGGATATAAAGAAAGACAAAACCAAAAGAGCTTTTGTACTCCCAGAATCTACATTACTCAGTGATGACAACAGGAGGATGCCAACTTTCACAAAATCCTAGAATCTGTCATTTGCTTTCAATAGCATCTATTAGGATGGTCCCCTGAAACATTTTTCAATTATGGAATGAAACTTCCCTAAGGATCTGTAAACTGCTCTGTCTTCCTATAACAGGTCTCCTGGGAAGTTAAAAAAAAATCCACCTGAATCCCATTGCCACTTTCAGGTGGGACTATGGGGTGTATAGTGATCTTCAGTTTTGATGTCACACAACTGGTATGTGTTAATGGGCAGAAGAATGGGAAAAGACCATGTGGCCTGTACTCAGACCTGCATTTACTAGAATATGAATCAGGAGGTGTTAGGGTCACTTAAGAAGTACTAAATTATGTACAATAGTGAGGTTTTTATGTTTAACTTTTTTTTCTACTTACAAATTGGTAACATGTTCTCCATTCTATTGTTTTGTTTTTGTTTTTTTTAAATAAATCATCCATCTGGAAATGGAAAAACGTTGAAAATAAAAGGGTTGGAATAGTCACCAACACTGACCCTCATCCCACCCTAGAAAAGAGCTGCATGATTCAGAGCAGCTCTAACAAGATGCTTTAGGATACAATGCAAAGGGATCATTTTTGAGAACTTCTGCTTGCAAATTGCTCAGAGATATTTTCTTTTAAAATTTGAAAGGACTTGGAATTTTCACAAAGCTCAGTGGAATTTAGTTCATTCACTTCATTCACTTATACTTTAATCATTGCAAAACAATGTAAATAATGCATTAGTGCTTTAAAATAGTAACAAAAGATGACTTTAAAGACACTCATCTGGATAGAAATTTGAGAATTCTCAGAGTTATTATATTTAATTCACTTTCACAGTACCAATGGTGTTTTCATTGATACCATTCTATGAGAATTTCCATCATAAACCTGTTTTGATGGTTGTTGTCTAAATCAACCCCCATTGCTTTAGGCAGAAAGCTTGATATGCAACTATCTTGACATCTCAGTGTCCCACACAAATGTTATATGAAATTTAATATTTAAAAATGAGTTACATTGTTTATTTTACAGACAATTCTGTTCTTCCCTCAATATCATGGGTTGGATTTTTTTCCATAGCAGATTGAAGTTAAACAAGAAAATATCTTATGAAAGGAAACTTTGTAAGCAATCAAAGCTGTATGTGGGAAGTTTTCTTTGGGGATGCAGACATTTTGATAAACATCAAATATATACATATCAAAGAAAATGCTATGTGTATTGAGAAATGCAGGCATCCCAGGGGTTTTTCTTAAACTAGTTGCTATGGCTCTGTGTCAAAGGCCTGTGAAGAAGAGGCCAGGAAGTCCCGAGAATTTTGTTAAATAGTTCATGGGGAACATAACTTTTAGAGGCACTGCCAAAACAAGGCAAAGGCCTGTTGGAAGGGCTGTGGGAGGTACCCAGGGATTAGACATTCTGGTGCCTAGCAGCATTCAAGGGAAGGAAGCAGGGCATTGTAGATCAAGGAGGTGCCAACTATTGACTCCTCTGTTTAGTACAGGCAGTCAGTGGGTATAACATGAGACACACTTAACTTACAGATCTTAAGTTTTTTTTCTGCAGAGTGCACTTGACTTTTCAGACAACAAATGCCTTCAGCATAATACTAAATTCATGCTTAGATTTTGAACAAACTTTTATTATATCTTGAATAGTAAGTAAGGAAATTCCAAAGGGTTTTCTGTAAAACACACTTAAAAGAATAATCAACTTGGATGGTGTCTTTTGCACCCCAAATTAGTATGAATGTCATGGGTGGAAACATTTTTTTAATCCAATTTCATAGTCAAATATCTTGAGAGTGCTAAGCTAACGATTTATACATTGGAAAGCAGCTTAACTATTTAAATTTTATTTTATGGATTTGTTGGACTTAATGGAAATTAAAGGCTATTTAAATTGTTGGAGAAAATGAATTAAGTGCTGCTATAAGGCAAAATTGCAAACCCCACTATGAAAACAATCGTATCTCAGGATTACTTTTAAGGTTAATACTTCTCAATTTATACTCTTGTCATAATTATAGTAATGGACTTGTCTTCCTCTAAACCAGTTGTTCTCAACCTTCCTAATGCTGTGACCCTTTAATACTCATATGTGGGCATATCTGCATGTGGGCGGACCCACCTGGAGATGGATAGAGGAGCAGTGTCTCGGTTCCTAAGACCATCAGAAATATGTATTTTCCAATGGTCTTAGGTGACCCCTGTGAAAGGGTCATTTGACCCCCAAAAGGGTCGCGACCCACAGGATGAGACCTGCTGCTCTAGATTGACCTTGTTAAATCAGTACTAATAGCGATCAATTTTAAAAAGTAGAAATTACAGGTGAGAACTTTTTTCTCAAGGAAAATGTGATGGAGCAAGAACAGTACAGACTGTAATTTTCCACATTTTGTTTAACAATTAAATCACATGTAGAAATTAAGTAGAATACCATTGTCCTGTCCTTACACTGAACAGGTATTTGTGACTCTTGAATGATTCATGCTGTTAGCAGCCAGCCTTGGAGACAGGGATAAAAGAGTTGCAGACTGTCCAGGCAAAGACAACTAAGATATTTGTGGACACGGGGAGTGTAGTTGCTCAAACAATCCTCTGATTTCCTAGGCAAAGCCTATCTCCAAAAGGTTATTTCTGCCTTCTGCTCCTAGTTGGTACTGTACTTATAGCCTCTCCCTATATCTGGAATCTTTGAGGCTTGGATGCTTTCCAACTAGAAATTTCTAGCAGTTCGTTAATTAGTAATTCCCAGTCTATGACATCAGGGATGGAAACCCATTTAGAAATACCTCAGAGAAACTCTGCCCAACCTAATGCGATTCTGTCCATTTCACTTGAATGTGTGATCAATAAATAAGCTGTCATATACTGAACTCCCTGGCAGGAGAGTACCTCTTTTCTGGATTCCCTTCCTTATGACAAATCTGAAGACTGTCACATTTAAGTCAGGGATACTGTCTTCCTCTCCCCTCCAAAGATCTTCATTCTTCAGGTGACACTTATCCTAAGATAGCTTTACTTCCTCTTCTATTCCCTGTTCCCTTCCCTTCTGCTTGATCTTCCCCTCACAATTTGTTAAGAAACTCCACATAATAAAAAACCTCTACCATTATCGATCGATTTTCTCCTTCTTAGGTAATCTCTAAATCCTTTTATTCCTTGTTCCCCTCTTTAAAATAAAAATAGATACAAAAGATTGGGATAAAGAGCTTATACATAAATAATACATCATTACATTTCAAACTTTGAGATGTTAAAAGCAAATAAACACTACCATTAGAAATGGAGTCTCAAAGACCATGAATAAGAAGAAGAAGGGATAGAAAGCAGAAATTCTCACTACTGAAAAAATAACAAGGGAAGTAGCAATATCGTTTTTTTTTCAGGGATAACAAGAGGTGTCAGGACCAAGGATCTGTAGACAGTAAGTCTATAGGTTTAGATTGGAAAGGATTTCAGGAGCTGTCTTGTCTGACTCCTCCCCACCAAAAACAATTTCTTGTTTGAATGAGTGATTTGATGGAGGCTGAAGCCAACTATTTTTTATTGGTATGGAATTTATGAATAGAGTTCTTTAATTAATAGAGGATTAGTGAATGCTTATGGGTAAAAGACCAACAGAGGGGACATGTGGAGGAGGTGAAAGTTCTTATGTTGACCTTGAGTATTCCCTTGTGTCATCACTGTGATATTTACAGGTTGTTTGTGGATGTTAGCAGCAATCAGCTTTTGCTACTGAGCTTCCTACCTCTATAAATGTATGCCAGTATGGGGAGCTAGTTATTATGAAGGTGTAATAGCAATTTCAGTGTAATAATGGTTATTTATTCATTCATTCAAGAAACCTTTATCAAGGGGCTAAATACTAGCCACTGTGCTAGGTACTGAAGATAAAAAAAATTGTCATTGCCTTCTAGAATTTTATATTTTATTAAGAAGAAGTAGCCAAGTATAATGATGTATCCCTCTAATATCTGCTACTGGGAGAGGCTGAAGTTGCTACAAAGCTTGTACTTGGAAATTCTGAACCACACTGAACTAAACTGCTTGTGTGGTCTGCGCTAATTCAGCTACAGTATGTAGAACCATTGGGATGACAGCAGGGGGAAGATGGTCCCAAGATGATGCCTAAGGAGGAGTGGACAAGCCAAGATTTTAAATAGAGCAAGTCAAAACTCTTGGCCACTGCAATTCCATTTTTTAGATACAGAGAGATCCAGTCTGAAAAGAAAAGAGGGAGAGAAAAGAAGAGTAGAGGACTGGAGAGGAGAGGAGGAAAAAGAAGGGAAAGGAAGGGAAGAGAAGAGAAGAGTAAGAGAAAGATAAGAGAAAAAGCAAAAGCTTATATTGAAAATTAAAGCAATTTTAGGAGAATGTTTAGTTCTGATATGGAGAATAATTGGTTAACAATAAAATTGGTGTTCCATTATTTATTGGTACAATGGAAGGGTAGGATAGAATGAGACAAGGACACTGAAGATGTGAAAATGATATGGATGAGTGTAGGAAGCTAAAGAATAATAATCAGGGAAGTGAAATTATGATAGGGAAGCGAGGTTCAGTCTAGGCATATTATGACTTAGGGTGCTAGGGATTTAGAGTGCAGTGATAGGGATATAGATTGCCATTTGCTTCTAGCAGTGGCAATATTGATTTGATTATCAATCTCTTAGCAAGTATGGAATTTGTTCTTGGGTGCTTCTGGTGTGGCAGCATAACAGATACAGATTCCTTGGTCTAAGGAAGGGTTGGTGGAGTCTTGAGGCCTGACTGGTTATAGCTAAGTTAGGCATGTTCAAGGTACTTACTCTCCAACCTTCAATAAGGTTAGCTCTCTTTCCAGACTCACTCTACTGCTGATAGATCTTGATGAGGAAGGGATGAAAGAGACATCAAACAGAGAAGAATTCTGGTCCTGGAATGGTGGCCAGTCTTTGAATGAGGAAGAATGCTAGTGTAGATGAGAAATTGTAGTAAGAGTGCCTAGTTTGACTCATATTAGGCACCTAGTAGGCACCTTGACTTATAAGTAAATAGATTGATGGTATGAACTTCAGGATGAATTGCTACTGTGAAAGCAGACAAGTCCCTTATTTAATAGTTAGGTAATAAAATTGCAAACATACACTATGAAGTTCATTTTAAAAAGACCAAAACAAATAGTTATATTCTTTTATTTCCAAATAATATATTAGAAATCCCTTTGACGGTTTTGCGAATTTTGGATCTGTTTAAACAGACATAACCATATCAATTTGAAACAACAAATTAAATTTACTTATTCCAAAATTCTGCATGGAACAAAAATACGTTATTCAGTGTGTATTAGCCATCTATGCACACTGACAAAACTGTCGATTGTAAAAATGAATTAGATTTATGATCACAAAATCATAGGAAGACCGAAGTTTAAACAGTTTTAAGAGTCATTGATCTAGAATTTGAAGTGGTATCAGAAATCACCTAGAATAATCTTTTCATTTTATTCTTTTTCTTTTTTTTGTCTTATTGGAAAGGCAGGGCAATTGAGGTTAAGTGACTTGCCCAAAGTCACATGGCTAGTAAGTGTTAAGTGTCTGAGGCTGGATTTGAACTCACGTCCTCTTTACTCAAGGCCAGTGCTCTATTCACTGCACCACCTATTTATTCCCCTTCATTTTATTCTTAAAGAAAGTGAAGACCATAGAGGTAAAGTGATTTGCCCAAATGTGAACTTGGATTCTTTAATATCAAATCTAGCATACTTTCCATACTTCCATGCTATAACTATCATAGTATTAAAAATGAAATAAACAGTTTTCAATCTGATAGGCTTTGATAGATGATTATGAAAGTCATTGGAAATTTAATTTCCTCTCAGAGATAATTTTCCTCAGAAATCATTGATTCCTATAAAAAGAGGGATTTTTCAAATGTTTTATAAGCCATGAAATACACACACAAGTGTATACATATATATATTTATACAAATACAGACATCTATGTATTTGTGAACATATAAACATAGGCACAGATGTATGTATACATATGCATGCATCTATGTATTATGTGGAGATATATTTATATGTGTGCGTGTATATATACACACATATATATGTATACACACATACATACATGATTAAATGTGCATGTTGTCCTATATATAGGAGGATCATAATAAAACCTTAATGAAATTTTAATTATGCATGGTAATTGCAACAAAAATAATTTTAATGTTTTAAAGGCAATACTCCAGTCATATTCCCATTCTTGCTCTAAATTAGGTCATGCCACCTAAAATTACAACTAAATGAAAAGCTGGTACATAGATTCTTCAAGAGACAAAGTATTTAGCAGACTTGGTTTTGTCGCTTGCATAATGACAACAAAAAACATGATAAGTGAGTTCTTTGGTCATTTGATCTTTTAATAATCTTGATGAGCTCAAGCAAATAGAGTACCAGGCAGATAATTGAAGTTTTCTGACTACTGCAGTGGATGAAATAGAAAAAAAAATTTTTTGAGGATATTATCAAGATACTTTGAAGATAATCAATACATGCTTTGATACTTGGTAACTCCAATACAAAGGTAGGAACTTGTGAGGAGGAGTACAAAATGTGAGGGAAATACAGGGAATTTGGACATTGTGGAACATGTCTATAATCCTTGTTACTAGGCTGGAATATATGTGAATATGCAGTATTTTTGCATCTTTATCATTTTTTCTCATTTTATATTGATTATGACTCTAATTTGATGAAGTCAATGACATCACTACACAAAGCTGAATCTGCAATCATTTTCTCATTAGTAAGCAAGTATTCCTGTAGATAAAAAATAGTCAATGTAATGGGTTTGGGGTGGTAATATTGTTTGAATCAGACGAAATCTGAACACATCTGAATTTCTTCTTAAAGAAAATGTTCATATTATATAGGTGTAAAGTTTCTATGGAATTTATGATTCTTGGAATCTGGTGTTCTGAACTGCAGATGGACTAAAGTCAATAAGATGTCTGCATTCAAAGGGGCTCCATTTTTGTGAGATCCCTGGGAGCAAAATTCACAAAACTGTCAGAGGAATTTTAATACATTATTTGGAAATAAAAGAATGTAACTATTTGTTTTGTTCTTTTTAAAATTAATCTCACAGTATATATATTGTAATTTTTTACCTAACTATTAATTAAGGGACTTGTCTGCTTTTGCAGTAGCAATTCATCCTATAAAGATGCAAAAATACCAAGCTGACTACAAAGGAGCAAACTAGCCCAGAAAAGAAATGGAGCAAAGCTTGAGGTTCAACAAAATAGGGAGACCAGTCCTCCCCAACCCCCCAAAACAAGCAAACAAAAAAGCAAATTATGAATGAATGGATTAATAGGTAAATGAGATGAAATTTATAAAACATTTAGTTATGATACCTGATACAAAGTAGGCATTCTATAAATACATATTCCCTTCTCTTCCTTCCCTCCCCTCTCATCTCTGCAATAGATAAATAAATAAACAAGTAAACAATATAGTTCAGCATTAAGAAATGAAAGAATTCCAGGAGTCATAAATTCCATAGAAACTTTACACCTATATAATATGAACATTTTCTTTAAGAAAAAATTCAGATGTGTTCAGATTTCGTCTGATTCAAGCAATATTATCACCCTAAACCCATTACATTGACTATTTTTTATCTACAGGAATACTTGCTTACTAATGAGAAAATGATTGCAGATTCAGCTTTGTGTAGTGATGTCATTGACTTGATCAAGTTACAGTCATAATCAATATAAAATGAGAAAAAATGATAAAGATGCAAAAATACTGCATATTCACATATATTTCTCCAACTCCTGTACCAATCAATTAGCTCCCTTAAGTACCTGGATTAGAATTACTCTATCTATTAGTTACCATTCCTCAAGAGCTGACAGTAGCAATGCCAAGTGCTTCTCTGTTTCCCTGAAGAGTATTTATGGGCCAGAGACTTCTGGTGCATCTCAACTACTCATCACTGATGGAGTCACACTGATCAGTGACAAGGACATGATCCTGAACGCTTCCATAGTGTTCCTAAAAGACTGTCATCAATCAATGCTGAGGATTGTATGCTGCAGTCAAACCTCCAATTGAAAAGAGGTACTGAATGACATCAAGTTTCTCTCAAGTGGCAAAAGGCCAGATCCTGATTCCATCCCAGTACAGCTCTACAATGTAGGTTGTCTGTTGCTCATACAGAAGCTGACTGAACATTTTGGATTATATAGCAAGAGGATGTCATCCCCTAGGAGCTTAAGGATGTCTCCATTCTACATCTCTACAAAAGAAAAAGAAACAAGTTGTCCTATGATAGTCACAGAGTGCACTCTCTCCTAGGATAAGTTCACTTACATTGGCAGTATACTCTCCAGGGCTGTCCACATTGATGATAAAGTTGATGCATGTATTGCCAGAATTATTTCAGTCTTTGGGAGGCTTTGAAAGAAAGTGTGAGAGAGAAGAGGTATCAGACTGCATACCAAACTGATGGTCTACAGAGCCATCATGCAGACTAGCCTATGAAACTATTGGTATCATGTCAGAACACTGAACTTCTTCCACTTGAATTGTCTCAGAATAATTCTGAATATTACATGGCAAAATAAGGGACTAGAGACTGAGGTTATTTCCAGGGCTGAACTGCAGAAATCATGACTTTAATGGCCTAGCCACATGGTTTGAATATCAAATGCAATCTTACCCAAAAAGATTATTTTATGGAGAACTCACTCAAGATAAGCAATTGTAGTGTTGGAAGAAATGGTATAAGACACTTTCAAGGTATGTATGAAAAACTTTAACATTGATTTGAGACATGGGAAACTCTGACACAGGACTTTCCAGGATGGCATATCCTCATCAAAGTAACTTTGCACTCCATGAGCACACCAAATTGCAAAAGCACAAAGCAAACATGAGCTACACAAATCCATAGTCACTTCTACTCTAAATGTTCTAATGGACCATTTATGCTAGTGCTGATCTGTGATAATGCCCCCTAAAATTGTGTTGCACTGATCAGCCACAGCTGAACAAACCATATCCTGACCCTAACATTGTAATGTCATTGGTCTTCTTTGAAAAGAAAGGACAAACATTTCTGGAGAGTTGAGCTGTGCCCACCACACACACATGTGTATATCTATAGCTAAGCTACATCTATATCTATGTCCATCCACACACACATATATGTGCATACACATAAATAGAAACATGTATATGATGAACTCATCATCTTTCCTCTAAATCAGGGTTCTTAATTTTTTGTGTGTCATGGTGTCCTTTGGCAAATCTATTGAAGGCTATGAACCCTTTATCAGAACAATGTTTTTAAATATTGGAGGAAATGCTAAATTTTATTTAGAAGTTAGTGAAAATTAAGCTGAAATTTATTTTTCTACCCAAATTACCAACTCACCAAAATTCATAAGTGGTCTAGTGTCTATGGCTTCTAAATTAGAAACCCCTGTTTTAACTCCACTCCTTATCCCAAATTCTCCACGCTAATTGAAAGCACTCTATTAAGCAAGTTTGACAGCAAATACTGTTATTCTTGCCTGATAAGGTAACTTTTTTATCACTCTAATTAGATTATAACTATGTTGAGGGCAAGTACTTTGATCTTTTGTATCTTTAACAGGTGGATAAGTGTCTTACATAGTATTTGATAAATTATTTTTTAAACTGAATAACAATTGAACATATAAAAATTTATAAATACTTACATTTAAATCCATCTGATAATGGTGATTTTATTATCTGGCATCTCAGTAAATGGTTTCCCTGCTCTCTGCCTTTGAAACTGAACAATTTTAAATATCTATTTTTGATATTTTGTTGATGTTTGATATTTTTGTTGATACCCACTTAAAAATAGTAGAATGAGAGGATCGAATAATCTCTGTGTAGAAATATGTAATAGTTATAGAGTAGTTTCTTATAATTTTCTGAATTTATGTTCTACTTGTTTTCTACTTTTTCTCACTTCAAATTAAATAGTTCTACTTTCAAAATTGGATTTGATAATTTTTTCATCGTACTATAGAAAACAATTCTATTTTCTTTTTTACTAGTTTCCTAGAATCTTTGGTAATAGTAGGACCATTATTTCTGAGATAATCAATTTTTACTTTTAGTAATTTCTCCTTAAATGAAAGTTTCAATAAATTATTTTAATTTTAATGTATGCCTCTACCTTTTTTAAAAAAATTAATTAATTAATTTTTTTTGCTTACATCATTCATTTCCATGAGATTTTGAGTTACAAATTTTCTCCCCATCTTTCCCATAACCAACACCTCAAAACAGCCATCCCACTTTATAACCCCTCCCCCAATCTGCTCTCTCCTACGTCCTCCCCCTCACCCCTCTGACTTTCTGGTGGGGCAGGATGGATCTCTCTACCACAGTGCCTGTGTATCTTAATTCCCAGTTGGATGTAGTTAATAATGATAATAATTATATATATATATGTATATATATATATGTATATGTGTATGTGTATATATATGTATATATATACATTTAACATTTGATTATAGAACATTAAATTCTAGATTCTTTTTCTTCCTCCCTCATCACCCACCCCCACTGGA
>CM053580.1:487514761-487539398 GCA_028627135.1 Pseudochirops cupreus
GACTTTTAGGCAGTCCTCATGTTCCTTGTAAGCTTTTGGTGTGGGAGTACTGAATGTGTTGTCTTCCTCCTGTTTCATGCTTTGATCCTTCTTGTCCCCAAAGAAGGAATGTAGAGTTTGTTTGCTGTTCTTACTTTGCTTCCTTTGCCTGCTCATGTTGGCCAGTGAATGATTATTTGGCTCTGTGGAACTCTGCTTCCAGGGAGGAAAGCTCTGTCTCAGATTGCTTGGGTTTTCCCAGCTGCCTGAGCTATTAGGAGGCTGTCATTTTTTTGCAGCCCCCACAAGCTTTGGCTCATTGAAAACGCACCCCAGGACCACCACCCACGACCACAATCCGGATCCAGGCTGCTTAACTCAAAAGCACTTGCCCTCTGAACAGTTGCTTGACTCCCCTGCAGTCTGCAGGCTGAGAGCTCTGAAGTAGTGACATGGAGGCAGCTGCAGGGCCACCACTTCTGCTATGTCCTTGCCCTGCAGCCAGTTTGGCCGTACTGCTTTTCTTCCCCAAATTTAGCTGAGATCCACTGACCTTTCACTTAGTCCTTGCTTTTTATGGCTTGATAATTCTGGAAACAGCCACAGCTGCCACTGATCCACTCTCCTGAAGCTCCAGTTGTGACTTGTCTGGGCTGCCCTGGGGCCAAGCCACAATTTCAGACTGGGCTGGTTTTGGCTCCCAGTGTGCTGCAATGAGCCCTTCATGCCAAGCTGCCTTAAGTGGGAGATGTGTTTTTCTGTATTTTTGTGAGTTTTGGAGCCCTAAAATTTGTTTAGAGTCATATTTTGTGGGTATTTGAGGTGGGTATGTGGGAGCTGCGGAACCTTGCTGTTCCTACGCTGCCATATTGGCTCTGCCCCCATGCCTCTACCTTTTAATCACATTTTCATTATTTACTTTTCATTTAATTGTATTAACTTACAAACATTATACAAAAATTTCTGCTTGTCCAAATTTACCTATAACTCTTTTCTTTCCATAAGGATGTGATTGATTTTTGTGACTGTCAAATTAATAAATAATCAATCATTAATATTTATTAAACACATTCTATGTGTCATGCACTGGGATCAGCATAGGATGTTGAAGTGTTCGGGATGGCAAAAAAATCTCTGTCATTTGTGTGTAATTTGATGGTCTTTCCTTCAGGGCAGGAGGGATTTTTTTTTCTTTTGGTTTTGTTCTTTACTTCATTTCTTTTAGTTTGTTTTATTTTGGTCTTTGTATCCCAATCAGCTTCTATAATTTTCCATATCCCTATCACCTAATGGAATGCTTGGCACAGAATAAGTGCTTAAAAACTCATTGAATAGAATCTTTTCACATTAGATATACTTTTTTTTTTTGCAAGGCAATTGGGTTTGACTCGTCCCAGGAGACATAGTTAGTATCAAATGTTTGGGGCCAGATTTGAACTTATGTCCTCCTACTTTCAGGGCCAGTGCTCTATCCACTGTGCCAAAAAGTTTCACCTAGATATACATTTTGATGTAACATATCATTAAATTGATTCTAATTGTACGAGAGGGAGGGATTCAAACTATGTATTCTTATGTTGGTGATGACATTTGACTTATCTTCTCTCTTTCTTTGATAAATTGTTGTTTATTTTGCAAGAAGAAATTTTAATTTCCCTTTAAAAATTGCAATAAAAATCTGTTAATCAACACTAGACAGAATTATTATTCAAGAATATCCAACACACAAGTATCTCTAAAATGCAGTAATTTTCTTCCAACTGTGCCATTTTCTTCAGAGATAAGAGTTCCTTCCTCATATCATCACCATCCTATCTCCTCCTTACCTTTTTGCCTGACTTAATAATTTAATTGAACATATGAACTGTGTTTTTCAAGAGGTAGAAGCAATGACGGAGGAGATTCCAGATATTGGGGATAGCAAGGTAAAAGGCATGGAATATGAATTGGGGTGCTATGTGTGACAAATAAGATGTGGAGGGGGGGGCAGAGTCAAAATGGCAGAATGAAGTCAGGGACTTGCCTCAGCTTTTCCCCAAAACCACTCCAAATACCTTTAAAAAACCTAAACAAATTCTAGTGCAGTAGAACCCACAAAAAAGACAGACCAAAGCAAATTTCTAGCCCAAAACAACCTGGAAGATCAACAGGAAAGGTTTATTGCACTAGGTTGACAGAAGAATGCAGTCCAGTGTAGGCCATGCCACTGCAGATCCTGCCCTAGCAAAACTGGAGCAGGCATCAGGGTGAATGAATCACTGGCAGCAGTGGTGGTTTCCAAACTTTTAAGCCTCCAGACCAAAGACAGCTTAGAAGGTTAGCAGCAAAGGTCTCTTGGACCTAGGTGAGAGTGGAGTGTAGTCCAGCACAGGCATTTCTTGCATAGTCCCACTGGTCTGAGCAAACCAGAAATAGGCTTTGGGAGTTAAGCCAGCAGCAGCAGCAGCAGCAGCAACATTGGCATTGGCTACTTTTGGGGCTCTCAGCACACAGATTGTAAGGGAATTGAGCAACTGGTGAGAAAGACATTACAGTGGTCTTTTTGCTAGCAGTGAGGCAGGACTATGTTGCTTGGTTCTGGGTCACAGTCCTGGGTGGCGATCCCAGTTGAGGAGAACACTAGCATAGCAGAGGTTGTGAAGGCAGTAGAGAGGGGACCCTTCTCACAGTTCTAGGGAAGAAAAGAGTGTTTATCACCAACCACAGACCAGAGCACAGGCCAGGAAAGGACTAAACACCTCTCTTTAAATCATAACACCTTGGAAGGCCTGAAAACTTATAGTATCCTTGAAAATAGCTGCACAGACGCCCTGAATCTTGGGACAGTACACCCTCCACATTGGAATCACAGCCCTACTTTAACAAAAAGTTAAAAAATCAAGTAATTTACTGGAAAAATGAGCAAACAACAGTTAAAAAAAAGTCTGACTGTGGAAACTTACTTTGGTGACAAGAAAGATCAAAACACATACTCAGAGGAAGATAAAGTCAAAGGTCCTATGTTCAAAGCCTCTAAGTAAAATAAAGAATTGGCCTCAGGCCATAGAAGAGCTCAAAAAGGGATTTTGAAAATCAAGTCAGAGAAGTAGAGGAAAAATTTGTAAGAGAAATGAGAATGATGCAAGAAAATTATGAAAAAAAAACAACTCAACAGCTTAGTCAAGGAGACATATGCAAAAAAATACTGAAGAAAATAACACCTTAAAAACAGATTAAGTCAAATGCTAAAAGGGATGCAAAAAGCCACTGAGGAGAAGAATGCCTTAAAAAGCAGAATTGGCCAAATGGAAAGGGCGCTTCAAAAGCACACTGAAGAAAATAATCCCTTGAAAATCAGAATAGAGATAATGATTTTATGAGGAATAAAGAAATAATAAAACAGAACCAAAAGAATGAAAAAAAAGAAAACAATGTGAAATATCTCATTAGAAAAACAACTGACCTGGAAAATAGATCCAGGAGAGATAATTTTAAAATTATTAGAATACCTGAAGGCCATGATAACAAAAAAGAACCTAGAAGTAATCTTTCAAGAAATTATGAAGGAAAACTGCCCTGATATTCTAGAACCAGAGGTAAAAATAGAAATTGAAAGAATCCATGAATCATTTCTTGAAAGAGATCCCAAAATGAAAACTCCCAGTAAAATTATAGCCAAATTTCAGAGTTGGCAGTCAAGGGGAGAAGGTAGGAAGTAGACAGAAAGAAACAATACAAGTATTGTGGAAAACCAATCAGGACAACACAAGATTTAGCAGCTTCCATCTTAAAGGATCATAAAGCTTGGGCTATAATATTCTGGATGGTAAAGGAGCTAGAATTAAAACCAAGAATCACCTACCCTGAAAAACTGGGTATAATCCATGAGGGGGAAAAAGATATTCAATGAGATATAGGAATTTTAAGCATTGTTGAGAAAAGACCAGAGTTAAGAAGAAAATTTGACTTTCAAATAAAAGACTCAAGAGAAGCATGACTTTTCAGGAAACAGGAAACAGGAAAGAGAAATCATAAGAGAGTTATTAAAGTTAAACTAGTCATATTCTTACATGCAAGGATGATATTTGTAACTGATGAGACTTTTCTCGTTATTAGTGTAGCTAAAAGGAATCTAAACAGAGAACAAGGTGCGAGTTGAAAATGTTGGGATGATATTTAAAAAATAAAATTAAGGGGTGAGAGGAAGGTACTGGAGGAAAGAGAAAGGGAGAAGTAAAACAGGGGAAATTATCTCACCAAGAAGAGAAAGAAAAACCTTTGTAGTGGAGGGTAAGAGGGGGGAGGTGAGAGGGAGAGAGTGTACCTTACTTTCATCACAATTGGCTCAAAGAGGAAATAACATACACACTTAATTGGGTATGGAAATCTATCTTACCTTATAGGAAAGTTGGGGAAAGGGGACAAGAGAATTGGGTAATACAAGGGAGAGCAAATTGGCGTAGGGAGTAGTCAGAAGCAAAACACTTTTGAGGAAGGACAGGGTGAAAAAAGGGAAAAAGAATAAATGAGGGGGGAATAGGATAGAAGGAATTACAGTTTCACATGACTATTATGGAAGTGTTTTACATGATCTCATACATATAACCTATATCAAATTGCTTGCCTTCTCAATGGGGGTGGGGATAAGGAGGGAAGAAGGGAGAGAATTTGGAAATCAAAGTTTTAAAAATGGATGTTAAAATTGTTTTGACATGTAAATGGTGAAAAACGAAATAAGGTACATACCAGTATGGTCAGACTGGAGTTGAGTGAAGGGTCTAATGTGTAAAAGGTTTGTAAAGGTAGGAAGGAACCAAACTGTGAAATTTTAGGTGTCAAATAGGGGTTATATTTTATTTTTAGATGTGAAAGGGAGCCACTAGAGTTTGTGTAGATTCTTTGGAGTAGTTTATCATGATATGTGATGCTTTAAACCATAATTCATTTCAGAAATAACTTTTTCTCTTTTGGCAGAATTATATTTTTACTCTGTGCTTTTCTAAACTCATTGTTTCCACATTTTTAAAGTCCCTAAGGCAAAATGCATTTTGTTTCAGATCATCATTTTAACTCCATAATTAAAAAGAAAATTTCTTAAGTTAATTTTTTGAGCTTTACTTTATAATCTGTTTTGGTATTGGGCACCTATACATTTCTACCCCAATATATAAAAATTCAATAATAAAGAAAAATGGTTTGGGTGTAAGCATCCTCTAATTTGGACTTAGAAGATTCAGGATATATGTAGACTCTGTTTTCTGCCACACATATGTTCTGGTACTCCATATATTTGGATTCCTAACCTACATCTGAAAAAAGAATGCCTACCCCAAATAGTATCCAAAGTTCTTTATCTTTCTATGCTCTATAATCTATTATTATCTCTCCCCTATATCTTTCAACTTCTGATAGAATTCCTATCTCCTGTATAAATGTGGTTTGTCTTTGTTCATTTAATGAAAATCAAGGTAGATAGGCAGGCAAAAAAAACAAACAAACCCAAAACCATTTTAAAATAATTTACTATGTGTTAAGAACTCTGCTAAATATTTGGGATGCATATACCATCATAAAGTTTGGCAATCCCAGTTCTCAAGGAGCTTATACCCTAATGTACGTAGGCAATAGCAAAAATGATACTAAAAAAGATTTGAAGAAGAAGGGTACTTATGTGAGATCATACCAGACAGTCAGAAACACAGTCAGGAGGGAAATGTAGCTTGACTGTTCCCAAATGATGCCCCAAAAGGAGACATATGGAGTAAACCTCATCAATAGAAAAAGGGGGCCGACATGGAGAGGTCATTCTCTACTTTTCATTTGTGTCTCCAAGATTCCTGCAACCATTATATACGTGTGTGTATATGTGTGTGTGTGTGTGTGTGTGTGTGTATGTGTGTGTGTGTATGTGTGTGTGTGTATGTATGTATACACACACACATATATATATATATATGTGTGAGATTTTTGGTTATGTGATCATTCTTTGTCTAATTCCTAATTTCTAACTTTATATTTGTTCTTTTGTTTTCAATAAAGCAGCTTAGAAAGAACTAAAAGAGTGGAGTTCAGGCTGAGTTCTGTAGCCAGTCAGATGCTGATGCCATGAGAAATGAAGAGAAACCTTCAGGAATCTGAAAAAAAAGGTGTATTATTCCAGGATCTCAGGTACACCTCATGCTGGGAAACCATAAACTTTCAGTGTTCTCAACATTGTTGGGATTTGGGTCTGACCAACATGACTGTGGGCTTGCCTTTAGTTGGATGTTAAAAAGACTGCTGCTCAACTCAGCCAGTGTGAATCAGCTAGAAACTTCTGTTGATTCAGGGTAACAGAACTTCATGTTCCTCTTTAATATGGAATTCCTGCTTTGGTTACTCTTCTAGTGGCTTTATACTGGGCAGGAGACTGGGACTGAGATCTCATTTCATTCCTGGATCCAGTCACATAACTGCTGCTAGCTTCTCAATATGCTCTTTTCTCTGTATAAAACCCATGGCTGCTCCTTACCCTGGAATGCTACTCCTAGGTTCAGGTCCTTTCTTCAGTCTACCCAGGATCTGTGACTAAGTATCTGAGTAACAAGCAACAGGGGTGTATTGGATGCTCAGGGAGGACTAGCCCCTGTGGTTTGAGGGCTTACTCAGGGCTGCTCATGGTGTCCACTTTCATCCAACTCTCACTTGTGGCTCCAAGAATCTGTAGCAGGCATAGTGGCCACACCCCAATAAAACTGTCTCAGCAGATAGATAAACCATATTGAGGGTAATCCACAGACCTCAAACTTTTTGGTGAGTTAGGAGGATGTCTAGTCCAAGCATATAAAGACTTCCCCCAGGAAGAATGAGAAGATGAGAACAATTTATTACAAAGGCCATGAAGTGAGCTGAAGCAGGTGCTGTGGAACCATTAGAATTAGAGCTTGCTTAGACACTGACGATGTCAAGGTCATCTACTGCATGCCAGGCCATGAACATAGTAAGTAACAAAACTTCCATTCGATGCATATTTGAGAAATACCAGGAAAAAAAAAATGAAGTTCAGAGGGATTAACATATCCAGGCTTATATGAGTATTCACAGAACTGGTATTTAAACTCAGGTTTTCTACTCCAAATCCAAAGAACAGTGAAAAAAAATTACATAATAGTACTTTGTAGTTGTAAAAATTAGTATGAGCCAACATTATTCTAAATGGCCTGTGTCATGGATTTATAGGAATTTAAAAGGAGCAAAGCATGTAAAGTAATAAAGAACAAAAAGACACACTCATATACACATATACACAGAACAAATATTGTACTACAATCCTATCAGATAATTCCTCTTCAGATTGCTCTTCTTCTTCCTCAGGTGACACAATCCATCATAGTGATTGCAAGCCTAGCACCATTTTCCTGAGAGGTAGGGATATTTTTCTCTAATGTTACTAACATAAGCTTCTATTCCAGTGTATTCTGGTGTCTTGAAGTTCATTCTTCACTTTTCAGGCCATAAGTGCCTGACTGGCTTCAAAACTCAGTCTGAGCTTCACTCACCAAAAGTGCTTTTCAAAGCTGCTTTACTGAAAAAAACAAAAGAACAAATATGTAGGAAAAGAACTGAAATCTGAATTTATAGGCCACATATTGGTTTCACATAGGGAGGACTTATGTTGGTTTTTTTTTCCCCTTTATACTATTGTCTCTCTCACCAGAATTCAGGCAATCAAGAAAGAATCCTATGAAAAGTAACACTATTTCATGGCTTAGTGTCTTTTGAATGCATGCTGGTTCTGGCCAGGCAATTAGAAGATCCTTCTCACTGCATAGTTAGCTGACTGCAACCAGTTTTAGAATATTGGCACAAACTCCAAAGCTTCCCAAAGAACTTTTATTATATGGCATAATGACTATTATGAGGGACACCACTCATCTTCTTTATTTGGGAAAGACATTGGCTGATGTTGATGCCTTCTCAGTATGGCTTCTCTCTCCTCACATTAAACCTTTAATGAAAAAAGTTTGGTGTGATAACATCCATACTGTCATCAGTGATATCGTACATATATGGTTGAACTCAGAGTCAGGAAAATCTGAGTTCAAATACTTTCTAAGACACCTACTAACTGTGTGATAATGGGCAAGTCACATAATGTTTATCTGCCTCAGGTTCCTCATCTGTGAAATGGGGTAATAATAACTTTTTAGTCCATTTGGCTGACGCTATGAGAAATCTTGGTTAGTTTCCAAAACTTCCTTAAAATTTAATCAAATCCAGTTCCTTGCACGTCAGTTTCCTAATTTATAAATCAAGTTGGGTTCAACCAGGTGATCTATAGTATATTTCTGTGTCTGATGTCTTATGATTCTTTGATTTAGCATGGAAGACAATGGATAAAAAGGAAGAGTTTGTAAACAAGGAGTTGGTGAAGTTTTAGAGGCCATAAACAAAGGATTGCAATTTTAATTTTATAATTATAAAAGAAACTGTGAAAACTGAAGAGACTTAGAGATAGCCACTGTGGTCTTTTCTAACTTTCTGTGAAGTTCATGAAGACAGTAAAGAGATTTGCATGTGATCTAAAAATCAAAAGAATTTCATGAAATGGACATGTATCAAAAGAACTGCTGGAGCTTTGGGTGACTGGAAGAAATGTGAAACATCCATTTATGAGGGAAAGAATAGAAAGTGGATAAGAGATGAGCAAAAGAGATGAATGCTGTTAAAGCAGCAGTGAAGACAGAATTAGCTGCAGTGAAGAAATATGAAGATATAATTGCCCCAATCAACATCCTCATTTCTAGAATGCTTATAGTTGGCCACCTATCTAGATACTTTGTGATAGCCTTTTGGATAATTTTATCACCAATTTACTTATGTTCACTCAGTCACTTGTGATTAACTTTTCTTCCCATCTCTTCCCTTTCATCTTTTACCTATATTCCTAGCATCATTGAAGTTTAGAATTGGAAGTGATCATGAATTTTAGGTTTATTTTACATGACAGAGAAATGGGGCCTAGTTTCTTTTGTCTAGGGTCTTATGAAGCTTGGACTATTAAGCAGATGTGAATGTGATGGGACTTACACAGTGCTATAAATTTTCTTCTTTGTATATGAAATATTTCAATAATTAAAACTAGAATTAGATAAGACCTTCAAGGTTATCTAGTTTAACACTCTACCTATATTAGTCAGTTACCATTTATTAAATACCTACTACATTTCAGGCACAGCACTAAACATGAGTTCTATTTATAACATTATTAGGAGCTGTTTACACAATTGTTACATAAACATCTGTAGTATCAGAAGATTCGCTACCCTCTCCTCAAAAAAAAAAAAAGAAACCTATTCCATTTTGAATATAGCTCTAATTATCTGTAAATATCTGTTATGATGAGTTAAATACTACCTTCCTGTAACTTTCACCTATTAATGCTAGTCCTTTCTTTAATATCATACAGAATCATAATCAGTCTTTGAAATGACAGTCCTCCAAATTCTTAAAGATATTTCAGTCTGTTTCAACTAAGTATTCTTTTTGCCAGGCTAAATACTCCTAATCATTTTAGCGTATAATCTAGTCTCTTCATCACCTTCCTCATATCCAGTGATATTTTCACTATACTTACATCTATATATTTTCCAGTTTGACAATGTCCTTACTAAAAACTGATACCATAAATTAGATGCAATATTTCAGATGAAGTGTAATCAGGATAGGGCAAAAAATGGACTGTATCAGGATCATAATTATAGATAGAAGATACTTCATGGCCATCTGGTCCAGCTACCTCATTTTATAAATGAGAAAACTGAAACCTGGAGGGCGAAGTGGATAGAACACTGCACTTGAAGTTAGAAAGTTCTGAGTTCAAATTCCTCCTTAGACACTTACTAGCTATATAACATATGTAAATCAGTTAATCTCCCTCCACATTTATTTCATTATCAGTAAGATGGGGATAGCAAAAGCATCTACTTCACTTCAAACTCACATAGTTATTGTAAGATCAAATGAAATAAATCTAATCTAAATTACTTTGTAGACATTAAAGTATTATATAAATACTTGCTAGTATATGTATTTTTCAAGTATATATAGGCAGAGGTAGGATTTGAGGTTATTTAAACTCCAAATCCAATGTTATTTCTACTAAATCATGATTGCCCCATTTCTGACTTGAGTGTTTTTTTTTCTTTTTAAATGATTATTTGTAGTAATTTTCCCCCTAATGTTGAACCATTCTTTATTTCCAAATTTTATTTATGACAAAATTTTGGACATAGTGTGTTAGAATATTTTTTTTCATTCATTAAGGATATTGCTCTATATTTCTTTTTCTTTGCTTTGTCCTTTCCTGGTTTAGGCAACAGAATGATAATTATTTTCTAAAATTAATTTAATCACGTATATTTTATTAATTATTTAGACTGCAATGCCAGTAGATCGATAGCAGGATGAATTATGTTAGAAATGCTTCAAGGATGATTACTGTTACAAAATAAATCATTTTTCTCAGATACTAGCCTAGTATATTATATAGAGGTTAATCATTGGTAGGCAAGCCATTTGGTGATAAATTGGCCATGGAAACTTATGAAACAAAGGAAAATACAAGAAAAGTTCTCAGTCTTAATCACTGCCCCCCACACCCACATACACCCACCCATCAACAAATGTTTCTGACAAGAAAGTGTCAGATTAATGGAAAGTCAGAAATTGTAAACAATTATAGTTTTTAAACTATCAATGCACTTTAATTTAGTCACCAAAAAAGGAAACTGCAGCTAAATAGGAGGATGATTCATAGGTCCTCTTTGGAAAGGCAAATAACGGAGTTGGTTTTGTTATGTTTCTGAAAATAATGAGAAATACCATTTCATGTAACATTTGGAGCATTGCAATGTTTATCAAATAACCACTCAAAAAAAAAACCACCTCTTATAAAGCATCATGCTAAGTGCTGTGTTCCTGATATGTGTTGGTAACAATGACTACCATGAAGAAAATCTGCACCTATGCCTCTTGTAAATAATCAAGAATTAGATGAATTTTATGAAAATTTGTAGAACTTTACAAATTAAATCAATACATGTAGAGATACTAAATTATTTAGTAAAAGGTTAAAATTGGCTAGGATAGTAAGAAACATATGAGAAAAAAGGATCATGAACAAAAAATAGGGGGAGGATAAAAACCTTTTAGACTACTCAGAACCCTTATAGTTATGTATTGCAAAAATATTGTATTGTCAAAAGAATAAGTAGGCATTAGGTTTGGTGAGCAATAAAAAAAAATCACAAAAATGAAATTGATTATATTTTGCAATAAAGGGGACGGCTTATATTAGCTCTGGGAGGCATTCCTTGTTCAATTGTTTGTATTCAATTGGCCTTCCAACTTGTTAGAGTAAAGATCAAAATTAGTACAAATCTTGAAAAAAGAAGAAATTGGGGGGGAGGGTGAAATTTGTCAGAAAACTGAAATAATCTAATCATAACTTTTTCAAGCATTTTATTTATAAAGAAAAAATAGGCAATTGACAGAAGTAAAGACACTGACACAAACTATATTACTCATAACAATTTCATGCAGACATATAAACACTATAAATCAATGACCCCAAAGGGAGTGTAGTCAATATGGCAGAGTAAAAGCAGGAACTTGCTTGAGCTACCACTCCAATCACCTCAAATACCTGTAAAAAATTACTCTAAATAAATTTTGGTGCTACAAAACCCACAAAGTTACAAAGAGAAACAAATCTCCCACCTAAAGCAGCCTGGCAGGCTGATAGGAGCTAGGAGCAGAACATAGTCCTGAGTGGGCCACACCAGCAAAGACCTGTGGCCCATACTGGCTAGAGCAGACTTCAGGAGAGTGAATCACTGACAGCTGTGGTGGTTTCCAGACTTTTCAACCCATAAAAGGCAAAGAAAAAGTGAAAGTTCAGTGGGGGAACTCTGTTGATCCTGGGTGAGAGAAAAGCATAGTCTGACCTCTGCCCCTGGGTTGCTAGAGGTAGTGGTGGCTGCAATTGCTGCCACAGGCAGGAAACTGCTTCCAAAACTCTAGGCCCACAAATCATGGGGAGGATGAAGTGACTATCCGGAGGGTAATCACAGGACTCTATTTGCTGGCACTGTGGCAGGATTCTCTTGCTTTGCCCTACTTAGATCTGGGTCGCAGTCTTGGTGGTGGTCCTGGGGTGAGGAGTGCTAACTTGGCAGAGCTTGTTCGGGCTGTGAAGAGGCAGTCCTCCTTACAGTTCTGAGGCAGGTGCCCAGAAGAAGCTCTCACAACAACTGTGCAAAACCCCAGAAATTTGGGGGTACAGCACTCTCAAAGTTGGAAGCTGAGTTCTATTGTGGCAAGGAGTTCAAGAGGGAAGTAATTGGCTGGCAAGATGAGCAAATAGAGAAAGCAAAATCAAACCATAAAATCATTTTTGGTGACAAAGATGATCAAAACATAGAAGCAGAAGACAACAAAGTAAAAACTCCTAAATCAAAAGCCTCCAAGAAAAATATGAATAGGTTGAAGGCCATGGAGGAATTCAAGAAGGATTTTGAAAATCAGGTAAGAGAAGTAGAGGAAAAATTGGGAAGAGAAATAAGAATGACTCAAGAAAATCATGAAAAGCAAGTCAACAACCTGACTGAAGAAAATAATACCTTAAAAAAAGACTAACTCAAATGGCAAAAGAGGTCCAAAAAGCCAATGAGGAGAAGAATGCCTTAAAAAGCAGAACTGGCCAGATGAAAAAGAATTTCACAAGCTTGCTGAAGATAATAATTCCTTCAAAATTAGGTTGGGGCAATTGGAAGCTAATGACTTTATGAGAAATCAAGATACTATAAAATAGATCTATACAAATGAAAAAATAGAAGGCAATGTGAAATATCTCATTGACCTGGAATTTAGATCTAGGAAAGATAATTTAAAAATTATTGGACTTTCACCTGAAAGCCATGATCAAAAAAAGATCCTGGATATCATCTTTCAAGAAATTATCAAGAAAAATTGCTGTGATAGTCTGGAACCAGAGGGCAAAATAGAAATGGAAAGAATTCACCAAGCGCCTCTTGAAAAAGATCCCAAAAAGGAAACTCCTAGGAATATTATAGCCAAATTCCAGAGTTTCCAGGTCAAGGAGAAAATATTACAAGCAGTCAGGAAGAAACAATTTGAGTATTGTGGAAACAAATCAGGATAACACAAGATCTAACACCTTCTACATTAAGAAATCAAAGGGACTGGAATATGATATTTCAGAGGTCAAAGGAGCTAGGATTAAAATCAAGAATCACCTACCCAGCAAAACTGAGTGTAATACTTCAGGGGAAAATATAGACATTCCATGAAATAGAGGACTTTCAAAGGATTCTGGAAGAAAAAAACAGAGCTGAATAGAAAATTTGACTTTCAAATACAAGAAGTAAGAGAAACATGAAAAGGTAAACAGGAAAGAGAATTCATAATGAACTTATTAAAGTTGAATTATTTACATTTCTATGTGGAAAGATGGCATTTGTAACTCAAGAGACTTTTCTCTCTATGAGGACAGTTGAAGGGAATATATATGTGTACATGTATGTATATATATATATATGTGGGTGTATGTGTGTATACATATCTGTGTACATGTGTGCACATGTATACATGGACGGTGGACATAGGGTGAGTTGAATGTGAAGGGATAAAAATTTAAAAAAAAATTAAGAAGTGAGAGAGGAATATATTGGGAGGAGAGGGGGAGAGATAGAATGGGATGGATTATCTCAAATGAAGGAGGCAGGAGGGGACTGTTCCAATGGAGGGGAAGAGCAGGAAGGTGAAAGAGAATGAGTCAACTTTTTTTTTGTGTAACTACACATATATAAACCTATGTTGAATTGCTTGTCTTCCCAGTGGGAGTGGGTGAAGAGGGAAGACGGGACAGAATCTGGAACTCAGAGTTGTAAAAACAAATGTTAAAAAAAGAGTTAAAAGAAAGTTCTTTAATGAGAAAACACTTAAATTACTTATTGAGGAGAAAAATATAGCTACATAATTTTAGAATATAAATTCCTTTGCAAAATCTTTTAGGGAGGGATAACGGAAGATCTCTATAAACATTGCCTCATAAAACAAGATAGTCAGTGAAGGATAAAACCAACATAAAGGACATCATAGCAGAAGATAAATAAAGCTTTTATGGAGACATCTAAGGATGGTAGTGAAAGGAAGACAATAAAGAAAAAAACACATAAATATTTTATAACAAACATTATTCATTAATAAGTACAGTAGAGGCACCATAGTTTAGTATGAGATGTGTCTATATAGGAGGAATATACAGTATATGTTGGCAGGTAGAACCCAGAATGGAATAGGAGGAGAGCAGACTACTTATTTTTAAGAAATTCAAAGATCGTGATTTCACAAAATGATCTTTTTAAAACTATGTTTTTCATGTATTGCTAAATTATTTTCCTTATGTAAAGAAAAAGCAACGGATACTCTACATCATTGGGTATGTCCCTTCTGTTTATGTTCTCAGAGGGTATGGATATCACATAGTTTGAGCAGGTATGGATGGGTTGTTTGCTGCATCATTAAATGAAACATTTGAATCAATTAAATTATAGATTACCTCCTTTACGGGTTACTAAATATCACTTTCTGAGATTGTGAGATTAAAGATTCTTTCTTCCCTATTTATTGTGAATTCTATTTTTATTCCTTTTAAAAATATCTTCCTCTTTTTATAAGATTAATTAAGTTTTATCGATTTTATTATTCTTTCCAAATATTAAATTTTGCCTATGTCTGTCATTTCTGTAGCTTTTTCAAAGTTGATGTTCTATATCAAAGAACACATTAAAACACTTTCCTCTATTAAATCTCATTTTATTAGCTTCTCCTCATCATTCCAACTTGGGTTGTTCTTTTTGAATCCTTTTTATATCAGATAGAATATTAGTTATATCCCCCATCCCAAGTCATTGAGAGGACTCACAAAAATGTGATTGGTATCTCCACACTTAGGGTTATTGATAGAGTCCTGAAATACTCTATTGAAGAATCTTCTCCTAAGTATTATACAGGTTTGGTTTATCAACTGCCTCTTTTTGTCAAGGTCATTTTTAATTCATGACATCCTGCTTGTTAATGGCTTTCTTAAACTGTAGCAACCAGAACAGAGCATATTACTCTAGACACCAGTGTTACTGTGTTCTGTCTGACTGAGCATTGTAGAATAGCTTTTATATTAGGTGATTTTAAATGGCTCCATTAATATACAATTTCACAAGCTTTGGTGGCCACAGGTTATTACTAATGTCAGATTTGATTCAGTCACTAGGTGGCACCATTAAGTGACTTCACCTACTCCAAGAAATGAGAACGAGAATATTGAAAAAAAAACATGGCACAACTCTGGACTATAAGCAGCAATGCTCCTATCATGTTTTGGATTCCATCTGTTAAACTGGAAGCTCTGAACAGTACCTTCCAGTACTATGGAAAAGCAACCTCTTAATAACTTATCCAGTGGATTTTTATTTGGTAAGGGTTCGTGTCTTAAGGCACTTACTGTAAGGCATCACTAGATGGTTATCAATAACACAGACAAGAATAAGTAGCTCTGAAACACCATAATATATTATCCTAGGAAAAGCAATAAGCTAAATTCCAACACTTGGATTATAATGTGATTATTGGAATTCAATGGATGCACAACTCAAAGTACTTTAGAATGATAACAAATAAAAACAAGAATAACATTGAGGGTACCACCGGCTCCCAGCATTTATAAGTGTTCTCACCCATTTGCTGATACTCTGTTAGCATATGTATATATATATATATATATATAAGGGTCTTTCCCCCTCTAAATATTATTGATATCTTATTTATTTTTATCACCTTGGTATTTCCTAACACTTATTTCCCCCTTATGGAGAACTAAAGAAAAGAATAAAAAAATAAAAATAGCTAAAACATCATTCAAGTCCAGCAGGATATGCTGTGTTCCACTCCCAGCTCTGTGTCCCTCTGCAAAGAAGAGAGGGAATGGGGTGAGGCACTCTCGTATCTTTTCTTAGGAGCAAAGTTTGGTCATTATTGTTATGCATTAGGTTAATTTATTTTATTTTTTTACAATGTTCTTGACCAAATCAAGCCTCTAGTAGTTTTAATTTCTCTTTCAGGAATGTCTCCTTAGTGATGTTTTGCTTTTTTGGGGGGCATGGGAACTCTCTTGGAATGCTTCAACTTTGGGTTTTAAAGTCATTCCTACTCTACTTCCCTGTGTTCTAGAATTTTTCAGCAATGTTCCATGTGGCATGTTACAAGATTAGCTGGGAGATTCGGTAAAGCCCTCCTTCCTTTCTCCTGATGAAGAAAGCAGATGCTCTCTCCTGCTCTTTGAAGCTCATAGTAGGACAGAAATTTCATTACTCAGCTCCTTTTAACCTGAAACATCTTTTTTCCCCATGCAGAACCTCCCCACTCCACAACTTCCTTTTACCCCAACTTCCACTGCAGCTTCCCTGTGAAGCTGATTCCTCTATTAAAACTTGATTGACTCCAATTTCTCTGATGTATCTTTCTATTCTCTGCATAATAATAATAATAAAAAAAAAAACAAGCCAAATGGGCTAGGGACCACTTAACCTTAGTGGATGCTCAAGGCCATGCAAGCCCCTATGCTCTGATGACTTACTGACCAAATAAATTTCCATATGGAGATGAGGGAAACTTGATCCAGAGTCATTGTACATATATATGTATACCTATCTATCTATCTATCTATCTATCTATCTATCTATCTATCTATCTATCTAGACTCTAGCATCTGTCTATGTGTGTATACACACACATCTATATCTATCTACTTACAGGATATCTTTGCTATCTTAAGGCAAAGTAAAATTCCTCCTTTGTTACATATTCAGTGATTCACAAGTGCTTCATTTCATCCCAACATTGAACCTTAATTAAGAAAAAGCTGCTTTCAGAATGGAGCCTACAATAAAGCTTCCTTCTCTGTAAAATAAGTAGGTTGGATTAAATAGGGGTTCATAACCTGTAGTTAGTGCTTTTAAACATATACATACATAAATACATATACATATGTATTTATACACATAGGTACGTATAAATTTATATACATATGTACATGTACATATAAATTTATATACATATATACCTATAAATACATATACATATACGCATATACAACGATAAATATATTTTAATATATTTGGTTTCCTTTGTAATTCTTTGCATTTTATTTTATGCATAGAAAAATATTATTGAGATAGGTTTGATATGCTTCGACAGACTGCAAAAGGGTCCCTGATATTAAAAAAAAAATGTTAAGAATCCCTACACCAACTAGTATTTGAGGCATCTTCCAGCTTCGTCTGTGATGCTGTGAAATTATTCTTCTACAATGAAATTGACATCACCCAGTCATGAAGAAAATAATTCTTTTAAAAAAGCATTTTCATCACGTACTGCATTACCAAAAAGTTTAATCAGAGAAGACAAACTGTTTCATTATAGAAAAAAGGGAATTCATTTCAGTCAACCTTTTTATAGCTACTGTTTGAACTGTCCCTTTTTATGGCTGACCCATTGTACTCTGGATGTAGGAAAGCAGGGAACAATTGGTAAAGCTTATCAATTACTTAATACATAGCCAAATAAAGGCATTTAGATTGAGAAGCAACACGATTTCCCCCCTTCTTCATACATTCTTTTGAAAAAGTTGCAGAAAATTCAATTCAGAACTAAGTCAGAGAAAAACTTAACATCTTTGGTAACCTCACAACTGTATTTTAAGGTCGTGATATAGCAGGCTAGAAAATATTCTTAAGTTAATATTTAATGTCAATCTTTTCAAATAGAGAATTATTAATTGCCATAATTTTAAGCTGATTGCTACCAACTGAGCTCTCAAGGGATTCTAACTTTTGTTTTTGTCTTTTGTACACCTTTTTCGTCTTTCACTTTTCTTTCAAAGATCAATGACATCACAATATTGGAGTCAGGGTATGATGCACTTGGTTGTGACTGATTAGGCCATTAGGAACTCAGCAGGTATTGCATTTGACATTTGAACTACATTGCCGACCTATCAGAATTGGACTATTGGATATAAAGTTTGAATGCTTGGCAGTCCAGCTCTAGAGGGGACCTCAATATCCAGTATCTTTTCTGTACAGGTAATCTTCAGTATTTGACTGAAGGAATTCAAATGTAGCATTGTAGTATTCTGGTATGGTACTTGGACAGACTGTCCAGGTTTTTAAAGGTATAGATGGAACAGTAAGCCAGGATACCTATTTAGATCTTTAGTTTGGTATGCAGCCTAATACATCTTTACTCTCACACTTTCTTTCAGAGCCTCCCAAATGTTGAACTAACTCTGGAAATATATGCATCAACCTCATCATCTATGTTAATTGTCCACATAGATATGCCTTGTAACATAAAAATGCCCTGTTTTCTGGAAGTTTTCACTAAATAAATTAGAAGAAAAAAACTAATCCTAGCATATAAAATTAGATGATTAGAATCTGGAGAATTCTAGTCCTATACAAATGAGAAAATTAAACACTAAGTAATGTGTATAAAGGTTCAGAAATAAAGCCAAGAGGTGACAGAGAGAAAAATTGGCATAAGGGAATAACTAGGTTCTTATAATATGTCAAAATTTATTTTTCATTAATTTTTCTATTTTTATGTGCTTTTGAAAAGTTGTGTCCTTTAAAATCCATTAATTTGTGAGTTGTTCTTTTTAGCTAATTATAACAATTCTTACTATTATAGTTTTTGATAAGACAGAAATGATAATGAACTATTCCAGAGTTTTATTTATCTTCAGGGTTTTAAACTCTTGTCCTCATCTGTCCTAGAATTCACTTAATTGCTGTTTCTTGGTTCAATTAAACAAAATTATTTATATCTTTTTATTTATCTTTCTAATAGTTGTACAGGGCAAAGAACTTAACCTTAATTAACATTTTAAAGATAGCATATGTGTATCTGACAGTAACATTTGGAATATAATTCTTTCTTGGAATAATTTTTTTTTTGCTTTGAGAACACAATTTGTTATCAGTGTTACCAAATGAAAATAATTTATATTCATCATAGGAAATAAATAGAAGAAAATGTAGAAATTTATCATAAAATCAGAGCAATTTGAACCTATATGAGACATATTAGGAATCTCTTGAGGGATTTGGTTGTATTAACTTGTAGATGGGCAGACTTTGAGTGTTGGACTCATGTAGTAATGTCAACAATTTGAATCTCTATTTTTCAGGTTGAATTATGAGTAATGTGTCAAATTATTTTACAAGAACTAAAGAATTTGAACTTTCTGTCTTATTAAGGTTAGAAAAAAAGAGATACCCTTCATATTACCCATGAAAATTTTCCAAGAATATCTCATGTAATTTTTCTTGGCTGCAACAAAACCACTTTACTATGGATTCAAGGATTTATAAGAGCAAAAGAAAATATTGATCAGAAACTTTCATAAGAGTCTCTTGCCAAGGAGACTTCAGGGAGCCAAGATGGTAGAGCAAGAAGCAAATTGCTGTAACACACATAGTCACTTTCAAACAGACAAAAAATAGCACCCCAAAATGAATCCTGGAACAACAGAATCAGCAAAAAGACAAGGTAAAATAATCTTTTAGCCCAAGAAACTTGGAAGATTAGAAGGAAAGTCTCACTCTGGTAAAAGGCTAATCAATGACAGCAAGCATCCTAGCAAGCCTTAGCAAGCTCCACTTCAGCAATTGAGCGGGAGACCCTGATCCATAGTATGGTGTAACAGGCAAATTCCAACACCAGGATCCACTACGTACCTCAGCATAGCAGTCTCCAGCAGCCAGACCACCACATGCTTCAGCATTGCCATGAGCAAACAGTCACCCTTCACTGGCCAGACTTCCATGTGACTCAGTGTAGCCCTGGGGAAATACAGAAACACATCACTAACTTCAGCATATGCCAGACACTAGCACTAGAATCCTGGTTCAACACCAGGTATGTTGCCAGACCCCTACAGCCTCTAGCAGCATATTAGCCATTCCCTAACCCATGTACTCAGCACAGCACCACACACAAGGCTTCCATGTGGACTTCAGGACAGCATCAGTGTAGTACCTGGTAAACAGCCAGAGATGGTAGACCCTGGCACAAGAAACCTGAGACAGTGTCCCTTCCACCCTGGAAGCAGAGTTCAAATTTAAAAGAAAGGAAAAAAGACCAAAAAAAGAGGAGCAAAAAGCAATTTAAAAAGGAATCTGACATTAGAAAGTTATTATGCTAATAGGGAAGATCAAGACACAAACTTAGAAGGGGACAATAATGTGAAAACATCAATGGGAAAAGCCCCAAGGAAAACCAGAAGTTGTCTCAAGTTTAGAAAGAACTCATGAAAGAAATCAAAAAGGACCTGAAGAATTATATAAAGAATTAGGAGAAAAAATGTGATAAGAAATGAAAGTGATGAAAGAGAATCGTGATAAAGGAGCCAAAGCTGGGGAAAAGAAAACAACTGCTTAAAAAGTTAAATAGGACAAATAGAAAAGGAAATACAAAAGCTAGCTGAGGAAAACGACCTTTTCAGAGTTGGAATTGAGCAAGTGGAAGCCAAGTGATTCTTTGAGACATCAAAAATCAAGCAAATAAATTTAAAAAAATGAAAAAGAAGAAAATGTAAAATAGCTTATTGGAAAAAATAACTGTCCTGCAAAATAAATTGGGGAGAGACAATGCCAGAACCACTAAATTACCTGAAAACCACAGTCAAATGGAGGGCTGGAGAACAACTTTCAAAAAATTATCAAGGAAAATTGCCCTGATATTCTGGAAGCAAAGGGCAAAATAGGCATTGAAAGAGTCAAATTATAAAATCAGGCAAGAAATCCCCAAATAATCCAAGATGGTGGAGTAAAAGCAAGGACTTGCTTGAGCTCTCCCCAAAACTCCTTCAAATACCTGTAAAAAATGATTGTAAACAAACTCTAGGGCAGGAGAACCCACAAAATGATAGAGTGAAACAAATTTCCAGCCCAAGAAAACATGGAAGGTTGACAGAAAAGATCCATTGCACTGGGTTAGAAATGGCATAGTCCAGCACAAAATGCACCAAAACACACAGCAAACCTGGAACAGGGCTCAGGGGTCTGAATCACTGACAGGTATGGAGGTCTTGAGATTTTTCAACCCACAAATGCCAAGGACAACTTAGAAGATCGATAGGAAAGGTCTGTCAGAACTGAGTGAGAGAGGAGCATAGTCTGGCCCCAGCTCTGAGGGTGCAGCAGCAGTGGTGGCTGCTTCTGGGGCTCTCAGCCCACAAATGGTGTGGGGATCAGGTGGCTGATCAGAAGGGGATTACAGGGATTTCATTGCTGGCATTGAAGCAGCATTCTCTTTCTTTGCCTGTTCTTAGACCTGGGTCACAGTCCAGGGAAGCACTCCTGGGGTGAGGAGGAGAGTTGGCATGACTAAGTTTGTGGTAGCAGAGGAGGGAGAATCCTCCTTATAGTTCTAACACAGAAAAAGTGCTTACGGTTACACCTATGGTCACTGCATAGGTCAGGAGAAAAGTAACCACCTCTCCTTTGATCATAGCACCTTGAAATAACTGAAAACTTACAGGCCCTAGAAGTATCTCTGAAAACAGTTGTACAAAACTCCTGAAGCTTGGGATAGTACATTCTCTGTTATGGAAGCAGAACCCTACCTTAAAAAAGATTTTAAAAGTCAAGTAATTGGCTTGGAAAATGATTAAATAGCAGAAAAAAATTCAGACTGTAGAATCTTACTTTGGTGACAAAGAAGATCAAAACACACAAGTATAAGACAACAAAGTCAAAGCTCCTACATCCAAAGCATCCCCAAAAATTTGAATTGGCCATACGTCATGAAAGAATTCAAAACATATTTTGAAAATCAAGTGAGAGAAGTAGAGGAAAAAGTGGGAAGAGAAGAAATAGTTAGAGGATGGCAGAGTAGAAGCCAGAAAAGGAATGAACTCTTGCACCAACCACCTCTAATACCTATAAAATGGGACTCTAAAGAAATTTTAGAGCTACAGAACCCACAAAGTGAAAGAGAGAAACAAATCTTCCACTAAAAGCACTAAGAACACTATTGCACCAGGTGAAGGGCTGAATGCAGTCCTGAGTGAGCTGCGCGGACCCAGACCCAGGGCGTCTCTGACCAGTGGCGCAGATGGTCTGGAGCAGACTTCAGGAGAGTGAATCTCCAGCAGCTTTCATGTTTTCCAGACTTCTCAACCCATAGACAGCAAACAGAAAGTAAAAGGTCAGTGGGAAACTCTGTTGGAACTGGGTGATGGAAGGCACCATTCTGGCCCCTGCACTCAGGATAAGAGGTGTAGGAGATGCAGCAGTTGCAGCTGCTGCTGCACTGCTGCCTCAGCTGCTCCGGGCCTGCAGATCTTAGGGGGACCAAACAACCATTCAGAGGGTAATTGCTCTTGCTTTGACCTGTTTGGATCTGGGTGGCTCTCTTGGGTGGTGGTCTGGGGAGAGAAATGCCAGTGTATCAGAGCTTGTGGTGGCTATAGAAAGGGTGCTCTCCTCATAGCTCTGACAACATTTGTGAAAACCTCAGAAATTTGGGACACAGCTCTCTCCATTCTGGAAGCCGAGTTGTACCATGGCAAAAAGCTCGAAAGTGAAGCAATTGGCTGGCAAGATGAGCAAGCAGAGGAAGCACAATCAGACCATAGAATCATTTTTTGGGGGGCCCAAAAAAGGATCAAAACATGGGACCAGAAGAAGACAACAAAGTCAAACCTCCTGAATCAAAAGCTTCCATGAAAAATATGAATTAGTTACAGGCCATGAAGGTGCTCAAGAAGGATTTTGAAAATCAAGTAAGAGAAGTAGAGGAAAAATTAGGAAGAGAAATGAGAATGATGCAAGAAAATCATGTAAAGTGAGTCAACAGCCTGCTAAAGAAGACCCCCAAAATACTGAAGAAAATAACACCTTAAAAATAGACTAACTTAAATGGCAAAAGAGGCGCAAAAAGCCAATAAGAAGAATACCTAAAAATGTCAAATTGCCGAAATGGAAAAGGAATTTCAAAAACTCACTGAAGAGAATAATCCCTTCAAAATTAGATTACAGCAAATGGAAGCTAATGACTTTATGATAAATCAAGGTACTTTAAAACAAATCCAAATAAATGAAAAAAAAATAGAAGACAATGTGAAATATCTCATTGGAAAAGCCACTGACCTGAAAAATAGATCTAGGAGAGATAAAAAAAAAATATTGGACTACCTAAAAGCCATGATAAAAAAAATGAGCCTAGAAAACACAATTCAAGAAATTCTCAAGGAAAATTGCGCTGATATTCTAGAACCAGAAGCCAAAATAGAAATTGAAAGAATTCACCAATCACTTCTTCAAAAAGATCCCAAAAAGAAAACTCCTAGGAATATCACAGACAGATTTCAGAGCTCCCAGGTGTAATAATAATGGAATTTGAAGATCTGTTTGTATTGGCAAGATAACAGGTACTTAACACTTAGTTTCAAGTTAATTATATCAAGCTTCTGTTAAGAAACAAATGGTATGAAACCCTGTTGCTGACATAACAGGAAAGGGTGAAACAGGGAGGAGCTAATACCCTATATAAGGAAAAATACAACTTGGTGAGTCAGAATTTCTTGGAGCAAGCCTGAGGAGAGACCAGTAAGTGATTTTGATTTTGAGAACAGAGCTCCTGCTGAGACTTTTCTTCTGGGAACTTCTGCTGAGAGCTTCTTAGAATCACGCTGAGGAGCTACCATGAGTGAGAGAGGAGGATCCCTGCTTAATGGAACCCATTCCGTTGGCTTAGGAATGTGGGTGTTCATTGTATTGACCATGTGTACCAAATTTGTGGTTACTATAATGACTTTGACTTTCTGGTTCTGGGACTTGGTTTCCTGGTATTTGAGTAAGGACTTGAGGTGGACTAGATAGTGTGAGCTTCAATATGGAACAGCAACTGCATGGAGAGCTGGACAAGGAATTGGGAACTGTCTGCCAATTAATCCAGGTGACAGGTTGGTGGATTAAGGTAGGAGCTGGGAACATAGAAGAGGAACCATGGAAGCTGAGAGCCTGCCTTGATTCAAGGTGAAAAACCTCTCCTTGGGTATTTAATGGTGACAGATGAGATTGTAACTTACTTGTAACCTAGGGGTGGATGGCCTTTGTACTTTCCACTACCCCTTAAGAAGACGCTGAGCAGTGGCCGATGATATAACTTGATTGCCTGCCATGGGTGGAGAACTTTTCCTTTGTACTTTGTGTCAATTAAGGAGGCTTGCCTCTTTAAGGGTGATTGAATTAAGAATTTACTAAATGGTCAGGGTAGGGGGGAGGGTTGCTGGAAGCACACACTTCTGTAAAGGGACAGAGACAGGGTAGAGAATAAAACAAGGGGGGGGCAGGATAGGAAGGAAGGGCATATAATCAGTCTCTCACAATATGTCCACTGTGGGAATATTCTGCATAATTACGCATGTACGGCCTGTATTAAATTGCTTGTCCTTCCAGTGGGGGTGGGTGACAAGGGAGGAAGGGAAAGAATCTAGAATTTAAAGATCTATAACCAAATGTAAAATATATACATATATATATACATATAT
>CM053580.1:487539898-487562212 GCA_028627135.1 Pseudochirops cupreus
GTCTGACCATTACGGTGTGATTTCACATGAGATGACATATGTAAAACATCTGACAAACTTTCAAGCATTACATGTTTTATCATCGTCATCCTTATCTTCGTCATCTTCATCATTATTATTCCTAGTGTGATATGCATAAGGCACAGTGAAGAAGGCCCTGAACTTGATTTTAGAAAGAGCTGAAATGAATGTGGCCTCACTTCTTTTAAAGCTATGTGACCCTGGATAAGTGGCTTAACTATTCTGAGCTTCAGTATTCTTATCTGTAAAACTGAGATCATCATAGACCCTACTACATAGGGATTTTTTGAGGTTCAATGTGTATCAAATAAAATATGAAAAATGTTTTTTTTTAAAGTGCTATGAAATGTTACCTATTATTAGAGACATAGACTTTGTCTAGGTTTCTGAACCCAGCTAAACTATAATAAAAACCAAAAACAGCTTTAGAAAAGTTGATATATATATATATAGACATAGACACAAGTGTATATGTGGGTATGTACATATGTGTGCACTCATTATTATATATGTATTTATGCATCCAAACCAGTGCTTTCATTTGTATATGAAATTCTCAGTGCAAAAGCTTGGCAAAAGTTAAAAACTCAATACTCATTTACTACAAAGTATGAACGCTGACTATTTAGTACCAATGAAGAAATAGTGAAAGGCGGTCACTGATACACACTTCAGAGACATATATTGTTATATAATGTTTTCTTTGAGATTTCAAGTGGTTAAATTAAGAGATTTTTCTTGCCAAGCAATAATCTAGCAATCAAGTCCTATTATTTCAAAGCAAATTCAAACAAAGCAATTATGCTTAATCTTCTCTCAACGATATCTACAAGGATTTAAACGCACAAAGAACACCTTCTCTGTTCCTTCAGAGTTGTGATTCTCAACAAAGCATTCTTCGGAGTTATACCTTAGCCTCCTAGGCCATTATCCTTTGTTTTTTGTGGAATAATTTGTGTCTACTTCAAAGTCTCCTCCAAGCTCCATTGATGACTTTGTATTTATTAAGGAACTATGGAAATCAAATTACCTCAATTATTTTAATGCCTCTTTCCACAAGAAGTTGTAAATAAGGTCCATAATATTGGGATTGGGACTAGAATTATGATTTCATTGGAATTAAGGAACTATATACTGGTGAGAAACCCACCTCCCCTCCTCAATGCTGGCATGTCCTCTGTGATATATATTAACTGGGACACTTATAGTTTAAGTGACATGCCCAGGGTCACACAGCCAATATGTTTCTGAGGCAAGACTTGAAACCAGATCTTCCTGGTTTAAAACCAGCTTTCCATTCACTAGGCTATATTATCTCTCTTCATGATTAACAAATCAGAAATCAGATCCTATGATATCAAAATAAGGTTTTTAGAAATAATTTTATATGTATATACAAATACATATGTAGGTATGCTTGTGCATTGGGTCTGTAAGCATGTATGTATGTGTGTATTATGTATGTATTGTGGGTATATAAATACCAAACAATACTACCTGGCACATAGTAGATGCTTAATACATTTTTGTGAAATTACTGATTGTAGTAAAATAACAATATACTTAATATACTCAAATGCATCTATAATCTTAGCAACAGAGTTCCAGTGATTTAGACTAGGGATAACAAACAAATAGAAATGAGGAGGGACTTTAAACTGTACATAAAGATCCTGTAGAATACATATTGATGTAGTTTTAAATTTTAATATTATCTATATTATTGTATTTTATTTACTTTGTTAAATATTCCCCAATGACATTTTAATTGAATTCTAAGTGCACTCTACAGTATTGCAGGCCGTATGTGGTAAATTGGTCACACATTGGATACCTCTGACGTAGATCATTTGGGAATTCAAGGGATTGTGGAACTGAATGTTGTAAACTAGATCCATTTGTAAAATAGATCCATTCCCTATTTATCCTGTATAACTTTTGTCCATGTTTGTCCAAAAGTTCACAACTGGGAATCTGATCAATTGGAACCCTTCTTTACTTTCTCCCAATAACAAAATAGAGAAATACACTGGCTGTCCACTTATCATATCTCCTTCTTACCCCTGTGCAGCCCATCTTCTTTCCTGTCTTATGGTTTTTTGATGGCATCCTTTTTTTCCTAGTCTTTTTTCAAGTTCCTGTTTGATTCTGTGTTAATCGACTTATATTCACCATGTGTTTTTTTAGCATACTTTTTTCTTTTTCTATTTTTTTCCTCAATTTTATTTTTTTATTTGTTTATCTACTTTTAGTTTACAACATTCAGTTCCACAGTCCCCTGAGTTTCCAATTTTCTTTCCTTCTCTCTCCTTCCACCTCCCCCATTCCCCATGACATGCAATGCAATATAGGCTCTACAAATACCTTTGCATTAAGCAGTAGTCAAGCTGTAAAGAAGAATGATAACCAATGAAGTGAACAATGAGAAAGAAGGAATGAAACAACATTAAACACGAAAGAGAGAGCAAGTAATTTACTTCAATCTGCATTCAAACTCTGTAGTTCTTTTGTCTGGATGTGAATATCCTTTCCATCATGAGTCTTTTGGAGTTGTCTAATAACCTTACATTGCTGAGAAGAGCCCAGTCTATCCAAGTTAGTCATTACACACATGATGCATCTGTAATTGTGTACAAAGTTATCCTGCTTCTGTTCTTCTCTCTCAGCATCAGTTTATATATGTCTCTCTGGTTTATTATGAAGTCTGTCTGCTCCTCATTTCTTATAGCACAATACAATTCCATTATATTCATATACCACAATTTGCTTAGCCATTCCCCAATTGATGGGCATTCCCCTGATTTCCAATTCTTTGCCACCACAAAAAGAGCTGCTATAAATATTTTTGTGCAAACAGGTCTTCCTCCCACTTATATGATTTCTTTAGGAAACAGCCCTGAAGTGGTGGGTCAAAGGGCATGCACTTTTTTATAGCCCTTTCGGCATAGTTCTGAATTGCTCTCCAGAATGGTTAGATCAGTTCACAACTCTACCAACAATGAAATAGTGTTCCGATTTTTCCACATCCTCTCCAGTATTTACCATTTTCCTGTTTTGTCATCTTAGCCAATCTTACCAGTGAGGTGTGGTACCTTAGAGTTGTTTTGATTTGCATTTCTCTAATCAATAGTGATTTAGAGCATTTTTTCTTATGTTTACAAATATTTTTAATTTCTTCTTCTGAAAACTGCCTGCTCATATCCTTTGACCATTTATCAATTAGGGAATGACTTGTATTCTTGTAAATTTGACTCAATTTTCTGTATATTTTAGAAATGAGGCCTTTATCAGAGACATTGGTTGTAAAAATTCTTTCCCAATTATCTACTTCCCCCCTAATCATGGTTACATTAACTTTATGTGTAAGAAAATTTTTCAATTCAATGTAATCAAAATGATCCATTTTGCATTTTGTAATGCTCTATATCTCTTCTTTGGTCATAAATTCCTACCTTTTCCATAAATCTGACAGGCAAACTATTCCTTGCTCTCCCAGATTGCTCACAGTCTCAGCCTTTGTATCTAGATCATGTACGCATTTAGATTTTATTTTGGTATAAGGTATAAGATATTGGTCTATGCCCAGTTTCTGCCATACTATTTTCCAGTTTTCACAGCAGTTTTTGTCAAATAGTGAGTTCTTATCTGAGAAGCTAGGGTCTTTGGGTTTGTCAAATAGTAGATTACTATAGTGATGCACTACTATATCACCTGTACCTAATCTATTCCACTGATCCACCACTCTATTCCTCAGTGAGTAGCAAGTAGTTTTGATGACTGCTGCTTTATAATACAGATTAAAATCTGGTATGGCCAGGCCACTTTCTCTAGCATTTCTTTTCATTACTTCCATTGATATTCTAGACCTTTTGTTCTTCCAGATGAATTTTGTTACTATTTTTTCTTGCTCTATAAAATAATTTTCTGGTAGATTTATTGACATGGAATTAAATAGGCAAATTAATTTAGGTAAAATTGTCATTTTTGTTATGTTAGTTTGACCTAGCCACAAGGAACTGATGCTTTTCCAATTATTTAGACCTGACTTTATTTGTGTGAAAAGTGTTTCATGATTGGGTTCATATAGTTCCTTGGTTTGTTTGGGCAGGTAGATTCCCAAATATTTAATAGTGTCCACAGTAACTTTAAATGAAATTTCTCTTTCTATTTCTTGCTGTTAGACTTTGTTAGAAATGTATAGGAATGCCAAGGATATATGTGGGCTTATTTTATATCCTGCAACTATTCTAAATTTATATATTATCGCAAGTAGTTTTTCACTTGATTCTCTAGGATTCTCTAAGTATATCATCATATAATCTGTAAAGAATGATAGCTTTGTCTCTTCTTTGCCTAATACAATTTTTTCAATTTCTTTTTCTTCTCTTATTGCTACTGCTAACATTTCTAGTACCAAATTGAAAAAGAGAGGTGATAGTGGTGTAATGATACTGGGATTTGAAGGTCTTCCATGCCCCTTGAGCTTGCTGATGTAGCAGGAAGGGGTGGAGCAAGAGAACGCTGGAACCAAGCTAGTCTCCGTGCGGTGCTGACTGGAAGCGGCGTCAGAGGCAGTAGCTGCGGTTGCAACTCCTTTTGTTTTGAGTGGGCCAGAATCTCTGCTAAGGACTCCTGCTGAGGGCTGCCTGGGGCAGGAACTGCCAGGGGCCAGAGCTGCTAGGAGCGAGCTGCCTGGATGCTAAGCAGTTGCGTCCATGAGGAGAGGAGGATCTTTGCCTGAGGTAGCCTGTCCTATTTTAAGGCTTGAGGATGTGGGTGTTTACTACTTTGACCACATGTGCCAACTTCATAACTACTGTGTTGGCTTTGGCTTTCTGGTTTGGGGACTCAGTTTTCTGGTATTTAAATGAATGCACTATCTATATTTCTTATGTAGAGAGTCTGTTCCATTTTGTGATTAATAACTATATCAGCATATTTATAGTTACTGTTGGCATTGTGAATACTGCATTGCTGATACAAGTGGACATCCTTGTTTCACCCCTGATCTTATTGGAAATGCTTCTAGTTTATCCCCATTACATTTAATACTTGCTGATGGTTTTAGATAGTTGCTACTTAATATTTTAAGGAAGACTCCATTTATTCCTCTATACTCTAGTGGTTTTAATAAGAATGGGTGTTGTGTTTTGTCAAAGGCTTTTTCTACATCTATTGAGACAATCATAAGGTTTCTACTAGCTTTGTTATTTATATGATCAATTATACTAATAGTTTTCCCAGTATTGAACCATCCTTGCATTACTGGAATAAGTCCTACCTGATCAAAGCATATTATTCTAATGATAAGTCACTGTACTCTTTTTGCTAATATTTTATTTAATATTTTTGCATCAATATTCATGAGGGAAATTGGTCTATAATTTTCTTTCTCTGTTTTGGCTCTTCCTGATTTAGGCATCAGTACCATATCTGTGTCATTAAAAGAATTCGGTAAGACTCCTCCGATTTTACCAAATATTTTATAAAGTATTGGAATCAATTGTTCTTTAAATGTTTGACAGAATTTGCTTGTAAAACCATCTGTCCCTGGAGATTTTTTCCTAGGGAATTCATTGATGGCTTGTTCAATTTCTCTTTCCAAGATGGGCTTACTTAAGTATTCTACTTCCTCTTCAGTTAATCTGGGTAATTTATATTTTTGTAAATCTTCATAAATTTCACTAAGATTACCAAATTTATGGGCATACAATTGGGCAAAATAATTCCTAATTATTGTTTTAGTTTCCTCTTCATTGGAGGTTAATTCACCCTTTTCATTTTTTATACTGGTAATTTGGTTTTCTTCTTTTTTTTTTTTATCAAAATGACTAAAGGTCCTTCAATTTTATTGTTTTTTTCATAAAACCAGCTTCTAATTTTATTTATTAGTTCAATAGTTTTCTTAATTTCAATTTCATTCACCTCTCCTTTGGTTTTCAGCATTTCTAATTTAGTATTTAATTGGGGAATTACAATTTGTTCTTTTTCTAGCTTTTTCAGTTGCATGCCCAATTTATTGATCTCCATTCTCTATATTCTATTCATGTATGCATTCAGAGATATAAAACTTCCCCTAAAAACTGCTTTCACTCCATGCTGCAAGTTTTGATATGTTGTTCCATTATTGTCATTCTCCTGAATGAAATTACTGATTGTTTCTATGATTTCTTGTTTGATCTACTCATTCTTTAGGATTAAATTATTTAGTTTCCAATTTGCTTTTAGTCTATCTTTCCATGTCCTTTTATTACATATAGTTTTTATTGCATCATGATCTGAAAAGAATGCATTTAGTATTTCTGCCTTTCTACACTGGATTGTAAGGTTTTTATGCCCTAGTACATGGTCTGTTTTTGTGTATATGCCATGTACTGTTGAGAAGAAGGCATATTCTTTCTTATCCCCATTCAATTTTCTCCAGAGGTCTATTACATCTACTTCCTCTAATAATCTCTTCACCCTCTTAACTTCTTTCTTATTTACTTTGAGGTTATATTTATCAAGTTCAGAGAGGGGGAGATTGAGGTCCCCCACTAATATATTTTTGCCATCTATTTCTTCCTCTAACTCCCTTACCTTCTCCTCTAGGAATTTGAATTCTATACTACTTGATGCATATATGTTTAAGAATAATATTGCTTCATTGTCAGTAATGCCTTTTAGCAAGATATAGTTTCCTTCCTTGTCTCTTTTAATTAGATCTATTTTTGCTTTTGCTTTATCTGAGATAAGGATTGCTAACCCTGCTTTTTTTACTTTAACTGAAGCATAATATGTTCTATTCCCGCCTTTTACCTTTACCTTATGTGTATCCCCCTGTTTCAAATGTGTTTCTTGTAGACAGCATATTGTAGGATTATGTTTTTTAATCCATTCTGCTATTGGCCTCCATTTTATGAGGGAGTTCATCCCATTCACATTCACAGTTATGGTTACTACATGTATCATTCCCTCCATCCTATTCCCTCCCCCATTTATGCTTTCATTTAGACCTTCACCTACTTAAGAGTTTTCCTTTTGACTGCCACCTCCCTCAGTATTCCCACCCTATCAACCCCCCTCCTTTTCCTACCCTTCCTCCTTCTAACAACTGCCCCTTTCCTTTCCCCTTTCCCCTCCTAATGCCTTCTCCATTCTTCATCCTTAGTATTTTGTTTATGACACTGCTCTCTCTTAGTTCTCATTGTACCTGTCAAATCATTTGTCAATCCAATCACAAGCAGCTCTCCTGAGGACTGCTGCTGTGAATAACTTTAAGGACCTAATTTCATAGTATAGCGACCTCTCTATTCAGCAACAAACTAAAGCAAAATGTTCAAGAAACTAAAGCATAACATTCACAACAATCTAACCAAACAAATTATTGTGAAGGTGGCCACATAATCTTAAACAAAACACAGCATTCAGTAAGCCACAATTTCTTCAATCAATATAAAATATCAAAGTCAAGTCTTCTTTCATCTTGACTCCAGACTGGCTTCCAATCATCCTTAGCTATTCATCCTTAAGTGGAAGCTGGAAGTACAAACACCATCCACCCCTAGGTCACAGTAAGTTACAATATCATCAGTCAGCACTAAGTACCCAAGCAAAGTCTTCTTTCATCTTAAGTAGAGGCTGACTTCCAAAGCCCATGGCTCCTCTTCCATGAGCTGACCCCTCCCAGCTCTAGCCTGGATTCACAGGGAGGCAGCTTCCTCAGGTCTTGCCTCAATTCACCTGACTCTCAACTCTTGCCTGGTTTCAGAGGTAGGCAGCTCTTCACTACTGTTCCATTTTGCAATTAATGGGGATTGCTCCACTTCAAGCTCTTCACAGTTTCTGTTTCTAGGAAAACAAAGCTCAACAGGGCTACAACAATTTTTACACATATTATCAGTACTATCATCTCAATTAATTCACTTTCTGTCTGAGAAACCAATACAGAACAAGAGATAGGACTTCTGTCTGAGAAATCAACACAGACAGAGCACCAACATCACAAACATTCTCTCTCTCTCAATTCTTCTCAGTCCAAGCTTGTGCTAGAGCTTGTATCTAGTCTGCTCCTTTTTGTTCCATCCTTCCTGTTCTATCCTTCCTGTTCTACTCTTTCAACAAGCTCTTCCCATCATGGGCTCCATGTTATGATATTAGGCCTATTAAAGGCGGGGGAGGTCTCCAAACTCCCTTAGGCCTATTAAGGGCAACATAATGTAAACTGTTTCCAGCAAAGACTTGACACAATAAGAAGCCAGATTCAAAGGCATTTGAATAGCTGAAACAGGCAGCAAAGTATTACTTTGCTTGCCATTACACCACACCTCAGCCTTCTTTGTTGGATCATGGTATCTATCCTGTCTCTTGCCTGTAGGTATACCTCAGGGCTCTATCCTTTGCCTCATTTTTTTTCTCTCTCTATTTACTGGCCTCGTCAGTACTAGGGGTATTAGTGTCATGACAATGTTCATGACTTCTAAATCTATATATACAGTCCTAATTCTCTCTCTTCAGTTCCAGGCTCACATTGCCAACTGTCTATTAGACATTTTGAAATAAATGCAGTAACAATATTTTAAATACATATACAAAATGGAACTCATCTCTGCACCACCACCGCTCACCAAAATAGAACCATCCTACCAGTGATGTAGGTTCACAATTTCAATGTACCTGACTCCTCAGTTTCACTCACCCTACAAATTGAGGTAGATGCCAAATTTTGCTATTGCAACTTTCTCACTATCTCTTCCCTACAAACCTTTCTTTCCATCCACATAGTTACCACCATAGCTTAGGACTTCATTACTTCTTAATTGGCCTATTAAAATAGTATCTTAATTCATGTTTTCACCTCGTACATATTTCTACTTACTTCAATTTCTCTTATATGCAGGTGCCAAAATGATTTTCCTATAGCATATTTCTAACCATGTTCTTTCCCTACTCAATAAACTCTATAGGTTCCCTATTACTTCTAGAATCAAATAAAAAGTACTCTGTTTCCCTTCTAACTTCATATCTCTAGCACAAATTACTGTGCCTGGACCATATATTGAGTTCTGTGTGTGTGTGTGTATGTGTGTGTGTGTGTGTGTGTGTGTGTGTGTGTGTATGAACTTGATAAATGCCAGGAAATGAGGATTTCCATATACAAAGAAGAACGGAAAAAAAGTAGATTGTATGTGAAACTACTATTCTCCATTAAAAATAGCTTTTTTTAAAAAAAAATTTAAAATGCATTTAATATGTTAGTGCCAAAGCTGTTCTGCCTGCTTGTGTTTCTCTGGGAATTTCCACTTTCAAAAAATATTTTATCGATGTTCCTATCATTTTTTTAAAAATCACAATCATCCCCCATCCATTCACCTAATGAGCATGGTCAAGTAAAACAAAAATATTTACCATTTCTGAAAGTGTATTTCTCATTCTTCCCCTCTATCTCATCAACTCTATGGAAGCAAGTTTCATTATTGATTTTCTGGAGTCATGATTGATCAATGCATTGGCCAGTTTTTCAAAGTAATTTTTTCCTCTCAAGTTTTAGTCTTTCATTCTTCATTCATAGTCTCCATTCTCCTGGTTCTTCTCATCTCACTCTTCATCAATTAATACAAGTGAGTCTCCCCATTTTTTCCTGTATCAGTTTCAACACTTATATCAAAATATTCCATTAAATAATTTTCGTACCATAGTTTGTTTTGCCCATCACTCATCTAATGATTATCTCTAGTTTTTAGTTCTTTGTTTTAACAAAAAGTACTACTATTAACTCCTTTGTACATATATTTCCTTTCCCTCTTTGGTGTATAAGTACCTAGCTAGTAGTGTTATTGTGAAACTTTATGTATATGTGTATATATGTGTGTATACATACATGCACACATATACATTTAGACACACATGTGCTTGTGTGTATGTATACACTTTACAGATTTGGGTGATGTACTTATAAATTACCAGAATAGCTGTAAAAGTTCACAGCTCCATCAATATTGTTTTATTATGATGATTCTATGTCCTTCCAAGAATCATCATTTTTATTTTTTACCGTCTTAGCAGTCTAAAACAACACCATTTATTTGGAATATTCTAGAAGACACTGATGACATACACCCTACCAACATAAATCAATCAAATCTAGAGTATTTCATATATTCAGTTCTCAGATTTCAGCAACATGCTATCTCCAAATAGCCAAATATTGATGTAATAGTTTAATGCTCCAAAAGTCAAGTCATGTTAGCATAGAAGTGTATGTAAAAAATTATATGAAAATATTATAATTAAACTAATTCATCCCTGATTTTCCCTTAGGTGCCTTCAGTCTCTACATGAACAATGTGCACAGAAAGAGCCAAACTAACAAATAGTAACCCTAACATCCATCTCCCTTTTATATAGGGAAGAATAAGTGAAATTTCCAAATAGATGGGTAGGGTGGACAAGAGTTGTGGGGGGAGCTGAGAGGTAATGTCACAGGACTTGAGGACTAGAGAAAGCAAAAAGACACTCATTCAAATGACCACTACATGAAACTGAAGTGGATTAGCACTTAAAAAGGAAGTTAAGTTAATCATTCATTTCTAGCCACTGTACAGTGCTTTTAAAAAAGAAAAATGCACATTAACAAATACCTCTGAGAAAGCCAACAGGCTTCAGGTGAATGTACTGCTGGGGTAATCTCACATTATTCTCATCCAGGAAGACTTACCTGCACTCTCCTGAATCACATTCTATTTAAAGTCAATTAGAAACAGAGGTTCTGATCAATATCTTTAGTTAAACACACACTGTTGTGTCTTATAGAAAAACCTAGATTGTTAGAAAACCTTACTGTGCAACAATCAATGAGTTTCTCAATTACAAGCATAAAGCATATGCTAATGAGTCATTCTGGCTTGATTCACAAGTATCCACCCTTCAAAAAAACATTTAGCATTTATTTCAGAGGAACCAGTAACATTTAAAGTTCAGGTACATTATGTTTACAGTGAGAAACCAGAAAAAAAAAGTTACTATAGCTTTCATGGAACTGTGAAGAGTAAAAAAGATAGCTGAATTTACTATTTTAAAAATTAAAGAACCTGTGAATTATTCTAATGAAATTTAATACGCAGAAAATCCATCCCTTGGTTAACTTGTGGATCATTTTCAAAGACGGAAGACATACAAATCATCTATTTGTTGGTAAATCTCAAATGTAAATACTGTCAGGTTTCTTTTCTACTGTCAGGTCTTTTTGCCTTGGCATGTCCAGATCCCCAGCTTATATCACCAACCAACCACCATACTGAATTGTTCTTGGTGGCTAAAAGACCCTCTATTGTAATCCCTGACAGCCATCAATTTTCCCTCTGAGAAAATCAGCACAAATCATGGTAGAAATGAACATGTTATTGGAGACATATCTGCTATTCCATATCCGAAGTTGTATTATGGGTTCCATAACTCCATTCAAGATGCCTGAAGTCCCATCTTTTTCATCCCATCCTGATATCCAGCATGATTGAGTGGGTTTAAACATCATTTCTGCATTAAGTGAACATACTGGTCTTATTTTTTTCATTAAATATGAGTGGGGTTTGCAACTTCATAAGAGCAATTTCACTGTTTTTGGTATTAGAATCATAACTTGGATGAGAAATTATTTTTTGCACTTCCATAGAATATCACAGACTATCTCAAAATTCCTGCAAATGTTGTCCAATACTGGGAACTGGAAATAGGTTTTTACACTCAGCGAGTTGTTATTACAACCCATTTAAGAGTGATAATAGAGCCACCACATACATGGACACCTTGGACATGAAGGCTGACTTGCCATGGCCATTCTTCTAGAATAGCATTTGTCCCACCTGTAATCCTGTTCAATCTGTTCACCCTCATTGCTGTGCCACATTCTATGAATCAGAGAGATCCCAGCTTTTGAGAAAACAGACATTACTGCTATTATTGTAGAGTTTTTCATATAAATCTATATTTCCAATATTCATACTCCATATAGTTTGTGGTACCACTATCTTCTGTTATTCCTTGACTAGAGTGAAGACTATCCCTGTTATACCTCATATCTTTCCATAGTAATCGTCTTAATCATCTTGGAATTTGTTGTGAAATGAGGAAACCTGAAGGATAGATTTTGGTCCATAGAGGTAAACCCAGTGGTTCATATCCTCACCACTGATACAATGTGGTATTCCCTCATACCAATTAGTTGGACTGATACAAATTCCTGAGGTTCCACATTCTATTTCAGAATCTGGACAGCTATTTTTCATAAACTTCCAAAAAAAATAATAGTTGCAATCATAGCACCAAGTAATACTACCCTAATGCTAATTGCAACATATATTATTTTCTTAGCCTTTGAAGTAAACACTATCCTAGATGAAAATTTTGATTATATATGGACTGCTGTTGGTGTCGAAGTATGAAAAAGAATACTTGGGATGAACTGTGGTACCGCTGAAGGACAATGTATAGCTGGATAAAGTACATAAGCATTAGTATTCACAAAATGTCCTAGGGAATTGTTTTCCAGCTGATAACCTTGGTTTTCAATCAGGCAATCTAAAGTATTTAGAGAATTCCTAATGACATAACATCCATGCCATCTTTGCCTACTGAAATTTTCCACAAATAGCTAGCTGAGTCAGAAAATTTAGTTCTCACACTCAGCGCTAATCCAGAGATAACTAAGATGGTTTAAACTCTTAAGAAGATCTAGGAGCTTTTATACGTCTTCTACTCAGAATCATCTCCAGAGAGCAGAGACAGTTTTTTTTGTTTTTTTTTTTTACTTTCATTTGTCTCCCCAACACAACACAATCACTGGCCCATAGTTGGCATTAGAGAAATGAAGTGATGTGTTCAAGATCGCACAATGAGTAGCCAAGCCAGGACTTGAATATAAGATCCACATGTTTCCTTGAAACACGTCTTTCTTATTTTTCTTCTTCATTGATTTCAAGATGCTGGGGAAAGAAAATATTCAGGAAAAATAATATTCAGAAAAGTTATCTGGGAATTTTAGTGGACTGTAATCTGACTATGAGTGAGCAATATCATGTTACAGCCAAAAAGCTAACAAAATCTAGAGATGCATTAAAAGGGATCTACCTTCCAGGAACAGGCCTCTGTGTATTCTGCCTAGGGAGATAGCATTAGGAATTTTGTGCTCCTGCTTGGAGCACCAAAGTTTAAAAAAGTTGCTAAGATGGAAAGAGTCCCAGGGAAGGTGAGGGGTCACAAGTCTATGTCATGTGGGGATTAATTGAAAGAGATAAACATCTTTATCCCAAAGAAGAGAAGACACAGGAGGGGCATGCTAGCTGTCTTCAATTATTTGAAAAGCTGTCATAGGCAAAAGAAATTTAGATTTGTCTTGTTTGACCTCAGAAGGCAAATCTAGAAGCAACAGAGTGGAAACTGCAGAGACAAATTTAGGCTTGATATCAGGAAAGACTTCATAAGCGTTCAAGCTACCAAAAGCAGAAGAAGCTGACTAAAGAAATGATGAGCTTCCTCTCCACGATTGCCCCTCTTCATATACAGTCTCAATGACTACTTGTCAGGCATGTTATGAAGACAATTCCCTTCACATTTACATCAAACTAAATGTCCACTAAGGTGTCTTGAAACTCTCCAAGTCAGTGATTTTGATTTTATGCTTCACCTTTGTCTACACACAAAGTAAAAGGTTAAGAGAGATTGCAGTGCTTTGAATCTTCTGGCTATTTCCATCACCAAGATTTTTTTTTTATTTATTTAACCTAAATTGTGTGATAATTACCTCAATTTTCACTTTACATGTGTAGAAAAAGCAATAGTCATTTTTTCTCCAAGTCTTTGTATTGTGCCGATTCTTATAATGCCTCCTTGCTCTATCTATTTTGGGTTTTTGTTAATAGAAAAATGCTTTCACAATAATTAATACAATTATAATTTGATTAATTCCCTAATTCTCTTAGAGTTAATAGTGAGAAAAACTACAGAAAAAGAGGAAGAATAATAGAATTAGATCTTGAAAACCTCATGCTCAAGTCCCAGTTTTTACATTTATCATATTAGCTTTGGGAATTTTGGTAGTCTTCACTTTGCTTCATTTTTCTCATCTAAAAAAAATGGAAACAACAATATTTTTACTATCTCATAACGTGAAATTTTTATAGTGTTTTAAGGTTTTAAATTACAATGGTTCATCTCACTGAATCCTCTGAATCATCCCATAGAATAACAATAATGTTACTATATAAATGTACTTGTGTGTGTGTGTGTGTGTGTGTGTGTACAGATAAGGGAAATAAAGAACAATAAAGTTAAGTGATTTGCTCAGGGTCACATGGCTACCACATTGAGAGAATGGAATTCAAACCCAGGTTTTCCTAATTCCAAGTCTGACATTCTTCCTAGTACAGACTGCTTTCCTCACAGGACTTTTTTTTTAACAAATATGTAAATTATCTTAATATAAAGCACTATAAACATCTAAATTACATTAGCACAAAGTAGATATCTTTGGACTCAATCAATTCTTGAAGATATTCTATTGTCACAAAAAATATGTTGCAATCTATGGCTATGAAAGTTCTATGTACACCCGTGAAATCACATTGAAATATTGTAATGAAGGAATGCAAAATCTGTGTTGTTTGTGTCACAATAATGTTACATTCAGCCAAACACCACTGTCAGTCAGACATTTTACTTAAGGACAAATTTATGAACTTTAAGCCTTTAGGTTATTTAATCAATTTTTTTAAATTTTGTGTTGTTACTAGGATTTTGATGAGTTCTAGAATTACCTCAAAGCCAGCAGATGTATTTAGAAAAGAGAAAATTGAATTTACATGAATTTGATGTACTAATGTACTTTTAAATTTCATTGGCTTCTCTTTTATTTTCCATTTTTGTCAGCATTTTCCCAGAACTGTATAAAAATATATATCTGGGCACAGATGTTTCAACTGTGCAGAAGTCCTAATATTTAAATAAACAGATGGTGTGCAGCAGTTGGAATAGATGTGATCATTTACAATATATATAACTAGCTTATCTGTAAACTACCATTACTCAGCAGCATACATACTCCATTCTAAAGGAAATAAAAAGCATAGTTTTCAAAATTAGTAGTTTCCTCATAAATACAGGAGATCTTTCACATTTAGAGAATACATTATATAGCTCAGCACCAGTATGAAAGTCCATGAATATCATAATATACTGAGAGTAAAGGAAAGGGATGAGGTGGTGTGGGGGAGGGGAGATAGTAGGAAGGGTGAGGACACCAAAGAAACTTGTGGACTGAAAAGAGTATTACTCTTTCTTTTTTTTTTTCCTTTTCCCTATTCCATTCATGTTCTCCTAGAGTGAGGTAAAGAAAATATCATAGTAACATAGCATTTAGAGCCAGAGGTACCCTATGGATGACATAGTCCAATTTCACCTCCCACCTTGCATTTTACAGATGAAGAAACTGAAGTTTAGAGAGGCTAAAGGATTTATTGAAGATGACGTACGTAGCAAGTAGTTGTGCTAGTGTTGAAGCATTTAACTATGGGGATCATAATTTGGACAAAGGAAAAAGAGGCCAGACAACGAAAAGGAGAAAGTTGAAGAGGTTTCAAGTTAAAAAGAGAGGAAGAAGAAAAGTTTTCTTGGGTGGGAGTAGAGGTGAAAAATGTCAAGTGTAGAAATTTTAATTAGAAGAGACCTTCAAAATCACAAAGGCACTGATGATATCCTGGAGAAAATGAAGAGGTTAGTATTAAAGAAAGAAAGATTTTAATTAGATAGTAAAGAGAGAGGGGGTGAAACTAAAAAAGAGAGAAGAGAAATAAATGTCAGTGAAGAGTAAGGAATAAACCAATTTCTCCTTTTTCTTTTGTAGAAGCTTGTTGTTGAGTGGTTTTTCAGTCATGGTTTACTCTTGCTTACCCCATTTGGGGTTTTCTTGGCAAAGATACTGAATGGTTTGCCATTTTCTTCTCCAGCTCATTTTAGGATGAGGAAACTGAGGCAAATAGCCTTAAGTGACTTGCCCAGGGTCACATAGATAGTGTCTGATGTCACATTTGAGTTCACATCTTCCGAAATTCAGGTCTCATGTTCTATCTGCTGCACCACCTAGCTGCCCATGCAGGTAAGGTTAGGGGGCGAGAAAGGAACTGACTCAGACAGGGAAGTAAGAGATGAAGTGTCTTCTGGACAGAGATAAGATTCTGTGACTGTAGGATGAAAACATATAGAATGAGCAGGAGTTTATTAGTAATTGAGCTAGTTTCCAGAGAGCACAGTATAATAGTGGACAAAGGAGGTTAAAGCCTATAGGAGAGTAGTTATGGATTACCTGGATGTCAACCAAACATGGGACAGAAACAAAGTAAAAGGTGTTTTCACCTTGATACATGGTGATTCAGTAACAGGAATTAGGAAAGCAGAAGGTGTAAATTTGTAAAAGGGAAAAGTGTGAGTTGATGAACCCTCTCTGAGGCCTGTGACCCAAATCCAAAGGGCATATTTTGGTGTCTGCTATGAGTCAGGCACTAGGCTTAATGCTGAGGGTACAAAGACAAAAGAAAAAACAATCCCTTCCCTCAGGAAGTTCATATTTACTAGGAGGACACAAGACATAAAAGATATATAGCATTATTTTGATGAGGGGAAAGCATCAACAGGTAGGAAGATCAAGAATGGTTTCCAAAAGGAGATGGCTTAAAGAAAGAACTTTCTATTCTAAGGGTCAGGAATAACTAGGAATTATGTTCCATGCATCCATTATGCAGGGACCATTTCTGCAAAAGAACACAGATAATTAATGAAATGACACCTTGAAAGCATGATAATTATTTCCTTAATGCAGGGAAGTTTTTCTAAACCTAATCATAACTTCCCAATGGGATACTTGTGATAACGTATAAAGCACTGGACTTATAGTTATGTTGGCTGAGATCCCCATCAGAAATATACTGTGTGACCCTGAACAAGTCACATCTTCTCCAAGCCTTAGTCTTCTCAAATATAAAATAGGAATGATGCTTATAATACCTGACACAGAGGGTTTTTGTCTAAAAAGTACTATGGAAATTTGAGATCTTGCTGCCATTTAGGGACCAGATATGCAACTACATGAGATAGATGTTCATTGCTTGAAAAGATGAGGGAGGCTTAGAATCCAAGCTCTCGGATTTTTCAGGATACATATTCTTACCCCAAAGCACATAGACATGGGAAGTGTTACTCTATCTTTATCTGGCAATTGGTTCTAGGTTCAGGCTCTATGCAATGCAGTTCTGTGCCTTGTGGATACTACCTATGCTAAGCAATCAATAGACCTCCATGGTCTTATGGGGAATGGTGCCAGAACAATGAACCAGATATTAATGACAGTCATCAGGACTCAATTATGAGGTCCTCTAATGCAAAAAAAAAAATGTATAGGAATTTCTTTCCTCCAATGTGGGTGGCCTTTAGCTTCCTGGTTATGTGAGAAGGGAGGATGACCTCTCTAGGAGCAATTCCATTTTGAAAGGAGAGTTAACTAAATTAAATATCTTTCTAATTGTAGAACTAGAAGGGATTTTTTTTTGAAAGCATGGTAGGCTTCAGCATTTATTTCTTATTGAAAGAAATTATGGTATAGCTATGAAGATACTGGACTTGGAGTCAGGGAGAACTAGGTTCAAATTCCTCTTTAGAATTTTTTTTTTTTTAGGATACTGGACAAGTCATTTAAATTGTTTAATATTTCTCAATTATTGGGGAATGTTGCAGCTGCAAAGTAACCTTCAGATTGTGCGCTTCACACCTCTGAGAAGGAATGAGATGACAGCCATGAATTGCCTGGCATGAAATTACAGAAATTTTGATCCCCAGAGTTGAAAGGCACCTTAGAGGTCCACCACTCCAAGCCCTACCTGAAGTATAAATTCCTGCTGTTCCTGGCAGGTGATCATATAGTCTCTAGCTAAAGAACTCCAGTGAAAACTGTCATATGAGAAGTTATTTCATTTTTGAACAGTTAATTTTTTTCAGGAAATATTTCTTTATATTCAGCTGACAATGACTCTATTAGAACTAACATGGATTAATCCCTGGTTGTGCTCTGTAGAGTCAAGAAGAATAAATCTTATCCATTTTTTCATAAAGTGTTATCCATATATCCTCTCTTCAAATGCTTAAAAACAAAGACCACATCCCTCTTGAATCTATCTTTCTACAAATTAAACACTCTAGTTTCTTAAGTTATTGTTGTTGCTCAGTCAAGTCCCAATGGAACATAGCATACCGTGGGATATTATTGGCAAAGATACCGGGGATAGTTTGTCATTTCTTTCCCAGTGGATTAAGGCAGCAGAGGTGGAGTGACTTCCCTAAGGTCATATAGCTTGTATGTGTCTGAGACCAGATTTTAAATCAGGTGTAGCCTGACTCTAAGCCCAGCTCTCTATCCACTGAACCACCCAATTATCCTCTAGTTTCTTCTACAATCCTTGAAACGATATTCTTTCTAGTCAGCTCCCATTTCTGTCTTCTTCTTTGTCTGTATCTTTGAGGAATGCTGGTGAGTGTTTAACTACTGGTTCTCTAAACAACATATTTTCAAGTTTAATCTGAATTAATATTTTCTCTCTCATTTTCTTAAGTTTAGATAACTGGGGGGGAAAGTTCTGACTTATAATATTTGCTGATTTCTTTGGAGTAAACACTCCCAATGAAAATTTTACAATCTGCTATCAAGTTGACTCCAGGACACCACTTTTAATCTCAAAAATGCAAAACTCAATACAATAACCAAAAAGTTGACTGGCCAGGTGAGAATCCACTCCACGTGGGGTGGAGAGGAAGGGAGTTGTCATCTCTGTCTTTCTAGGCATTTTATTTCAGATAATACTGTCCTGATATATAAGGGCTTACTAATTTTTAGAGAGACTACAAGAACCATAAATTTTTCAAAATACCACAATAGTTTGGCAGGAGAGCCTTTTTTAAAATCGTATTTAATTGTTTCCCCAATTATATCTCAAGACAATTTTTAGCATTCATTTTCATAAGGTTTTGAATTTCATTTTTTTCTGCTTTCTCTCATCATTTCCCCTCTCCTGAAAATGGTAGGTAATTTGATATAGGTTATACATACGCTATCACAGAAAAATATTTCCATATTATTCACAATTGTGAACTAAAAAAAAACATATCGAAAGGGAAAAACCATGAAAAAAAAATAAATGTAAAGAGTATGCTTTGATTGAGAGCCCATCAGTTCTTTTTCTGGATGTGGATAACATTATTCTTCCTGATTCCTTTCTTGGATCATTTTGTGGCTGAGAAGAAGTGAATCATTCATAGTTGATCATCACACAATGTTGCTGATACTGTGTACAATATTTTCCTGGTTCTGCTCATTTCACTTTGCATCAGTTCATATAAATCTTTCCAGGTTTTTTCTGAAATCTGCCTGTTCATCAGTATTCCATTACATTCATATACCAGCTCTTTCAGGCATTCCTCAATTGGTGCATATCCCCTCAATTTCCAATATTTTGCCACCAGGAAAGGGGCTACTATTAAAATTTTGCGCATGTATTTTTTTTCTTTTTCTTTCTCCCCCCCCTTTTTTTTTTATCTCTTTGGGATATAGGTCTAGTAGGGGTATTGCTAGATCAATGAGTATGCACATTTTGATTGCCCTTTTGGCACAGTTCCAAATTGCTTTTGAGAATAGTTGGATCAGTACACAACTCCACCAACAGTGCGTTAGTGTCCCAGTTTTCCACATTCAACATTTATCATTTTCATTTTTTTGAGATATTAGCTAATCTGATGGGTGTGAGGTGGTACCTCAGAATTGTTTTAATTTACATTTCTCTAATCAAAAGTGATTTAGAATACTTCTTGATATGCCTATAGATATCTTTGATATGCCGATAGATGTCTTTGGTTTCTTCATCTGAAAGCTGCAAGGACATATCTTTTCATCATTTATAAATTAGGTGATGGCTTGTATTCTTTTAAACGTGACTCAGTTCTCTAAATATTTGAGAAGGTTTTTGTTTTATGATCCACTCTGCTATCCACTTCCATTTTTTAGGAAAACTCTTCCCATTCACATTCACAATTATGATCACTAACTCTATATTTCCCTCCATCATATTTTCCCTCTGCTTTGTCCTCCTTGACAGTGTTTTGCTTCTGTCTATCACTTCCCCCTGCCTACCCTCTCTTCTGTAAGTGCCCCTCCCTTGACTTAATTTGCTCCCCTCCTACTTTCCTGTCAGATAAAATAGATTCCTATAATCAATCAATAGTGTATATTATTCCCTCTTTGAGTCAATAGTCATGAGGGTAAGGTTCAAGCAATGTCCATCATCTATGCTCCCATCTTTTACTCCACTGTTACGAGGTTTTGCACCAATTTATGAGAAACAATATACCCCATTCTCACTCCCCCTTCCTTCCTCACCTAGTGAACTCCTCTTTCTCATCTGTTAATTGTTTCTGTCATTCCCTCAAATTCGCCTTATACCTGTACCCTCTTTCTATGTATATCCCTTCTAGCTGTAGTACTAATGGCACAATTTATAAGAATTGCCAGTATCTTCCCATGTAAGTTTCAAACAGTTTGCTTCATTGAACTCCTTTTGTTTTCTTTTCCCATTTTACCTTTTAAGACTTCTCTTGCATCTTCATATTAGAGATCAATTTTTTTTGTCTTCAATTCTGGTATTTTCCTTATGAAATCTTGAAATTCTTTTATTTTGTTGAATGACCATTTCATACTTCCCCCAAAAAAATTATGCTTAATTTTGTCAGGTAGGTGATTCTTGGTAGCTCCTTTACTTTCCAGAATTTAATGTCCCATGACCTCTGATCCTTTAATGTTGCAGCAGCTAATTCCTATGCAATTCTGATTGTGGTTACCCAATATTTGAATTTTTCCTTTCTAGCTACTTGCGGTGTTTCATTTCTTGGCCAGATAGTTGTTTGGGGTTTTTATTTTGGGATTTGTTGTTGTTGTTGTTGTTCAGTTGAAGATGCGAGAAAACTATGTTTATTTGTTTGTTTGTTTGTTTGTTTTTTAGTTTTTCAACATTCATTTTCACAAGATTTTGAGGTCCAAAATTTTTCCCCATCTCACTCCTTCCCCCAATCCAAAAGAAGTGGATTCTGATTGGCCCTTCTCCCAATCTGCCCTTCCTTTTATCACCTAACTTCTCTTATCCCCTTTCCCTTCTATTTTCCTGTAGGGCAAGATAGATTTCTATACCCAATTGACTGTATATCTTATTTCCCAGTTACATATAAAAACAATTTTTAACAATCATTTTTAAAAAACTTTAAGTTCTAAATTCTCTCCTTTCCACCCTCCTTAGCCACCATCATTGAGGAGATGAACAATTCAATAAAGGTTATAGTAGTAGTCATGTAGTCATGCAAAAGACTTCCATAATAGTCACATTGTTAAAGATTAAGTATATTTCCCTTCATTCTATTCCATCCCTTGTTTATTCTATTCACTTCTTTGACCCTGTCCTCCTCAAAAGTGTTTGTTTCTGATTACCCCTCCCCCATTCTGCCCTCACCTTTTATCTTCCCCTGCTCTTATTCCCTTCCCCTCTACCTTCCTATAGGGTAAAATAAATTTCCATGCCCAATTGAGAGTATATGTTATTTCCTCTTTAAGTCAAATCTGATGAGAGTAAGGTCCACTCATACCTTCTCACCTTCCCCCTCTTCTCCACCATGAAAGGTTTTCTTGCCTCTTTTATGTCAGATAATTCACTCCATCCTATGGCTCTCTTTCTCCTTCTTTCAGTACAGTCTTCTCTCACCTCTTAATTTTATTTTTTAGGGGGCGGAGCCAAGATGGCAGCATAGCAGCAGCAACACATCGCAGCTCTCACATAGCCACCCCAAAATACCCATAAAATAGGACTCTAAACCAATCCTGGAACTCCAAAACGCACACAAAGATACTTCCCACTAAAGTCAGCTCGGCTACAAGGAACCATATCAGCCCTGCAAACCAAAACCAGCCTGGCCTGAAGCAGTGGCTGTGCCCCGGGGGCGGCTGGACGGGAGGAGCTCAGAAGCTTCAGGTGAGCGGATTAGCGGCAGCTGTGAATGGGATTTGTGAAAGGGGGAGATAAGCCGTCTGGCCAGAAGGCATCCAGAGCGGAAAAGCAAAAAGCAGAGGTTTTGCACCTGCCTCGGCTTTGCAGCTTCCCACCCGCGGCCTGCAGGTAGCAGGGGGACTGAGCGATTTTTCTCGGCCAGCTCTCGCATTGAGTGGCCTGGATCCGGATCGCC
>CM053580.1:487568444-487595768 GCA_028627135.1 Pseudochirops cupreus
ATAAAGTATGGAATCTGCAAATACTTTCACATTGGACATTACTCTGGTTGTAAAGAAGGGTTGTAACTGATGGAGTGAACAATGGGAAAAAAGAAACAAATTCAAACATGGAAAAGAATGAGAGCATGTAGATTGCTTCAGATTCCATTTAAACTCTGTTCTTGATAGATTGATTTTCTAAAAGCAAACTTCTGAATTATCTGGCTCCTGTCTGCTCAGTAGTTTTCTGACCAGCTCCCCTTAGGCTGTTCCCTCATAATTCCTACTCAGCAAAGTGAGAGAAGACAAAGAAAGATGGAGAGACAGAGACAGGGAGACCAGAGAGATAGAGACAGAGGGCTCCTTTCCAACCCTTTGCTATTGTGCACATAGATTCCTCTATCAGTAACAGTTATTCCAGATGAGCTTCTCCCTAGGTTCTCCCCAATTTACCCAATCTCCTAGCCAAACAATCTGACTTAAAGAGATGTTTTGAGGGCACACATCATATTGCTAGCCCAAGGCACAAAATCGCTATAAGCACATTATGATCAAAGACAATTTGAGCTAGTAAAATCTCCAAATGTAGACATAATAGAGTTAAAAAATGGGAAGCACTGCTCTATGTTATTTTTTGTCATTGTTGTTGTTGTTGTTTTGTTGCTGTGTGAAACCAACAACAACAGGTTGTTGGCAACAAGGGTTACCAGATAAAGGAAGCAAGATTCTCAAGAGGCCTTAGGTTTTCTGTGTCTGTATTTCACTTGGACCCAGGGACCAAATATAGCTATATACCCATATATGTACATGTGCATACACATACACATATACACACATGCACAATACATACATACATATATACCATATATGCGTATGCGTACATATATATACACAACATAAAATACATACACATACATATATATCATATATAGCTGTATATATCCCTTCATAGCATTATTATTAGCCCTAGATTTGTTCTGTCATTCAATAAGCAAAAATTAATCAAGTGTTTAATATGTGTGAGGTACTGTATGCTAAGGCCTGAGCAAACAAATACAGCATTTGAGGGGGGACCTCCCTCACTTCTAGGAGTTCACATTCTAATTGGAAAACAAACATGAAAGTAAATAGAGACATTCGAGATATGTAGTCAGTGGAAGATAATCTCAGAAGAAAGGACATAGCAACTGGGTGGGCAAGAAAAGACCTACGGAAGAATTTGAGCTGAAACTTGAGGGAAACCATAGAAACTAAGAGAGAAGAGAGGTCAAATTCTAGTCATGGGTACAGCCAGTGCAAAGAAAACAGAAAATGAAATGTCATGTGAAAGGTCATTATGACTAAAGAGTAGAGCACCTAGAGGGGAATCTAATGTAAGGAGATGGAAAGGTATGAAAGAGTAAAGTTGTGACAAGCTTTAAATATGAAATAGAACAATTATATTTGACCCTGGTGGTATTAGGGAGGCTCTAGAGTTTATAGACAAAAAGAGTTGTGGCCTAGTTAAACTTAATGTGAGTAAAATTACTTTGTCAGCTGAGTGTAAGATGGATTTGAGTGGGGAGAGGTATGAAGCAGACCAATGAAAAGTCCTAATAATGGTTTAGGCAAGCAATGATAAAAGTGGTGTTGATGAATGGACAATGGGGATATGAAGATTACAGGATATGAAGGTAAAAATGCTAATTATTTGTCAACATATTGAATAGGTGGAGAAAATGAGAGTAAGGAGATAAGGATGACCCTGAGCTTGCAAGCCTGTGTAACTGGGATGATGTTGGTATCTTCAAAATATAAAGAAGTTCAGAAAAAGAAAACAACCTAGGATTCTGGAGAAAATTTAAAAAATATTGTTTTGGTAATTTATCGTGTATGTTTTGTGAAGAAATTTACTCATATTTTCAACAGCAAAACTTGGAGCTTAGTACTGAGACCTAGGATTCTTATCAAGGAAAGGAGCTGAAATTTGTTCTAGCTCTGTTCATATTTTAATGACTAAATTAACTAGTTTCTGCAAATTTCTTTCCTTAAGTTCTTTTAGTTCCTTCCAAAACAAGAGTAATAAGCCAAAAATTCCCTGGCCCTTTGCTCACAGCTATGGAAATGGGCCTCAGGTTAGTCAGCAGCTGTTCTATATTTCCCTTTAGCCTAATATTGAAAACTTGAGTTACGATGACTCCATTTCATTTTCCCTTCACAATTTTGTTTACCAATAGTTGTCACATTAAGCCAATCCTTGATCTGATACTCAAAACAGCCTGCTGCTGAGTTCCATCACACATCTAATTTTCTCCTATATTCTTCAGGAAAGCTACCACAAAGTGGTTATTATAGGAACATTTTGCTATTTCCATACTAGCCTTTGTTTCTGGAGGCCTGAAACATCATGGTTATCAGATGTGCCTTATAACTATTTATCATTTTATTAGTCTGAGTCTTTTATCATTTTTCTTCCTGGCTTATACCCACTTTGGATATATTTACAGGATTGCTTTTGACAAAGCTGTGCATTAGACATGTGGTTTGGGGTTACTATTTGTCATAGCTTGCCCTGAACCTTTCTTTGTATACTGAGCATTCAGCTGTCCATGCATTTCCTGATGAATCCATCATTTCTCGAAGCTAGGCAGTTCTTGCTTCTATTTTCACATGACTACATATCACTAGATTATTGAAGACATTGCTTTGCCCATCAAAACTCTGGTAATGATTATTTTCCCTCTAGACGTTATGGATGCTGGTTCAATTTCTTTCTCATGCACTGTGTTCAGAAATTTGTCTTTAATGTCTGATTTGCTGGGAATAATAATGGAACTATCCCAGTGCAATATTTGCTTTGACCCGTATAGAGTGGAGAGTTTCTAGCTTTAATAAGGAAAGATTTTTTTTCTAAAATCAATTATGGTTTTTTATCCTCTTTCTTATTAGGAACTGATTATACTTTTTTGTAAATACTGAGGAATGGTTTTATTTTTTTCCATTAGTAAGGAGTCATGTGACACAGATTGATTTCAGTATTATTAGACTACAAAAGACTAGATTGAGGTTGAATCCTCCAATACAAAAGAAGTTGATGAAATACTTTTTCTCCGTTGTAAATCTTCACCACTCTGAGCCAACACCAATATGAGGAAATTGCAGTATAAGAAAAACAAACACTTTTAAATATAAGGCCCTGTTCCAGAATATATTGTATAGTGGTACTTTTCAAAGATATCTCTGTTACAGGTGTTTTAATTTGTTATGTAATTCACTAACAGCTTGTCAATTTCAGCTGTAGCATCCTCTCAGGGGCACTTCCCTAGAGATCACTTAGTACATTTAAGGCTAATTTAAGGTTCTTATGTGAGAATATACTTCTAACTTTATAATTTGCAAGTTCCCAGTCATGAAATTGCCATTAATAGACAATCAAAAACACAATGAACTGAAAACAAAAGCATTTACCAATGTGATATCACAAGAATGGGGCAACTAGGTAGTATAATGGATAGAGTGCTGTGCCTTTAGTCAAAAGATCTGAGTTCAAATATGGTCTCAGACACTCACTAGCTGTATGATTCTGGGCAAGTCACTTAACTCCTATTTGCCCCCCTCTCAACTCCTTATCTGTTAAATTTGGACACTCTGTAGAAGTGGTAAGGCATTCCAGCATCATTGCCAAGAAAATGTCATGGACAAAAATTCATGGGGTCCCACAGAGCCAGACATGACTGAACGACTGCATGCAACAATCATAAGAAAAGTAACTACAAAGAATTTCCTCCATAAACCTAGGTATAAGGTATTTAAAATTCATCCAGTATATGTGGGAAGAACAAGGAGAAACTTAGTGTACAGATACTTAGATACCCACTTGGGGGACAGTTCACACCTCTGGTATTCCAGGGTCCTTTTGTCCTGTCATTTCTCATGATACACTCCACTAGGCCTTGTGTCTCTTCTGGATGAGAAGAGACACAGTTTATTGTCTATTTACTTCAATATTGACTATCAAAGTTAGGTTTCTCATTAATCTATAGGTAACTCTATTCTTTGCTGCCTAAAGCCTCTTCTCTGTTCCCTGCCCTTTGTTTCTCAAGTCACAACTTGAACTTTCTTGTATTCTTTGTCTGTCTTTTGAGGGCCACCTAATGACCAGATTCCTCTCTAATTATATCAAAAAGAACTCTTTCATTATTTGTAAATGTATGCCAATCCTATAGAAATATTTACCCTTAATTTAACTTCTTGTAATTTTACCTTAATTTAACCTTTGATTACTCCTAGTTTGGGCTTCTTCATTTAAAATTATTATTTTTTTAATCAACAAAACTCCACATTTTCTTTCTCTACTCCGACCACCCAAAGTTGATAAAGAAAAATGAAATTCTCTTTATAAACATATAGTCAAAACAAATTTCCATATCACCTATGTCCAAATATACACACATATATAATCATATGTACTCATATAAAAATAATATATTCCATGTATATATAATTGTAGTTGGTACACATGCATATATGTGTGTATGTGTGTGTGTATATATATATATACATATACATACATATATGTATATATACATATATATGTATGTATTCCCAATTGAGGACATGCTTCAGTTTCTAATTAACAGTCATTGCAAAAAAGAACTCCAATAATACTTTTATACATCCTTAGAGTTTATTTTGCTTAGGACTAATTCCTACTTTAAACTATTATCACTTTTAATTATCCCCTGTCCCTTTTCCCACTTCCTTCTTTTTTCTCTGTGGACTGAAATATATTCCTTTAACTTGCTCATTATGTATAAATAACATACCCGCCTTTGATCAGTTTAGGAAAAATTGAGGTGCAATTGTTACTGACTTCTCCAACACTTTCTCCTTGTTTGTTTAGCTTTCTACTTATACACCCTAATTATCTGAGACATTTATCCCATTGTTTATCTATTTCACACACTTATGTGTTCTTTTCTATTATTCTCTTAATATTATGAAAACATAGCCATATCCAAATTCCTCTGTTCAATTACTCCCTCTTGAAAATTTGATGATGATAGATTTCTAAGGGCACATGTATCATCTCTCCATTTTAGAAGACAATTAGTTAATTCTTCATTGGTCCTTTACAACTGTTTGCTTGTGTCTACCTTATTTATATTTCTTTTGACTACTATGTTTGCATTTCAAAGTCACGGTGCTCTTCCCTTTCCATTAGGAATGTTAGGAAGTTTTCTATTTTATTGGAAGCTAATTTTCCCCCTGGAGGATTATATTCACTTTTACTGGGTAAATTAATCTTAACTGCAACCCTATATCCTTTGCCTTCAAGTTCTCTGCTCCTTTTGTGGTAGCTGCTATATTTTGTGTGATCCTGAATGTGGATATTTGTATGAAACATCTGAATTTTGACAATAATGTTCATGATGGTTCAGATTTTGGGCATTTTTAATTTTTTTTAAATTTTTCTTATTTTTTAAAAAATAACTTTTGTTTATTTTTAGTTTACATCATTCATTTCCACAAAATTTTGAGTTACAAACTTTCTCCCCGTTGTTCCCCTACCCACCACCCCAAAACAGCAATCCCACTGTATACCCCCTCCCCCAGTCTGCTCTCTCTTATATCTTCCCCCATCACCCCTCTGACTTTCCAGTGGGGCAAGATGGATCTCCCTACCCCAGTGCCTGCATATTCCATTTCCCAGTTGCATGTAAATAATAATAATAAGATACATATATATATATGTGTGTGTGTGTGTGTGTGTGTGTGTGTGTATATATATATATATATTTAACATTTGACTCTAGGACATTAAACTCCAGATTCTAACCCTTCCTCTCTCATTACCCACTGAGGACAGACACTGGAAAGACAAATGATTCAATACAGGCTGCATATGTGTAGTTATGCAGAACATCTCCACAATGGACATATTGTGAAATACTGACCATATTTCCCTCCCTTCTTTCCCTCCCTCCACTTGTTCCATTCTCTACTTTGTCCCTGTCACTTTACAGAAGTGTGTGCTTCTAACAACCCTCCCCCCTCTCATCACCTTCCCGCTTACTCTCCTGCAGGGAAAAATACCCAATTTAGAGGACATGTCATTCCTTCCCTAAGCCAAATTCAAAGAGAGTAAGGTTGGCTCATTCCCTCTGCCTTCCTGTTCTTCCCCTCCATTGTAACAGTTTTCCCTTGCCTCTTCTATATGAGATGATTAACCCCATTCTGTCTCTCCCTGTCTTCTCTCATACTATTCCTCTCCCACCTCTTAATTTCACTTTTTGTATATATGTATGCATGTATAAATGTATATATGTATACATTAATCTATGTATAATGTATACATTTATATGTATACATTTATATTCCCTTCACCTATTCTCATACTGAGAAAAGGTTCATAAGTTATACTTATCATTTTTCCATGTTGGCATGTAAAAAGTTCAACTTTGATAAGTTCCTTATGATTTCTTTTCCATGTTTACCTTCTCATGCTTCTTGTATTTGAGTGTCAAATTTTCTATTCAGTTCTGGTTTTTTCCTCAGGAATGCTTGAAAGTCCTCCACCTCATTGAATGACCATATTTTCCCCTGGAACATTACACTCAGTTTGACTGGGTAGGTGATTCTTGCTTTTAAGCCTAGCTCCCTTGATCTCCAGAATATCATATTCCAGGTCCTTTGATCTCTTAATGTAGAAACTGCTAGATCCTAGGTTATCCTGATTGTGTTTCCACAGTATTCAAATTGTTTCTTCCTGGCAGCTTGTAATATTTGCTACTTGATCTGGGAACTCTGGAACCTGGCTATTACATTCCTAGGAGTTTTCTTTTTGGGATCTTTTTCAAGAGGTGATTGGTGAATTCTTTCAACTTCTATTTTACACTCTGGTTCTAAAATATCAGGACTGTTTTCCTTGAGAATTCCTTGAAGTATGATTTCTAGCTTCTTTTTTGGTCATGGCTTTCAGGTAGCCCAGTAATTTTTAAATCGTCTCTCCTGCATCTATTTTCTAGGTCAGTGGTTTTTTCAGTGAGATATTTTACATTGCCTTCTATTTTTTCATTTGTTTGGATCTGTTTAATAGTGATTAATGTTTAATCACTATTAAGTTGATTAAAGTTTAATATGATTTCTCATAAAGTCATTTGCTTCCATTTGTTCCACTGTAATTCTGAAGGAATTATTCTCCTCAGCGAGCTTTTGAGATTCTTTTTCCATCTGGCAAATTCAATTTTTTAAGGCATTCTTCTCCTCATTGGCTTTTTGGGTGTCCTTTGCCATTTGAGTTAGTCTATTTTTTAAGGTGTTATTTACTTCAGTAAGGTTGTTGACTCTCTTTTCATTATTTTCTTGCATCATTCTCATTCCTCTCCTCAATTTTTGCTCTACTTCTCTTATTTGGTATTTTTTGTTTGTTTGTTTGTTTTACAGAAGAGACTTAAATATTTTCCAAATGAATTATAATTACATGCCCGCATAATAACTAGGGATGTTTAGCCAAAAAAGAAAAGATGGAGGTTGGGGAGAGAGAGATTATTTTAGGGACTGTCTATTGAAAAGAGATCAAACTTGTTGTGCATGGCACCAGAGGGGAGAGGTGGAAAACTGGTAGAAGTTGCATTAAGGAAAAATTAGGCAAAATAAAAATAACAACTTCCAAATGTAGCCTGACATAGCAGGGTAATGGGTTGCCTCTTACAAGCAAATACTAAATGACCAAAGTATTGAGTGTGATAGAGGAATTCTTATTCAAGCACAGGTTGAACTAGATGGCATCTAAACAATCCCCTTCATTAGAGAAACTAAAAATTATACCCAGAAGGTGAAGCACCAAATGAGAATAGCATGGAATAGCAAAAAGGAAAAAAACACTACTGAAAGTTTTTAAAATTCAGGGATCAACATCTTATTTGGTTTTTAAAATCCTTTTTAAGCTCCTCTATGGCCGCTATCCACTTCGTATTTTTCTTGGAAGCTTTTGGTGTGGGAGTTCTGACTGTGTTGTCTTCCTCCCATTCCATGCTTTGAACTTTTTGTTCCCAAAACAGGAATCTAAAGTTCAATTGTTGGACTTGCTTTGCTTCCTTTGCCTGCTCATGTTGCCATGTTACTTGGCTTTTGGGCTTAGTAGTATAACTCTGCTTTCAGAGGGGAGAGCTCTGTTCCAAATCACTGGGGTTTTCCCAGCTGCTGGAGCTATTAGGAGGCTTTTTATTTTTGCAGCCTCCACCAGTTTTGGCTCACTGGTCACGCACCTCAGGACCACCACCCAAGACCACAATCCCATCCAGACAGCTCGAGGAAAGAGCACTTAGCCTCTGAATGATTTCTTGGCCCCCCTGCCAAGGGTCCCACTGACCTTTTCCCTTTGTCCTTGGCTCTTGTGGACTGGTGATTCTGGAAATCCACACAGCTGCTGATGATCCACTCTCCTGAACGCTACAGACACAGCTTCTCTTGGACACTCTGGGGCTGAAATCACATGGGGCTAGGCTCTGCTTCCAGCGCACTGCAATGACCACCTGCCAGGCCGCCATCAGTGGGAGCTTTGTTATTCTCTCATTTTTGTGGAGTCTGCATCTCTAAAATTTGTTTAGAGACATATTTTATAGGTATTTGAGGTGGAATTGGGGGGTAGCTCGCTGAGGTCTTCTGTTTCTATTCTGCCATCTTGACTCCCAAGGAGAATATTTTCTTCTTATTATTATCTGTGTATTCATCTGCTTCTCTTCTTCTGGATTTTCTGTTACTTTTGAATATTTGCTTTTCCAATCTATTGTCCTCTTTTTTGTTTCTTTTGCAAGGCTTTATATTGCAAATTTGAATTTTCTTCTTCTGCCCATTATTTTTGCTGTATAGGACATAAATTCTGTTCTAATAATTCTCATTTCTCTTTTGAAGCTCTCAGGAACAACTTCTTGTGGTTCTTCATTTTCCTCAAATTCTACAAAGTTCTCTGTTTCATCAAGTATTGAATAATTTTCCTTCGTTCTGTAGTACTTATTAATAGGTGCCTGAACTCCTTTACTGGATCTGAAGGCCATGTTTCCTTTTATTTTTACTCTTCTTGTTGGTTTATTTGTTTGAGTTCATGCCATGTTTAGTTATAAAGAGAAGTTTGACATTATCCATTGTTTCTGATTTTTTCTTTGACCCACTCATTCTCTGAATTAGATAATTTAGTTTCCAATTAATTTTGATCTATATTTACATGGCCCTTTATTGAATGGAGTTCGTTGAATGAGAAAGTGATATTGACAATTATGTGCTTTATGAAGATCATAATGATAGCTGAATGATGAATGGACTGAATCAGGTAGATATGATGGCAAGCAAAGTAGTACTTTGCTTGTTTTAGCTATTCAAGTGCCTTTAAGGTTCACTTTTGATTGTATCAAGAGTCTTTCTTGGAAAGTATACATTGTGTTGCCCTTAATAGACTGTATGAACAATGCAGTATTCACAATGCCTATAGCAACTATAAGTATGCTGATATGATTATTAATCACAAAATGTAACAGTCTCTCTACATGGGAAATATAGCTAGAGCATTTATTCAAATACCAGAAAACTGAGTCCCAAAACCAGAAAGTCAAAGCCAACACAGTAGTTATGAAGTTGACGCATGTAGTTAATGTAGTAAACATCCACATTCTCAGGCCTTCAAAACAGGACAGGCTACCTCAGGCAAAGATCCTCCTTTTCTCATAGCAACTATTCAGCATCCAGGCAGCTTACTCCCAGCAGCTCTGGCCCCCTACAGTTCCTGTCCCTGGTAATCCTCAGCAGGAGTCCTTAGCAGAGATTCTGGCAGGCTCAAAGAAAAAGGAGTTTGTGCTGCAGCTGCAGTCACTGCTGCTGCTTCCAGTCACCATGGCCACCCCTTCCTGCTATGTCAGCAAGTTCAAGGAGCATGGAAGATCTTCAAATCCCAGTATCATTACATAGACCTAAGGGAATTTGAAGACCTTTCTGTCCTAAATAAACCCAACTTAATTACATGGAACTCACAGTGGGAGAAGTTTGCTGAAAGAGTGGAACAAGATGGGTGGAATAGGAAAGGTGGAATAGGAAGGAGCAGAGCAAAGACTGAGCAGAGCTGGGAGTGAGCAGAGTTAAAGGAGAGAATGTTTGTGATGTTGGCACTCTGTCTGTTGTTCTCTCTGTTGCTCTGTGTTGATGTTACTTTGTCAGATAGAAGCATTGTGTTTATTGATCTGCATTGTATTATCAAACAGAAATATTCTCTCTGTTGGTTTGTGTACTTTGTTAGACAGAAGCGTTCTGTCCATTGATTTGTGTTGATTTCTGAGATGGAAAGTGAATCAAAATGATAGTGCTAGTAATGTGTGTAAATATTGTTGCAGTTCTGTTAAGCTTTGTCTTCCTAAAAAACAGAAATTGCAGAAAAGCTTGGAGTAGAGCAGTTCCTGTTAGCTGAGATATGGAGCAGGAGCAGAGAGCTGCTATGTGTGAACCCAGGCAAGAGTCAGATGAATCCAGGCAAGAACCGGGAGCGGTCAGCCCATGGAAGAGGAGCTGTGGGGTTTGGAAGTCAGCCTCCAGTTAAGATGAAAGATGACTTTACTTGGATACTCTATATTAACTGATGGGATTTGTAACTTACTCTGACCTAGAGGTGAGCGGTGTAATATTCTGCTAGCCCTTAAGGGTGATTGACTTAAGAATGATTGGAAACCAGCCTTGAGTCAAGATGAAAGAGGATTTTACTTGGATACTGTGCATTGATTGAGGAGATTGTGGCTTGCTTGGTTTAAGACTAGGTGGCTACCTTAGTAACAAGTTATGTTATGTTATTGTGAATGTTATGCTTTAGTTTCTTGAATGTTGTGCTTTAGATTATTGCTGAATAAATAGAGAGTTCATTACACTATGAAATTAGAACCATAAAGTTATTCACAGCAGCAGTCCCCGGGAGAGCTGCTCTTGATTGGTGTTACAGTAGAATAGTCCATATGTGAAGTGAAGAAGACTTGTACCAGTTTTCAGTGTCAGATGAGATAAGGGTACATATGTGAGACATGTTTTGAGAACAAAATAAACAGGACATTTTATATGGGAGGAAAGAGAGAATGATAGCTAAGAACACTTAAGGTCCAAATGGGGTTACTGGGAGGATAGTGATACCCCCAATATTGTTCTCCTTAAATTTTAACCTTCCAACAAATGTTGCCTTCCCTTTGTTCTTCATTTATGGTGCTTCATCTCCTTCATGTTTTTGCACAGGCTTTTTCAGATGCACAGAATACACTCTCTCTTCATAGATGCCTCATAGACTCCCTAATATCCTTCAAGACATTGTCTTCTACTTGATCCTCGGCCTGATTCTCCCAAATACTAAGTTTATACCCTCACTAATTACTTTGTATTAAAATTACCTTAAGCGAATATTGTATTTGTTGTGTTTAGATTTAATAATTATTGTGCTTGTTATATGTATATGTTATTTTAGCCTGATAAAATGTAATATCAGGAAGAGCAGAAATTCTTTCATGTTTATGTCTTTCTCCCCCAAGGATCTGGCACAGTACCTGGAAAACAGGAACTTAATAAATTCTAAGTGATTTATTAAGAACTGATCATAAACATCTGATACTAAGAAATACAGACAATCTCACTCATTGATAAAGTAGAAATATTCAAAACCTTTAGGAACAAGTAATTATTCTATCATTGAGTTCATGACATAGAAATAAAGTGAAATGAAGTATAGTATCATAGGTTGTTGCAAAGAATATATCTGCAGATTTAGAAAAAAAAAGAATAGATTAATACATTGGTAGAATAATATTCTCCCAAGAAAGCTGTCACAAGAGGAATGCACAGTTTTTTATGAATGCAATTCCGAAGGTGTATGGGATAATACTATTGATGAAGATAAAAGGGAATTGACCTGAAGAGGCTGAGTAGGAAAGTAAGAACAGATAACTGAAGATACATAAAAGTTCCACAATTTATTCAATTTGGGACAATGAGATTATTTTAGAACAGGTAAATTTTTTAAACAATATTTTCAGGATATATTTCTCACAGTGTAATTAAAGGGTATGGTTGTTTTTGTTAAACTGAAAAGTATGAAAAAACAAAAGAAATCTAGAAAGACTCTTGAAATAATGTAAATTTGAAAAAGTTGAACCAAAAGAATGAACTCTGTCCTAACTAAAACTGTACAAAGAGAAAAGTGATTGAGAATTTATGAATAAAAAAAGAATATTGATGAAGACTTAGTTATGAAATTAAAATGCAAATTAATTCTTTTTATTAATGTTCAATATTCTGTTAATAATATGGATAAGGAGAAATGCAAATCAAAACAACTTTGAGGTGTCACATCTCACCAGTCAGACTGGCTAAGATGACAAAACAGGAATATGACAAATGCTGGAAAGGATGTGAAAAAATTGGAACACTAATGCATTGTTGGTGGAGCTGTGAACTGATGCAACCATTCTGGAGAGCAATCTGGAACTATGGCCAAAGGGCTATAAATAATTACATACCCTTTGACCCAGTAATACCATTTCTGGGGTTGTATCCCAAAGAGATCATAGAAGTGGGAGGAAGACCCATATGTACAAAAATATTTATTGTAGCTCTCTTTGTGGCAGCAAAAAACTGGAAATTAAGGGGATGCCCATCAAGTGGGGAATGGCTAAACAAGTTGTGTTATAGGAATGTAATGGAATACTATTGTGCTATAAGAAATGGGGAGGAGAGAGTTTTCATATTCACTTGGAGAGGCCTATGCAAACTGATACTAAGTGAGAAGAGCAGAACCAGGAAAAAATTTGTACACAATCACAGACATGTCGTATGTGTGATGACCAACTTTGAAAAACTGAACTCTTCTCAGCAACGTACAGTTATAAGACAACTCTACAAGTCTCAGGATGGAAGGAGAGATCTACATTCAGAGAAAGATCTAGAAAGAACAGAGTTTAAATGGAAACTGAAGCAATCTACATGCTATCATTATTTTTCATGTTTGGTTCTCTTTCTTTTCTCCCATTGTTCGCTTCATTGGTTACAACCCTTCTATACAACCAGACTAATGTCCAATGTGAAAGTATTTGCAGATCCTATACTTGATTGCATGCTGCCATGGGCGTGGGGGCAGAGGGAGGGGAGAAAATTTGAAACTCAAGGGATTATGGAACTGAATCTTGTAAACTAAAAGTAAATAGACTGATCAATTAAAAAAATAAAAATATAAAAATAATAATATGGATAAGGGTTTGATTATGATTTCATTGTTTAAGAAACTCAGCTACATAATTCCATTTACCTACACAGTTTGGCATCTTCTCTGTAATTTACAGTCCCTGAATGTTGCCAGATGTTTAGCACAATAACCAGATGTAAAGCTTGAGTAGACCTAGGAGCATGCAGAGCTAAAAGAGAGAATGTTTGTGATGTCTGCATTCTGTCTGTTGTTCTCGCTGTTGTTCTGTGTTGATGTTACTTTGTCAAATAGAAACATTCTGTCTGTTGATCTCTGTTACTTTGTCAGACAGAAGCATTCTGTTTGTTGATTTGTACATTAATAAATTTGTGCATAAATTAATCAGTAAATTAATAAATGTTGATTGAATTATTGATTGATTGATGGATTGACCATGGAACTGATAATTTAAGTAACATTAATAGGGTCATATAGACATTGTGTGTCTGAGATAGGTATTGAACCCAGGCCTTCCTGACTCCAAGTATCTTTCCATTCAATAGACCTCACTGACTCTGAGTCACTAAAGTTGGACAGTCATTTGTCAATAAGCATTTAATAAGTGTCTACTCTGTGCTAGGCCCTGTGCTAAGTTCTAGGGCTATGAAGAAAGGCAAAAGACAGCCCTAGCTCACAAGGAGGTCACAATCTAAAACGAAACTGAAATGCATGTGACTAAGTATGAAGTAGATACATATGGGGAAAATTGGAGATAATCAAGAGAGTGGAGTCAATTAAAGGGTTTATTGATATGTGCCCTGCAAGGTTTTTTTTTGTTCTTCTTGTTGTTGTTTTTAATAAAACACTTAAATAAATAAATAAATACATCCATGAACTAAGGCAAGTTATAAATGAATGATAAAGATGCAAAATGGGAATGAGGAATGAGAGAGTGCAGTAATGTTGGGAAAATGCGGAACTCAAGTAAGAGATATAATCACACATTACAGTGTCCAGTACAATTATAATTATAAACAGTGAAAAGACAGAGGCATTCAATTCTTATTCTTTTGTCAGATCTTTCAAGGAGAATGATCTTTTTTCTTTTTGCTTTTTTGGAGGGGGGAGGGCAGGGCAAATGGGGTTAAGTGACTTGCCCAAGGTGACATGGCTAGTAAGTTTTAAGTGTCTGAGGTGAGATGTGAATTCAGGTCCTCCTGACTGCAGGGCTGGTGCTCTATTCACTGTGACACACAGCTGGCCCTCTAGGAGAATGATCTTTGAACTAAGGATAGCAAAAAAAAAGTTAATACATTTCAAACAAAAGATAAATGAAGAGATGGAATGAAAATATGTATACACCCAGGATAAACTTAATACCCCAGGGTACTAAAAAAAATGGACAAATGCTCCTACAAGTAATTTTTGTTTTAAAAACAGTTTTCCAGAATTAAAACAATTACAATAATCCTGGAAAATGGCAAATATATATTTTTAAATAAGGTGTGAAGGGAATGAAGCTTTGATAATATAAAGAATACAGATAAATGAAAGAGACCAGATGGTTGTAGGTGTCACAAATCAAAGAATGAGGGTTTAGAGTAAATTGAAAGAGATTATAGCTAATATCTTTTGAAAGGGTTAAAAAAATGAAATTTTCAATTTATTTTTTTTTAATTTGTAACATTCATTTTCCACAAGATTTTGAGTTACAAATGTTCCCCACATCTTTCCCCAACTCCCCTACCCAAAGATACTGAGGCTTCAGAATACCCCTTCCCCTAATCTGTTCTCTCCTATATCCTCGCCCACATCCCCCTAATTATCTGGTAGGGAAAGATGGATTTCTATACCCCTTTGCCAGTATATGTTATGTCCCAGATGCATGTAAAAACAATTTTTAAACATTTGTTTTTAAAGTTTTGATTTCCAGATTCTTGCCCTTCCCCCCTCTTCACCCACCTCCACTGGGAGGACATGTAATTCAATATACATTGCACATGTGTAGTTACTCAAAATGTTTCCATAGTAGTTATATCATGAAAGACTAACTACATTTCCCTCCATCCTATCTCACCCTCCACTTACTCTATATTCTACTTTGACTCAGTCCCTTTTCAAAAGTGTGTGCTTCTAACTATCCTCTCCCACAATCTGCCCTCCCTTCTATCACCCCCCCTTTCTTATCCCCCTTCCCTCTTACTTTCAGGTAAGATACACAATTGAGTGTGTATGTTATTCCCTCCTTAAGCCAAATTCAATGAGAGTAAGGTTGATTCACGCCCTTTCACCTTCCTGCTCTTCCCCTCCATTGTAACAGTTTTTTCTTGTCTCTTTTATATGAGATAATTTACCCTATTCTATCTCTCCCATTCTCTTTCTTCCAATATATCTCTCTCACCTCTTAATTTTATTTTTTAGATATGATCCCTTCCTATTCAACACATTCTGTGCCCTCTGTCTATGTATACATGTACACACATATACATATACTCACACACATATTTATACACACGTACACTCTCCTATATATACATATATGTATGTGTGTATACATATATATGAATATGTATATGTATGTATATATCTTGATATCTTCTCATGTTTCTCTTGCTTCTTGTATCTGAAAGTCAAATTTTCTATTCAACTCTGTTTTTTTCATCAAGAATGCTTGAAAATTCTCTATTTCAATGAATGACCATATTTTCCCCTGTAGCATTATACTGAGGTTTGCTCTGTAGGTGATTCTTGGTTTTAGTCTGTAATGGCAAGCACAGAAATAGTTCATACCTTGTTTCAGTTCAATTTTCTTTTGAGCCTTGTATCAAGTCTGTTAAGAAAGAGAACATGTGAACCCCACAACTTGTGAACCTTAGAACTCATAAAATCCTGCAATAGGAAGGGGAGGAGCTAATGACCATATATAAGGAGAGGCCTAGGCTAGAGACAGCAGAACGGAGAAGAGGACTCTTGTGGTGGCAGAGAAAACTTGTAGTTATCTTGGCACTCTGTTTGTCTGTTCTGTCTGTGTTGATGTTTGTTTGTGATACTTTGTAAAGAAGCCCTGGGACCTTACTGGAAGCCGTGAAAGAGGATTTTATGGTTGTATGTTTATAGAAGTCCTGGAGGAGGGTTTTGGAGGTCCTGGGACTTTACTGATGATTTTTGCTGACCTCTTGGACCTTGTTTGTGAGTCCATGTTGATTTCTATGTTGATGATTTGTGTTGAGTTCTCATACCTTTTTGGAGGGTCTGAGTTCATTTCACAGGCAGATAGTGAATTGGTGCTGGCAATGTGTAAGAATATTATTGTGGCTCTGTCAAGCTTTGTCTTCCCAGAAACAGGAACGGTAAAGGACTTGAGGTGGACTGGACACCGTGAGCTTCAATATGGAATGGGAACTGGATGAAGAACTAGACAAGGAGATGGACAAGGAACTGGGAGCTGCCTGCCTTTGAACCCAGTGACAGTTGGAGCTGGGACATTGGAAGAGAAACCATGGAAGCTGAGAGCCAGCTTCAAGTCAAGCTGAAGGAAGACTTTACTTGTGTACTGTGTATAGACTGAGAAGATTATGATTTACTGTGATCTAGGGGTGGAGAACTTTGACTTTTGTACTTTGTGATTGGATTAAGGATTTTGTGATTGACTAATGTACTTTGTTTAAAACTATGTGACCACTTTGGTGAAAACTATGTGGTCATTTTAGTGATAAGTTGTTGAGTTGTGACATGGTGAATGGTGTATTTTGATTTTCTGTGAATGTTTTGCTCTGATTTGTTATTGAATAAATAGACAGCTCACTATACTATGTAATCAGGACCTTGGAAACTTTACACAGCAGCAGTCCATTGACCTTTAGGCTCTTTTTTGATCGTGGGTTTCAGATAATCCAATAATTTTTAAATGATTTCTCCTGGATCTATTTTCCAGGTCAGTGGTTTTTGCAATGAGATGTTTCACATTGCCTTCCATTTTTTTTTTCATTTCTTTGTATCTACTTTTTTGTATCTTTATTTCTCATTAAGTCATTATCCTACATTTGCTCCAATATAATTTAGAAGAAATTATTCTCTTCAATGAGTTTTTTGAAATTCCTTTTCCATCTGCCCATTTTGGCTTTTTAAGGCATTCTTCTCCTAATTGGATTTTCAGGTCCCTTTTGCCAGTTGAGTTAGTCTATTTTTTAAGTTCTTACTTTCTTCAGTCAGGCTGTTGACTTGCTTTTCGTAATTTTCTTGCATCATTCTCATATATCTTCCCATTTTTTTCCTCTACTTCTCTTACTTGACTTTCAAAATGCTTTTGGAGCTTTTTCATTGCCTACTACCAGTTCATATTTTTCTTTGATGTTTTTGATGCAGGGGTTTAGACTTTATTGTCTTCTTTTTTCCATAGTTCAATCCTTTTTGTCCCCCCCCCCTCCCAAAGATTGTATGGTCTGGTTGTGCTTTCTCTGTTTGCTCATCTTGCCAGTCAATTACTTGATTTTTGAGCTCTCTGCCACTGTAGAAATCTGCTTCCTGAGTGTAGAGAGCTTTGTCCCAAATTTCTGGGTTTTTCACAGTTGTTTTCAAAGCTATTGTCAGAGCTATGAGGAGGGCATCCTCTCTACAGCTACCACAAGTTCTGGCACACTAGTGTTTCTCACCCTAGGACCATCATCCAAAACTGTGACCCAGATCCAAGGAGGTCAAAGAAATAGTGATTACCCTCTGAGTGGTTGCTTGGTCCACTTATGTTCTGCAGGCCAGGAACTCTGGAGGTGGCCAGGAACTCCAGATGTAGCCATTTTGCAGCAGCTGCAGCTGCCATATTGCTGCCCCCTCTCGCTCTGGACACAGAGCAGACTGTGCTCTTCTCTCACCCAGTTTCAAAAGAGTTCCCTACCAACTTTACTTTCTCTTTGGTGTTTATTAGTTAAGAAGTCTGGAAACTGCCACAGCTGACAGTGATTCACTCTCCTGAAGTCTGCTCTGGGCAGTCTGTGATGCAAGTCTGGGCTGGAGTGGCTCATGCAGGACTGTGCTTGTCTTCCAGTTTAGTGTGATAGACCCTTCCTCTTAGCCTTACAGGCTAACTTCAGCAGGAGATTTGTTTCTCTCTATCACTTTGTGGGCTCTGTAGCTCTAAAATTTGTGTAGAGTCTTTTTTTTACTGGTACTGGAGTTGGTAGGAGCAGGGACTCAAGCAAATTCCAGCTTTTGCTCTGCCATCTTTGCTCTGTCTCCTGAATATGTTTTGAAGTAATGAACAGGTACAGGTTAAAGAAAAGAAAGGGAGAGGGAATCCATGTAACTAAGGGGGAAAAAAGGAAGAAAAACATAACCAAAGAAAAGCAGGAGAGGGTGTAATGCCATGTACAAGCAGCTTTCCAAAAGAATGCTAATGTGAACAGCTTTTATGGTTGTGATTACACAGTATAGTGAACACTCCATTTATTCCATTACAAATCAAGGCAAACATTCACAACAAATTACAATATAATATTCACAACATGACATCTTATCACAGAAAATCACAATATAGCATTCACAACAGCTTAACATTAGAATGGCCACATAGTTTTCACTACAGTGGCCACAGTATTTAGAACAAAGAACAAAAAAATAATCATCTGTTTTCCCTAACGGGAAAACCTTCCTTAATTAATCATTCAGTCATCTCACAATAAAATATTCAATCTTCCACTCATGGGGCAATCATAAGTTAACTTAATCAGTCACTTATCCAGATTCACAATTACTAAGTATCATTAATCACTAAATACAATCATTAGAAAATTATACAAACCCTCCACCCCTTGGTGTCTATTAAATTTAAATTTCATCACATTTTCAATATCCAAAGAGAGGCCTTTTCTTCATCTTGACTTATGGTGGTCTCTCAGATTCCCTGGGTCCTCTTCCATGGTCCCAGCTCCTACCTGAATCCACCAAACAGTCACCTGGATTCAGAGGCAGACAGCTCCCAGCTCCTTGTCCAATTCTCTGGGCAGTTCTTGGTATACACTGAACTTTACAGGGTCCAACACATCTCAAAACCTTCACAACTTCTGTTGCCAGGAACCCAAGGATCAACCAAACCACAAACAAAGAAAGTCGTATCCTGGTCATACTTCTTCAGTCCTCCTGCAGTTCAGCTGGCCCTAGGACCCAGGAGAAATCTCAGCCCCCCAGGAGGCAGCAATCACTTTGGCCTTCTAAGAGGCAACAGCCACTTCAGCCTTCACCAGATTCTGGTCTCATAGAAAACTACAACTCAGTTCTCAGTCCAGTAGCAGCCCAGCTCGCAGATGCTGGAACAAATATGCTTCCTCTACCAGGAGTAAAAATTCTTGTTTCTGACTGTCTGTCCTCTGGAGCTCTTCTTAAACACACACACACACACACACACACACACACACACACACACACACACACACACACACATATTGGCTTCCTGTCTCAGCCAACCTCTTCCCATTATGTAAGCAACAGGAGACAGAGTTCACACCTTCTGTTTTTTTCCACAGAAGTACTTAGCCCTTAGTTACTCAGGGCTAAGTACCTGTTAAATTAATTACTGTTACAGAGAGTAAACAAAAATAAAACCCCAGAAGGAAAAATGTAAAAAAATGAGATGAGGTGTTAGTTGTAACAGATCCTCCTTAAAAAAAAAAGATTAAAGTAAAATAATAGAAGGGATATAATATTGTTTCTACAGGAGAAACTTCTACTGGAAAATCATAACTTAAAAAAAATTAGAGAAAAATAAAGAAAAATATACTTAACATAACTAATTGTAAATGGATCAAACAATCTAATAAAATCAAAAAGAGTGACAAATTGGATAAATGAAACACTATAATCTTTTGTTTAAAACAAGTTTAATAACCAAAACATACACAAAATAAAACTGAAAAAATAGAAATCAAATATACTGTGCAACAAATAAGTAAAAGAAAATCAGAAGTTATCATGTTATTAGACAAAGCAAAAACAATCATTTAAAAAATACAAAGAGACCAACAAGGAAACTGTTATGCTGAGAAACCTAGGCAGAAAACTAATTTCAGCAATAAATTTATATGCTTCAAATGCCTTAGCATCCAAATTAATAAAAGAAAACTTTTCTAAGCCTCAAGAAGGCAAAGACAGTACACAATTACAGCAGTAATCTTATAAATTATAGATAAGTTTAATAGCAGTTGTGGCTGCAGGGAAGTTAGTTGCCTTTCCGAGTAAATATCATAGCACTGATCTAGTGAAAAATGACCATACCTCTTCCAGGGGTTACGCCACCTTAGAAGCAAGAAAAACTTTCAGACTCTTATAATTAGCTCTGAAAACAGCAGCATGAAAAATTCAGAAGTTTGGAACGGTGCCCCCCCACTTCCAGGTAAGTAGTACTCAATTTTAATATAAAGTACAAAGTCAAGACAGAGGATGGGAAAATAAACACAAAACATGCAAACCAAAAACTTGTTTATGAGATATATTCTTAAAACAAAAAGATACACATGAAGTTCAAATGAGTAGCTGAGTGGAAATCTATCATGCTTCAGCAGAAGTAGAAGAAAGACAGGAATAATGAATGCTCTTGGTCTCCAACAAAGCAGAAACAAAATAGACTTAATTAAAAGGGATAATCGAGAAATCTAAATTTTGCTAAAAGGTACTAAAGACAATGTGGTAAGATTAATACTGAACAAATATCACCAAATGGAGTAGCATCTAAATTTTTGGAAAAAAAGATGAGTTATAGGAATAATTTTAAAACTATACTAACAGTGCACTTTAATTTACCTTTGGTAAATGTAGATAAATCTAAACATAAAATCAATAGGAGAGAAGTTAAGGAGATGAATAAGATTTTTTAAAAGTCAGATATAATAAACCTCTGTGAAAAAGTGAATGGGAATAGACAGGAATACACCCTTTTCTCAGCTGTACAAGTTCCCTTAACAATAACTGAGCATATATTAGGTCAATAAAAGATCACAAACAAATGCAGAAACAGTAGTATTATTAAATGCACTCTGTTTTGATCATAATACAATAAATTGATATTCTTTTTTATTTTCTACAAGATTAATTCCCCCTTATTTAAACTTTTATTTATTTTTGTTTACATCATTCATTTCCACAAGATTTTGAGTTACAAATTTTCTCCCCATCTTTCCCCTACCCACCACCCCAAGACAGCCATCCCATTGTATAACCCCTCCCCCAATCTATTCTTTCATATGTCCTCCCCCATCACCCCTCTGACTAATAAATTTATATTCACTAAATGTCTTTCAAGTAAAGATTAAATATTAATTAGAAACTGAATAATCTAATCCTAAAGAAAGAAGTCAAAGAACAAAGCATAGAAACAACAATTTAATAAAAAAAATAAGGACAAAAAGTAAACAGTGTACCAACATTTGTGGGATGTAGTCAAAAAAGCACTTAGAAGAACATTATATCTATCACTACTATCAAAGAGAGAAGATTGATGAACCGGGCATTCAACTAAAAGAAAACTGCAAAAAGGAAAAATTGAAAATCCCCAATTAAACATCAAAATGGAAATCTGGAAAATCAAATTAGAGATGAATAAAGTTGAAAATAAAAGTCCATTGAAATAATAAATAAATATGAAAACTGGTTTTACAAAAAACAACAACAATAGTTTGCTAACTGGATTAAAAAAGGAAAACAAAATTATCTTCTTCAAAAATTAAAAAGAGAAATTCACAATCAATGAAGATGAAATTAAAGCAATCATTAGGATCTATTTTTTTCCAATTATATGCCAATAAAATTAACAATCTAAACAAAAGGGATGACTATTTATGAAAAGGTTAACAAAAAAGAAAATAGAATACTTAAATAACCTTATTTTAGGAAAAAAAAATATTGAACAAGCCTTAACAGATGCCCTTAACCAAAACCAAAACAAAAAAAGGACTAAATGGATTTGCAGGTATATTCTATCAATCATTTGAAGAACAATCAATCCCAATGTCATATAAAGTATTTGGAAAAAATCGGCAAAGGAATTCCTTCTTTGACACAAATATTGTTTGGATACCTAAGCCAGTGAGAACAAAAACAGAGAAAGAAAATTATAGGACAATATCCCCTACAAATATCAATGCAGACATTTTAGATATAACACTAGCATGATTATATTAAAGTAGTTTATTTTTCAAAATTTTTATATCAGGCATTCAGAGCTGATTTAGTATTAGGAAGACAACAGGTATACCTGACCATATCAACAAAAAAATGACCAAAATCGTATGATTATGTCAATAGATGCACAAAAGTCTTTTGACAAAATACAATCCTCATTCCTGTTTGTAATGGTAATGGGATTTGAGGATCTTCCATACCCCCTTCAACTTGCTTATGTAGCAGAAAGGGGTAGGGCAGGAAGGAGCCAGAGCTCAGTAAGAGTCAGCTTGGTGACTGGAAGTGTTGTGGCAAAAGCAGCATCACAGATTTTTTTTTTGAGCCATCCAGAACTTTTGCTAAGGACTCCCGCTGAGGACTGCCAGGGACAGGAACTGTGCGCATGTGGAGCTGTTGGGAGCAAGCTGTGTGGAGGCTGAGCAGTTACCATGAGAGAGGAGATGAGGATCTTTGCCTGAGGTAGCCTGTTTTGTTTTGATGGCTTGAGAATGTGGGCGTTTACTGCATTAACTGTGTGCTCACTCTGTGGCTACTTTGATGGCTCTGACTTTCTGATTTTGGGACTCAGTTTTCTGTTATTTGAATAAAAGTTCTACCTATGACCCCCATGCAGAGAGCTAATTACATTTTGTGATTAATAACTATATCAGCATATTTATAATTACCATATGCATTGTGAATAATGCATTGTTGATACACTATTAAAAATCCTAGAAAGCACAAGAATAAAATGATCTTTCCTGAAAGTGACAAGTAATACCTATATAAAACCAAGATCAAGCATTATCTGTAATGGGGATAAAATAGAAGTTTTCCCAGTGTGTTAGGAGAGAAGCGAGGATATCTATTATCATCATTATCATTCAATATTGTATCAAAATGCTTACTATAACAATAAGATGGGGAAAGGAAATTGAAGCAATAAGTGTAAGTAATGAGAAAATACAAATGTCTCTTTTTACAGATGCCATGATGATATATTTAGAGAACCTTATTTAATCAACTAATAAATTCATTAAAAAAATTAACAACTTTAGCAAAGTTTCAGATATAAAATAAGCTGACAAACCATCAGCATTTCTATATATTATCAATACACCAAGGAGAAAGAACTAGAAAAGACAAATTCCATGTAAAATGACTACAACAGTATAAAATACTTTGGATTCCACCTGCCAAGACAGAAATGAACTTTATGAACACAATTTAAAAACACTCTTCACACAAATAAAGGCAAATGTACATAATTAGAGAAATATTAAATTTTGCTGTGCAGGTTGAGCAAATATAACAAAAATGACAATACTACATAAATTAATTAATTTATTCAGTGCTGTACCAATCATTCTCTCAAAGAATTATTGAGTTAATAATAGTAGCAAAATTTGTCTAGAGGGAAAAAAAAAAGGCTAAGAAGAGCAAGTCAATCTAAGAATAAAAAGTAAAGGAAGACAATCTAGTAGCAGATCTCAAAACACACTGCAAACCAGTAATCATCAAAACAATCTGTTACTGGATAAGACATGGAGTAGTTGATCAATAGAATAGATTAGATATAAAATATACAGAAGGAAAAGAGCACAGTAGTCTACTGTTTGGTAAACCCAAAGATTAAAACTCACTATTTAACAAAAGGGGCATAGAAATGTATAACATTATTTTATAGAAACTAGCAAATATCAATATCTCTTTGAGTATACTATCATAAACTTAGAATTTGTACATGATTTAGACATAAAGTGTAATATCATAAACAAATTAGGGAAGCATAAGTAAAATTATCTGTAAGATCTATGAATACAATAAATCATGATGACAAGGTTATGCCATCATGGCATATGGAAAGGTTTATGAGAGGTAAAGTGGATAATTTTAATTAATTTTAAACTGAGGAGATGCTTAACCATTGGGGAATGACTAAAGAAGTTATAATATAACAATGTGATGGAATGCTATTATGCTATAAGACATGAAGTAGATGATTTCAGTAAAATCTGAGAAGACATATATAAACTGATGCAAACTGAAGTGAAAAGAAGTAGGAGAATACATCAGCAGTTCTCAACCTGTGGATTGTGACCCCTTTGGGCGTTGAATGACCCTTTCACAGGGGTCGCCTAAGACCATAGGAAAGCACATATTTTCAACGGTCTTAGGAACCAATACACCATGCCCCTACCCATCTCCAGGTGGGTCTGCCCATATGCAGATACGCCCACATACAAGTATTAAAAGGTTGCAGTATTAGGAAGGTTGAGAACTACTGGCCTACACAGTAGGTTATTATTTGAGTTGCTTAAGGAGACTAGCTTTTTAAAAAATAATATTTATTTGTTCTTGGAGGGGAAATTGGGGTTCAGTGACTTGCCAAAGGTCACACAGCTAGTAAATGTGTCAAGTCTCTAAGGCTGGATTTGAACTCAGGTTCTCCTCACTATAGGGACGGTGCTCTATTTACTGCACTACATAGCTGCTCCTAGACAAGCATTTTTTTTTTTGTCATGACTTGTCAATGATGTTATAGAAGGAATTTTTGGTTAGGCACGTGTTGGCAACTGAAATTCCTTTAAATTATGTGATTCTGTGCATTATAAGTAAGAGTTATCTGGAGAGATCTCTTAAGTAAAAAGAAAATGAAGAGGTTGAAAATTTTAATTTGGGAATCACGGAGAATGTCAAAGTGGAGAGGGCAACTCAATTGAGCTTTGAAGTAAGAGAAGCATTCTAAATGGCAGGGATAATGGTCAGCTTTGCTGTAGGGCTTTGATACATTATCATTCCTGATATTTTTGGTTCTGATAAAGTTATGACACAACCACAACCATTGCCACCACTTCTACTACTAACATGACCTCATCATCATTACCACTGGTCACCATCAAGATCACCATCCTCCTCATCATCACCATTATCACAATCTTCACTCTTTTTCTTCTCTTCTTCTCTTTTTCTACTACTCCATCATTCTTTTCATCATAATCATTAACAGCAACAACACTCTGCCATCACACCTTTGTCCTCATCATGTCACACCATTAATATTACCACTAATCAATATCATCTTTCTGAAACATCATCTTTATCATCAGGGCCATCATGAAAAAATCTCATAAGTTATTCAATGCGCTCGTTTTATTTTTATATGTATGTATGCACATATGTATTTGTGTGTTTATACATTCATACCAACATACTCATACCCATACACATGAGAGACAGATAGGAAGAGAGAGAGAGAGAGAGAGACAGAGACAGAGAGAGAGAGAGAGAGAGTTTAGTCTTGGAAATTGGGGAAGTGGAAACTTAAAAAAACTAGATTGTACCTTTCACTATGTAGAAAGTTACTTACTAATTGTACTAGAACTTTACTGTTGTTTTAAACTCTATAACTATTCCTCCTGGCATGATCTTCTTCATCTCTCACCAAAATTTGCTATTAAATATCTTAACTCATATGATTACAATTGTTCCTCTGTATACATTTATTTATACTAAGTTCCCTCCCCCTTTAAGAGTTGCTTTGATTCTTTAAAAACAGAAAGAAAGAAAAACAATCAATAGACACTTTAGAAAATTTAAAACCACTCTATTTTAAATATCTTTAGGAGATAAAGAAGGTGAAAATGTGTGATTTTATGCCTTATAAAACATATAACACAGAACAAAAACACACACCATTAATTTGAACTGGCTACTGATTTCTATACACGTGTAGTTACACAGAACATCTCCACAATGGACATATTGTGAAAGACTGACTATATTTCCCTGCTTCCTATCACTCCCCCGCCCCTATTTATTCTATTCTCTACTTTGTCCCTGTCCCTTTACAGAAATGTATGCTTCTAACAACCCTCCCCCTTAACCTGCCTTCCCCTGCATCCTCCTCCCTCTGGTCCCCTTCCCCCCTATTCTCCTGTAGAGCAAGATACCCAATTTAGAGTGCATGTCATTCCTTACCTAAGCCAAATTCAATAAGAGTAATGTTGACCCATTCCCTTTTGCCTTCCTGTTCTTCCCCTCTATTGTAACAGTTATCACTTGCCTCTTCCATATGAGATGATTAACTCCATTCTGGCTCTCCCTGTGTCCTCTCATTCTTTTACTCTCTCACCTCTCAATTTCACCTTTTAAAATATCATCCCTTCCTATTCATTTAATCCTGTGCCCTCTGTCTATGTACACATATATACACATACTAACAAATGTTTTCATATTCATATAGACCCTCCTATTTAGATATATGTGTAGGTATTTATACATACATATGTGTGTGTATCTGTATATACACACACACACATACATTTATATTCCTTTCACCTATCATCATACTGAGAAAAGTTTCATAAGTTACAATTATCGTTTTTCCATGTTGGCATGTAAATTCTTCAACTATGATAAGTTCCTTATGAATTCTTTTCCATATTTACCTTCTCATGCTTCTTTTATTCGAATGTCAAATTTTCTATTCAGTTCTGTTGTTTTCATCAAGAATGCTTGGAAGTCCTCCGCCTCAATGAATGACCATATTTTCCCCTGGAACATTACACTCAGTTTTGCTGGGTAGATGATTCTTGGTTTTAATCCTAGCTCCCTTGATCTCTGGAATATCATATTCCAGGCCCTTTGGTCCCTTAATGTAGAAGCTGCTAGATCTTGGGTCATCCTGATTGTGGTTTCACAGTATTCAAATTGCTTCTTCTTGGCAGCTTGTAATATTTTCTCCTTTATCTGGGAACTCCAGAACCTACCTACAACATTTCTAGGAGTTTTCTTTTTGGGATCTTTTTCGAGTGGTGATTGGTGAATTCTTTCAACTTCTATTTTTCCCTCTGGTTCTAAAATATCAGGGCAATTTTCCTTGAGAATTTCTTGAAGGATTATTTCTAAGTTCTTTTTTTGATCATGGCTTTCAGGTAGTCCAATAATTTTAAAATTGTCTCTCCTGGATCTCTTATCCAGGTCAGTGTTTTTTTTTCAGTGAGATATTTTACATTGCCTTC
>CM053580.1:487603688-487616188 GCA_028627135.1 Pseudochirops cupreus
ATGTATATGTATATATATGTATGTATGTATGTATGTATGTATATGCCCTTGTGTATATATAGAGAGAGTCAGAAAATTCACTTGTAAGAACAAAGACTACAAAATTAGAAGATTAAATTTGGATTATAAAAATTAGAAACAAATTAGAAGATAAATATATAGCATGAATTTGAGGAAATTCCAATCTGATCTATTTAAACAAGTTATTGATGTAAGAAAATGGAACTAGATGAAAGATCAAACAGTGACAGAGTATTTCCTAATAAAAGTTAAATAGTATAATTCTGCTACCACACGAGAAGACAAATATAGTATAGGAATCACCTATAAAAGTAAACATTTCATCTTCTTGCATAATACAAGGTAGGACATCCAAGAACAATTGCAGCTCAGAATATAAAATTTTAGATGCATAAGGGAAATGGCAAAATATTTTAAGCAGCATTACTTCATGAAAGAAAAAGAAAGCATGGATTGACAAACAAATTTTTAGAAAACTTGGTCATAGACCCAATTAAGACAGATAATTTTGAAACTATTTAAATATATTATGAGTTAGACAACAAAATTAAACATGGAAAAATATAAAATATTTCTATAAAACATTATTTGTTTTTTACTGACAGAAGAGATACATACCTATATATGAACTCTAATATCTGAGTACTTAACAATTTGTATGAAGAAGTATAAAAGATGCTAAACAAAATAAAGATAGAGAAGAATAACTAGTGTAGAAAAATTAACATTCATACTGGAGCCCCCAAAAGGTGAGGGCACTGAGGATTGGTTCTCAATGAAGAAAATGTTATTCTTGAAAAATAATTTTTAGAATTGAGTAATGAAGGGGAGTATTCTAGGAAGATGGTAGAGTAGGTCAGAAAATTCCAAGCTCCCCAGATTTCAACCACAAATGAGATAAAATATCACATAAGGGTAAACATAGAGGCATAAAAATAAATGAGATTAGAGGTAGAACAGTGATTTTTCTGGAACAATCAGAGAACATCTGGTGAAAAATACCAGGATAAGCTTTGGTCTCTGTAAAGAATAAACAGCTTCAGACTAATTCTGCTTTGACAAGAAGCTGTGAGCCCTGGGGCTAGCTGGGTTGGGAGGCAACCTCTGCCACAACCAAAGGAATTTTTGCCCCCCAGAAAATGAGAGGAGTTGGGCATGTGAACCAGAGAAAATTGAGGGAACCTCTGCTGACAAGGAATGCCAAACCCACCTGTGCTACAGAGGTATGTCCTTGGGCAAGATGGACCCAGCACACATTTGGTGAGTGCAGAAGCAGTGGGGCCAGGCCACTGCTGGCTATAGGCTTTTACAGGAAACTGAAGGTCTTTATTTTGGTTCCAGGCCAGAGGGGAGAACTGAAGGAGGATCTGAGGCCAGAGGCACCATCCTCCATACCCCAGGACTAGAGGAGATTATAAAAAGTAAGTTGCTATAAATAAAAAAAAATGAGCAGGAAAAGAAGGAAAAAAAAATCCAAACATAGTAATTTGCTACGGGAATAGAGAAGACTGGGGTCTACCTTCAGAGGGGGATACTGAAACAAAGAAACCTTCATTTACCCCTGTAGTGCTAATGCAATATTTACAGTGCCCATGATCATGATAAAGACTATGACTATAAGTATTGCATGACATTCGACTGCAAAATATGCCAGACTCTCCAGATAGAGGATAAAATTGAAAGATTTATTTAGACACCAGAAAAATGAATCCCAAAACCAGTAAGCCAATTCCATCATAGTACCAAAGATATTAAGGATCCATAATAATACTGAGAGCCATGTCATCCTTTAGTCTTCCCACAAACCAATACAAGATCAATATTTACTCACAAAACTCTCTATCTCCTTGCCTAAGCTCCTCTGTTCCCAACTGTCTCCAGCTGTCTCCAACTGTCTTCAACTATCTAGTTTGCTCTCTACTAGCTTCTTGCGTGTTTGGCTTCTCCTCAGCAAACTCCTCCCACTACAGGCTCCACGTGATCACATTCAGCCTATCAGGGGGCAGAGTTTATCTTCCCAGTAGGGAAGCTTCCTGTGGGCTCTAAGGGACAGAGTTTATCTTCACAGCAGGGTTGGTTTTCAAACTACCTCCTAAGTCTATTAAGGGGTATGGAAGATCTTCAAATTTCCACTCGCATTACAACCCCAAAGAGTAATAATGTCAAATGGTAAACTGACTGAAACTAATTCATAAAATAACTTTAAAAAGACTTTAAAAATCAAATGAGAGAAATTGAATAAAACAAACAAAAAAATAAAAACAATCCAGGGAAAATATGATTATGAAAAGAAAGTTAACGAATTAGAAGAGATTCCTCCCTTCCCACTTAATAGCACTTTATTTTTTCCAATTATATGTAAAGGTAGTTCTCAGCATCTACTTTTATAAGATTTTGAGTTCCATATTATTTTTTCCTTCCCTTCCCTTCCCCCTCACCAAGACAGCATGTAATCTGATACAGGCTATACATGTACAAGCATATTAAACATATTTCTACATTAGTCATATTGTGAAAAAAAAGAATCAGAAAAAAAGAGAAAGAAAGTGAGAAAGAAAAAAAAAAGGAAAAAAACATGAGAAAATAGTATATTTGATCTCCATTCAGAATCCATAGTTCTTTCTCTGGATGTAGACAGCATTTTCCATCATGAGTCTTTTGGTGTTTATATCATTTTGTTGCTGAGGAGAGATATAACTATTGATTGGTCTTCACACAATGTTGCTGTTACTGTGTACACTGTTCTGCTTGTTCTGCACACTTCACTCAGCATTTGTTCATGTAAGTCTTTCCAGGTTTTTCTGAAGTCTACCTGTTCCTCATTTCTTATAGAAGAATAGTATTCTATTACATTCATATACCATAACTTGTTCAACCATTCCCCAGTTGATTGGCATCTCCTCAATTTCCAACTCTTGGCCACCACAAAAAGAGCTGCTTTAAATATTTTTGTACATGTGTATCTTTTCCCCCTTTTTATGATTTTTTTTTGGGCATACAGACCTAGTAGTGGTATTTCTGCATTAAAGCATATGCACAATTTTATAGCCCTTTCAATGTAGTTCCAAATTGCTCTCCAGAATGGTTGGTTCAGTTCACAACTCTGTTAACAATACATTCATATTCCAATGTCTTCTTCAACATTTAGTATTGTCCTTACTGTCATATTAGCCAAACTGATAGTTGGGAGGTGGCACCTCAGAGTTGCTTTAATTTGCACTTTTCTAGTCAATAATAATTTAGAATATTTTTCATATAAATACCAACAGCTTTAATTTCTTCATCTGAAAACTGCCTATTCATAACCTTTAACCATTCATCAATTAGGGGAATTACTTGTATTCTTATAAATTTACCCATTTCTCTATATATTTGAGAAATGAGGCCTTTATCAGAGACACTGGTATAAAATTTGGTTCCCAGTTTTCTGCTTCCCTTCTAAATGTGGTTGCATTGGCTTTGTGAAAAACCTTTTGAATTTAACACCAAAATGATCGATTTTGTATTTTATAACATTCTCTAGGAGATCCCAAATCTGAGAAAATGACATTGAAAATCAGAATTGGACAAAGGGAAGCCAGCAAAGTCATAAGAGACCAAGAATCAATAAAACAATATATAAAGAATGAAAAAAAATAGGAGAGAATGTGAAACATCTCATAAGTAAAACAACTTATCTGGAGAATCGATCGACAAGAGAAAACATAATGGACTACCTGCAAGTTATGGTTAAAATAAGAATCAAATAATAAACCTACAATCAAAATAATATGAGCAACAATTAAAGAAAACTGTCCTGAAGTATTAACAAATCCTGGGTCTTAATACTTGATGCAATTATGAACTTGAAACTAAGTGCTAATTACCTGTTCACTTGCCAATACAAGAGGCAGGGAAGAGTTTCAAATTCCCGTTGCCATTACAATAGCAAGGTAAGAACATGGCAATGCCAATAAACTGAGTTAACTTGGATGGTAGGGAAATTAATAAGGAAAGGAGGTAAGCTTTGAGTAAGGAGAAAACAAAGAAATAAGATAATAATTTAACAGAGGAGTTGAAACTGCTGAATAAAGGAAATTCACAGAAAGTAAGATTCCATATATCAATATTCACAGCTTGATCATAGTGAAATTAATAATGGAATCCTTCTGGACCTGAGCCCCTAGATAACATCTATGGACTTTTCTTTCCCCAAGTTCAGTATTTTGTTAATCTCCTCTTCCCCCTCCCCCCACCTTTTCTCATTCTTTCTAAACTCAGGGATGATTTCTGTTTTACCTTTATAGACTTTTCCTACAGATTCTTTTCCTAAGAGGGGTAAGACATATTAAGGACAATCAGCAACTTGGCAATGCAGCCTCTCCAAATCTGTCCATTAAAATAATGGAATACTTTTATTATTCACTTAAGCTCTTTAAACCTAAATTGCAGTGATCCCACGAGGTAAAAAGAAATGTTTCTACATATACTTGAACTAATATTTTTGATACAGGAAACCAAAATTCTGCATTTGGTCATCCTGTCACCCAAGGATCCCTCAGTTCCACAATTCCACAATACCACAACACCACATTCATTTTAAAAATTAATTTTACAAGGAGGATTTTGCAAAATAAACCATTAATTTTTACTAAATATTCTACTTGGTTTTATATTATGCTTTTACAGTAATGTGAAAGCTAATTTGTATTTCATTTTAGTTTTCCTTCCCAAATCTATGTCTGCAATATTATGAGCTAATCACCCTAAGGCATCAAAGGAATTTGTCTAGGCTGCCCAATGGAAGTCTTCTAAAGCTTCACTTATTCTTTGTTTGCTCAGAGGAGATTTTTGTATTGAGATAAGTAAAGTTCTTTCAGTTCTTCAGAGAAGAAAACTCTATGGAAATGCTCATTAATTAATATAATGTGGGGACATTAGTTCCTTAGAAAATTAAAGTGAGGCCAACATTAACTTCAAAAGCAGGAATCCTTCAGTGGATGTATAAGTGGGTAATTCCTTACTGAATAAATGCTGTTTCTTTTTTTCAAACATTCTAAACCTCATAAACACCAAACCATAATTGGCTCAATGAATCTACTTGAAGAAGGTTTTCTATTTTCCAGAAATCTTTCTGTTGTTTAATTATTCATATAAAGAAGTCTGATGTTTATTTACTGCCCTACCTAATGGTGTCATCAGAAAGATGAATTGTTTATGGTAACTGAATACCTAAGAATTTCTGTTAAAAATAGTGCTGTGGGCAAAATTAAATAACCTAGACAATAAATGAGTCTCGCTCTCTCTCTCTCTGTCTCTCTGTCTCTCTCTCTGTATATATATACGTATGTGTATATATATATATGTATATATATATATACATACACACACATACATATACACATACACATACACACACATATATATACATACACATACATATATGTGTGTGTGCATTCATCCTTGTGCTTATTCAGTTACAATACACTCACGTTGCCCAATCTGTTTTTATTTACCCATTTCTTTACTTTCTATCTCTTTAAAAACTTGGGTTTTAACTCTCAAAGTTTTGACACATACTACTTCAATTTGGTTAAGAGACAGCTCTTTGGAATACTAGGTTATGTATTTAATAGCATGTTTAGGTTTGCAAAATATTTTCTACCCAAAAACTCTGTTAGGGGGTGTTTTCATTTCTGTTTGTTGATAAGAATAAAAGAAGTTGATTATTTGACCTGGGTCGATGTTACTATCATTCATCCATTTTCCAAGAGTACCAGTACCAGGGTGATGTCTTGACTTGTGTGTGGATTGGATTTTTTGAGGCAGAGTTACACAAAGCCGTCACTCTCATTCTCTCCTCCAGTCATAGGAGTCCAGAGGCAAGACAAAAGTAAAAGGTAATAGGTAACCTAATATCTGACCAAGTGATAAATGTTCCATAGCATTTGTGTCAGTCATCTTCAGGGCTGTTGGAACAAATTATTCTCATCTCCCCATTCCACCAGGAGAAGCCTTTGCATGCTTGGGTTAGACATCCTAATTTACCAACAAGATTGAGGTCTGTTGCCTACCCTCAATCTATAAAAATAATGACTTCTAAATTAGTCAATATTGATTATTTTGATTTATCTTAGTTTTGTTGAGAAATTACACTTCCTTTCCTTAGGAGGACTAAGCAACCATAACTACTTCTTAAGCCTAATCTATTTGCAGATTTAGTGAATAGACATTTTGACAACAGTTAATAGTTGGTAACTTAAAACTAGCCAAAATATATAAAATAATCATAGAATTAAGCCTAGATATCACGAGATTTTTTTAAACTGAAGGTCAAATTTTCTTTTCGGACACCTGGGAGGTGAGGGTTGATTCTCAGTTTATCATAAATTCCTATTGTTTGTAAGTTAGTTTATCTTTTTAGTGAGCTACATAGACCCAATAGTAGAAATCTTTAAGAGATCATTGAAAGTTACCTCACCTGAAAGTTCGCAGAATTATAGTCATGAATTTGAAGTTACCTTACCTGAAAGTTCACAGAATGATAGTCATGAATGATAGTCATGAAACATTGGATCTAGCAGTTAGCCCACCCTAGAAACTTGCTGGTATGTCCTTGATATGCCCAGCAGCTGAATATTGCAAATCTACCTACTTCTCTTAAAATGCTATGAATCAGTCTCATGAATATTGTTTCTTTTCTCTATTATAAAGATAAAGTCTGTAAACTTGTCAAATTGTTAATAATTACAGAAGGATTAGGTGAACTGAATTAATGGTAACTTTTTAGTTTTCACTCTGAAATAATAAACCTCGGAATTTTCTTTTTAGATAAAAAAAAAGATTAAACATCTAGTTTAGCCCATCTGCCAAGATGGTTAACCAGGTTATGGTCTCTGTACATGATGTAGCTTTTTGGAGCCACAGGTAAGAAATCAGTGAATTAGGTGGACACCAAAAATGAATGAGCAATTCTGAAAAGGGCTTGCCAAGCCCTCTCACCAGAGGTAGTAGTTCCATGGACAGTCCTCTTTCCAATATCACACTCTGTCTCCCAAAAATTATAAATCAAATTTGGGAGCTTTATTTATTATCTTAATACTTTTAATTTGGTTTAGTTGTCTCTTGGAAATAATTAAAATTTGTTTTTTATGATTTTATAAAATAAGGAAATTTTTCTTTTTGGGAAATAAAATTACTTTATTCTTTCTGATGAGTTAAAACCTATTTAGTATATCATTAAAATTTTTGAAAGTTCATTTAAATTAAGGAATTTGAACAAAAGTTGTCTGTCTCAGTGACTTTTGTTTTCACAGAAACATACAAACTCAAATAACAAATGTTTGTGATTCCTTTTGGAAAAATGACTTCACAGTTTTGTTTTACTTTTTGAATTTAAAAAAAAATTATTTCATAACAGGGTTTTGAATTTTCAGATATTTAAACCTATCACATTTTAATTTTCCTTCTACATTTGATTTCAAGTCAAAATTATTTAGTTCAAATAACTGCCCTCTTTTAAGATGCGTATATAAGCAGATATACTCAAAGTTCCATGATGACATGCTTGAATGGGTTCTGGATAATGGGCAATACTCTTGTGTTCTCCTGGACTGATGTAGGGTTGTGTGCTTGCTCCCATGCTTTTTAGCATGATGTTTTCAGCAACGTTGTCAGATGTCTTTAAATGAGCATGAAAATAGTATCAAGGTCAGCTACCACACTGATCTTAAATTCTTTGACTAGAAAAGGACAGAAGTCAAGACCAACATATAAGGAGAGTTGGTGTATGACTTTTTGTTCACAGATGATAATGTACTCAATGCAGCCTTTGAGCTTGAGAATCAACAAGGTATGGGTCAATTCTCTGCTACTTTTGATAATTTTGGTTTAACAATTAACACCAAGAAAAAAAAAAGTTTTCCACCAGCCATCACTTTCCCATTCATACATGAAACCATTGCTTACAAAAAAATAGAGCAATTGTTAGTGCTTTGGATAAGTTCACTTACCTTGGCAGTATACTTTCCAGAGTTGTACACATAGATGAGGATGGCACACACATTGCCAGAGATAGCTCAGCTTTTGAGAGGCTCTGAGAAAAGGTGTGGGAGAGAAAAGGTATTAGAATGCCTACCCAGCTGAAAGTCTATAAAACTGTTTTCAAATCTGTGTGTTTCTTTGATGAAAAAAGTAATTTATTTATAACACAAACATTCACAATAAAAGTCACTTTATTTTGAATAATGTTGTAGTATTTTAAGGACAATTTCCTCAATGATTGCATCTTAGTAATGATAATACATGAAATGAAAATAGTTATTTAAGTGTTGTTATTTCTGTCTTCTGTGTTTTATATCATCACAGTTATTCCAAATATTCCTCAACTTTCCTCACCATGCAACAAATGGAATACTTTAAGAGAAGAAAAAAATTGGTAGTCCTGGTTAATACATTGGAAAAGTCCTAAATATGTACAATATGCAACAATTGTGGATGTCCCACGTTGATGAATGGCTGGATTGGAGGTGCCTTCTCATAGTCCTTCATATAAACCCTGGTAGAGCTTTTATTTTTGATTCAGTTTTGAATTTGGCATTGTAAGTTTACTCACGTTGTTGTTATTCTCTCTTTGTGTTTAACCTTTGCTTAATTCACTGTATCAGTTCAGAAAAGCCTTTTCATGTTCCTTTACTATAGCCGCCAACATAATTTCTTGTAACAGCCACACTCTATGGCGTTCCTGTGTCCTAGTTTGTTTAATCATTCCCCAACTGATGGATATCTGCTTTGTTTCCAAGTATTTCAGGTCACAGAAAAATGCTGACAACTTTTAGTGTATATGGGGACTTTATTCCCATCAATGGCCTCCTTGGGGAATAATGCCTATAAAAGAGTGTCTAGTTCAAAGATGATGGATATTTTATTTGCTTCATTTGAATAATTCCATATTGGTTTTTTTTAATATTACACCATTTTACAACTTGACCAACAACGTGTTTGGTGTAATTATTATTCCACATCACTGACTATTGTCATTTTTTTCACCTTTGCCAATTTGCAATGTGGGAGTTGTAACCCGAGGGCTGTTTTCATTTTTATTTTTCTTATCATTAGCGATTTTGGAAAATTCTTTCATATGGTTGTTAATAGTTTGCAATCCTTTTCAGAACCGTTTGTTTCTATCATTTGACCACATATGTAACAAGGAACGGCTGTTAATATTTTTATGTTTATTGTCTACATATTTTAGATCCCCAACCTTATTAGATAAATTTGACATAGGTTTTCCCCCCACCATTCAACCGTTTCTCTTCATATTCTATGTGTTTTAATTTTGTCTACAAGGAAGCTTTTCATTTTTTTGTAATTATATTTATCCACTTTAACTTTTGTAATTACTCCCTCTTTCTTGTTTGGTTAAGACTATATCTCCTACGTATAGATGTGAGAGGCATGTGATCTGTTTCTCTTGCTTTTTAATGTTACAATCTTTACTCTCAAGGTCTCGTATCCATTTAGAAATTATTGTTGAATGTGGAGTAAAGAGTTCTGATTTCTGCCTGACTGATTTCCAGGTTTTCAAGCAGTGGTTAATCAAATAAGGAGTTTTTTTTTCCTTAGGTAATTTATGTTTTCCACTATTCTAAATATTGGGTTATTGAGTTCTTTCTTTCCGATACTCCCTTGTCTAGACTTTTTATATTAAAGTATATCTCTATTTTTAAGCAATAGCAGATAATACGTATGATTGCTGCATTATAATAGTTTGAGATCTAGAGATGCTCTTCCCCCATTATCCCTACTTCTTTTGACCATTTTACTTGATATTTTAGTAGGTTGTTTGACTGAATGGATTTTGTTATTATGTTATCTAGTTCTGTAACATATTCCTTTGGTATTTTGATTGGTGTAGCACAAAAAATGGAAATAAGCTTCGATATTATTGACATTTTATTACTTTGGAGCAACCCAACTCTAAAAAATGCATATCCATGAACTATTTAAGATGTCTTTTTTTTGTTTAAGAAGCAATTTGCAATTGAATCTATACAAGTATTTTGTGCTTTGGTATATTGATCCCCAGTTGTTGTTGTTTTTTAAATTTTGTAGTCATACTAAGCCCCTGGAAAATGCTTCCATCACTTCCTGGCAAAAAGAGGAAGAAGAAATGGAAATTGTCACATTTTATCTCCTTGTGCTCAAAGATTATTGTAGATGGTGATTGCAGTCATGAAATTAAAATATGCTTGCTCCTTGGAAGGATAACTACGGGCAAATCTGGAAAACATAATAAAACAGAGACATCACCTTGCTGACTAAGGTCTGCATAATCAAAGCTATCTGTTTTGTTTTTTGTTTTTTGTTTTTTTCCAGTAGAAACTTTTGAGAGTTCTTTGGGCATAAAAAGAACAAATCCATCACTACTTAAAAAAATTAATTCAGACTATTCACTGAAAGGTCAAATGTTGAAATTGAAGCTTAAATACTTTAGCCACAAATTAAGAAGACAGAACTCATTGGAAAATATCTTGGTTTTGGGCAAGGCAAAATGAGGAGGTGGTGGCAAGAATGAGATAGCTGGATAGTGTAAGGCAGCGGTTCTCAACCTGTGGGTTATGTTCAATTTGTATCAATGAAAATACATGCTGCATATCAGATATTTACATTACGATTCATAACAGTAGCAAAATTACACTTATAAAGTAGCAATGAAAATAATTTTATGGTTGGGGGGGTCACCACAACATGAGAAGCTGTATTAAAGGTTTGCGGCTTTAGGAAGGTTGAGAACCACTGGTGTAAGGAAACAATGAACATGAATTTAGAAAGATTTGTAGACATAGTGGAAAATAGAAGGGCCTGGAGTGCTGTGGTCCAATGGATGATAAAGATTTGGACATGACTGAGCTACTAAACAACAATAATAAAATAAAAAGTTTATTTGTAGAGGTATATCCCTTTCTAATTTTGCTTCATGAATGTTGATTTTTTTTAAAATGTTATTGATTTTTTGAGTGTTTGTTTTGCAGCCTACAACTTAACTGAACCTAGCAATTATCTCAATAAATGTCTTTGCTGGTAGACTAACGTTTTCCAAATACAACATCCAAATAGATGTAGTTTTATATCCTCTATAACTCTTTTTTCCCTTATTTTTCCCCTATCATTGCCAATGTTAGCATTTCTAGAACCATATCGAATAATAGCAGAGAGAGGGGTCATCTTTGCTTCATTTTTTTTTTAAATGGGAAATGTTGTAGGGAATGATCATTGTATATGATCCTTGCTTTCAGTTTAAAATAGATTGTTTTATGATATTAAAAAGGTCTACTACACTTATACTTTGTACGGTTTTGGCATAAAAAGTGTTGTACTCTTGTCAAAGGTTGATCTTCATGTCTGTTGAGATGATAATGTGGTTTTGGATGTTTTTATGTTGAGTGTCTTCCTAAAGTTGATCTTTCCATGGATCTTTGATATAAATACCACTTGTTTGTATTTAATGAGTGGGCACCTAGGTGGCACAATGGATAGACAGCTGGTCGTAAAGTCAGGAAGACTCATATTCATGAGTTCAAATCTGGTCTCAGACATTTACTGGTTGTATGACCCTGGGCAAGTCATTTAACCTGTTTGCTTCTGTTTCCTCATCTGTAAAAAGAGCTGGAGAAGGATATGGAAAATCACTTCAGTACCTTTATCAAGAAAACCCCAAATTAAATATTGAAGAATTGGACCCAACTGAAAATGACTGAATGACAATATAATAAATAATTTCTTAGTCATATCTCCTTAGACTCTTTGATAGGATTTCATTTTAAATTTTCAAACCATATTCATTAATGATGTTGGTCTATTATCCCTTCAGATTTTATGTTTCCCTGTTTAGATATTAAAATGATATTTGTTTCATAAAAGCATTCTGGTAATGTGCTTTCATTCTTAAATTTTGAGAATCATTTGAGAAGTATTGGTACTAATTGCTCTTTAAAAGTTTTATAGATTTATCCTGTGAATCTATCAGGACCAGGGATATTTTTCTGTGGTTCTTTATAGTTAGATCTATTTCTTTTCTCTTTTTTTGAGACTGAGATATTCAAACTTTCTGCCTGGTCTTCTAATAATTTGTATTTTTTTATATTATTTAAAAAATATTAATCTATTTCCTTTGAGATCTCAGTTTTGTCAAGTTCTAATTTCACATTTCTTTCTGTCTTATTTTTCTTCCAATTTTGTTGTAATTTCACCTTCCTCATTTAAAAAAAAAAGATTTACTTTTCTGATCTTTTGTTTTTAACCAGATTAAGTAAGGAATTATCAATTTTACTAGTTTTTTAAAATAATTTTTACTACTATTTCTTGTTTCTATTTTTGTTTCCAATTTTTCTATTTCTCCTCTACTTTCAATATCTGATCTTTTATGCTTGTTTTAGTTTTTTTAAGTTTTCTAAATTTTTAAAAGAATATTCATTTCCTTAATCCTCTCTTTTTTAAAT
>CM053580.1:487620963-487682562 GCA_028627135.1 Pseudochirops cupreus
ATGACTGAATGACTGAGTAAGGAGGCAAACCTCCTTAGGGATGCCAAATGATTTTTCTTTTGTTCTTTGTTCTAAATACTGTGACCACTTTGGTGAAAACTATGTGGCCATTTTAATGATAATCTGCTTTGAACACTATAAGTGATTTCCTGTGATAAGATGTAATGTTGTGAACACTATACTGTGATTTGTTGTGAATGTTTTCCTTTGATTTGTTCTTGAATAAAGAGAGTGTTCACTCTACTGTGTAATCAGAACCTTAAAAGCTATTCACAGTAGCATTCTTTTGGGAAGCTGCTCATGTATGGCATTACAACCTGATACCTAGCATATTATAAGAACTTAATAATAATAATAATAAATCATGCCATTCATTTATTCATTCATCTCAAAGGGTTCTGTTCTACCCTCTATGGCAAAATTATGGAACCTGTTGTGAAGTCACAATAGTTGATATATGTATATATGTACATATACACACACACACATATATATAATATATAATAAATATAATATAATATAATATATATAATACACACACATACATATTTTCGGCAGTTACTTTTCCGTCACATTTTTCTAATGTTAACCCTCTTGATAAAGTTTCAAGCATTCTCTTCTGTTTCCTGTGAATCTCTTTTTAACTTTCATTTTTCTATTGAAGTATTTTGGATTATCCCCTCCCTATTCTTTCAGAGTAATCATAATCTGAGTGTATTAATGGAGCAATGAACTGAGACTCATTCCCCAGGTCTATTTCTTCCAAGAGTAGAAATGAGAACAGAACTTTTAGGAACAATGTCAGCTGCTGGATATCTGTTCCTAATGAAATGTTTATTTTGGGGAGAGATTTATTATTTTAATATTATAGGAATAATATAGTTATCATAATAATTATCAGGAAAACTAAAAGTAAGGAATGGGAAAAAATTTCATACTTTTCCCTCTTTAATATTAATACTGAAGTAGAAGACTGATGATCTATTCTCATTTCCCTGCTTTATAACTAATGAATGTTCATTTACTTACTGATCTATTACCTAGAGATGTCATTTAACTCTTTTTGGCTCCATTCTCTATCTGTAAAACAAGCAAATTAGATAAAATGGATTCTAAGTTCCCTCTGAGTTTGAATTTATGACTTTGCCTAGAAATTTTGCTCTCTTCTTAACATTTGGCACATTTTTAGCATCTTTTCAAAACTCAGGTATTCAGTACCTCTAATCAAGCTGTAGTGGTCTGATCTGCCAAAGGCAGACATACTATACTTTGACACCAACATGATGATCCTCTTTGAGAATGAAGAACAACATCCAACCAATTATTATCAAATGAGTTAATATGTAAAGCACTAAGCAAATTATAAAAATGTTATATAAATGCTGGCTATCATTGTAATTACTATCTTTTGCAAAATGTGATTTTTTAAAATTTTACAATATCAAGGAATCATTTGCTAAACTCCATTTTAGGAATTCCCTTTGCTACTGGAAAGTACAAAGTTGTCTATAAGATTTAGAGTATTGTCTAAACCTAAGATAGTTTAGGTAACTTACCCATGATCATAAAACTTGTTTTGTTTCAGAAATGGGAATTGAACTGATGTCCCTGCATGTTCAGCACTTTCTTCACTATACCTCACAGTCTCTCTGTGTTATTGGATCAGTTTAGTTAACAAAGCTTTGATCCAGTCATGTGTACAACACCACAGTGGTCACATGAACCATAATGAATTCAAGATTACTGATCAGCTGACTGTTATAATCAATAGTAGAAGGCTACATGTCTTGTCTTTTGTGGAGAGATCATAAATGTCCATAAGAAGGACTAGTCACAAGAAATCTTTTCTTTGGTGAAAAAGAGCCCAATTTTTGCTATCAAAAGATCAAAGTATTCTTTAGTGGAGGTGAAACAAGAAAGTGTCTAGAGAGGTCAGTGGAAATGTCATAGAATTTGATCAACAGGCAAGAATTTGTGTTCTATTTGACAAGAGTCAACCTATTCAAAATTGAGAGGTCATTAAATAGAAACACTGTGTATCACTTACCTTTGTATCCCAAACACCTAATACAATATATTGTACAGATTACAGTGTTAGTACACATGGTGGAAGGAAGGAAGGAAGGAAGGAAGGAAGGAAGGAAGGGAGGGAAGGAGGGAGGGAGGCAGGAAAGGGAAGAGAAGGAAGGGAAGGGAAGGGAAGGAAAGGAAAGGAAAGGGAAGGGAAAGAAAGGGAAAAAGTAATGGGAGAGAGGAAAGGGAGAAGTGATTTCCTTGCTTAATTTAGAAAAGTCCAGAATGAGATGTCAAAAAAAAAATTAAGATGGTGAGCAGTAACATATCTCAGGAAATTCTAGGAATGCACAAAGAATGTATTGGCAGTCATAGGTTTGTCTTATAATGAGCAGTAAGGCAGAAAAATTAAACAAGGTTGTCCAGAGAGGTCAAGAAGATAACTGCTTTGGGGAATGCAATTTGTACACATTATAGGATTACAAGAATAGATGCTTCCATTAGGGAATTGAAATTTGATATGCATATCAGGCACATATTTGCATGCATTGTGAGTGATATATGCATGTATACATGAGAAGCATTATCATTTACTTGACAGAGATATTCTTAGATTCAGGAAGACCTAGATTTAAGTAGCAAACCTGACACATATTGGCAGTATGACACAAACAGTAGGCAAGTCATTTAACCTCTCAAGCTAAAACACAACTCTCTTAGAATGGAGATTGCATAAAACTTGATGATATTCACTATAGAGGAAAATTTAATACCAGATGTTCCTTGCATTTCAAACCCAGAAATGCCTTTCACCAATAAAATCAAGATTCCAGACCTACGTGCATACAGGCATAAGTACAAATGTGCATGAATATGTATTAATTGATCATAAGACAAGAGTGGAGTGTGACTGGTGTATAGTAGCAGCTGATGAATATTTTTATGAAGTAATCAATTAGAGAGATTTGAATCAATAAAAATCTGCCTTTTTCTCATGTCATTGTTCCTTCCCCAGTTGAGAACAAAAGAAAAACACAATCTCTGTTACAAACTAGTACACCCACATAAAACAAATTTCTGCATTGATCATGTTTTCCTCTCCCACCAGTCCATACATTTGTGCATACATGTGTACACACATGTGTGTATATGTGTGTGCATGTCTATATGCAAAGAAAGAGAGGGAGGGAGACTGAGACAGAGACAGAGAGAGAAAGAGAGAGAGACAGAGAAACAGAAAGAGACAGAGAGACAGAGAGAGACAGAGAGAGAGAGAGAGAGAGAGAGAGAGAGAGATCACAAAACAAAAGTAATTCTCTCATGAAAATAATTATGGTGGCAGGTATACTCTGGATCTCATGGATTACACAACAGGTCCCTGCCCAAGCACCATTTAAGGGTTATTTTTTGGGCCCTGCTGGCTCAGAGTGAATGTAAATAGTAGCCATTTCTCTTTGGGCCAGCAATCCTGAGGGTCTTCCCCTCCCAGTTTGATTTTTTTTAATTAAAGGGGCCATCCCTTAACTCACTTCTTAAAGAGGCCAATGGACATTGTCTCACTCAAAGTGAGAACCTGAAAAGACCTTAGTTTAAAAGGACTGAGGTCTCCCACTTCATCCTGAACCATATCCAGTCATCCTGATCTATATCTGGTCACTAGACACAGATGACTTTGGAGGAGAAAATGAGACTGGTAATTTTGCACAGACCTCTCTCACTCAAATCAAAGTTAATTGCATCATCTCCCTGCTGTCCTGGTCCTCTTCAAGAATGAAGGACAAACTACAACCTGTGAGTACTCCACCTGAATGGCCACCCAGCTGGCCAGTTCTAGTTGGGCAACTCAGCTCATTCTCTCCTCTCCTCTTCTTTTCTCTCCTATATTCTCCTCTTCCTGAGGGTGTTCTACCCAAAAGGAAGGTAAATTTTGATGGCTGAACACTATCTATATAATTTGGGGTTTACTGGCTTGATTCCTTTCTCAAAGGGATGCTTAAGACACAAACATAGAAGAAGAGAATGATTTCAAAATATCTGCAAGAGAGCAAAAGGAAAATATAGTGTGGACAACAGGTTTATTACCCCTAACTAGATTCTAAATTCTTAATATAAGGAATATGGCCTTTGATTGTTTTATATTTCACATACTGTAATACATGTTACCAGTAAGGTGCTGTCCATATAGGTATAATTCAAAAAATGACTGTCTGACTAACCAAATAAATCAATGATATCAATGCTTCTGTAAGTATATACCAATTGTTTGATGCAGTAACTCATCCTCTCCTTGGCATCACAATCTCTGGCCACATCTTACCTAGACATGTTGTCTTCTTTTTCCTCTTTTAGAGTATAAACTCCTTGAAGGCAGTGACTACTTAGTGTGTGTGTGTGTGTGTATGCTATGTGTTAATGTAAATCCTGGAACATGCCAAGTTTTAATTAAATGACTTGAAGAATGTCATTCCTTATCACTTTATATATTTTATAGACTAGGATAAGAGAATAATTTCCGCAAAGAGATCTTTATCTTACAGAACAATTGCTCCTACTCTTTGTATTTAAAAGTAAGATTTTGGAGTGTCATCTTAAATGAAATTTTATCTTGCAATAAAATACATCATCATAGCAAAAAAAAAAGTTAAAATCTATCCATCCCAGAGGAATAGGCAGTGGGATAAGTACATCATACTCAATATTCATATCCATATTTATATCTGTCTATGCCTATGCCTATGTCTATATCTATCTATCTATCTATCTATCTATCATCTATCTATCTATCAATCCATTTCAGAATTGAATTACTAGAAGCAAATAATGTGAAACACCATAAAATAAATATTTGGTGTAAATATTCTTTTTTATTTGAGTTGACAAAGTCTATATAATGTGAACTTCTTGATGCTTAATTTTACCATTGTAACACCGAAAACTTGGTTCCCAGAAGAGTTTTAGGGTTTGTTTTATAGTTGATTTGGCTCCAAACACAAACTTGGGATAAAAAATTGAACATTTTTTGAAATGCAGTCTTTCCATAAAAATGACTATTTACTATTTTTTCCTTTTGAAAAAAATGTTCATCACAAAAACAAGTTTTGATGATATTTTCATTCAGTTTTATTCTCATGATTTTTATGATCTTGTCTTTTCTCTCTTTATTTATTAGACTATATTTGAGTTGTCAGTTATTAATATTGTGACTTAGATTAATGTTTGGACAAGTCTATCAACACTGTGCCAAATGAAATGATTAATGGAGATATTTTGAGAGATTTGGTTTTCTGTTTTCTATTCAATGTACTACTGCTTTTTTTTTAAGTTTTGTATTTTTTCACCTTAGAAAGGGAAGACATGAGTCTTTTTCAGTAGTGTTACCTTGCTTTTTAGCTCCCTATTTTGTTTATTTTATACAGCAAATTTATTTTGAAAGAGAGAGGCAGAGAGGGAGAGAGAACTAGACACACACAGAGCTGGAAGACACCTGGAAGTTCCAGCTTCAATTAACACACACAGACACACAGACATATACACACACAGACATACACACACATATGCACTCTCTCTCTCTCTCTCTCTCTCTCTCTCTCTCTCTCTCTCTCTCTCCCTCTCTCTCTCTCTCTCTACTCTCTGAAGAAACAAGTTTCTATCTGCTACTGAAAATAAGTGAAAGTATAAACTATAAATGTGTTATTGATCAATAGAATGTAAACTTTTTGAACCCAGGGATTTTTCTCCCTTGTATTCGTCTCCTTGGAATAGAGCAAGCATCTCATAAGTTCCTATTAAATGACTCAGAAAAGAGGGGGCAACTGTATTTCTTTTAAGTGTATAGGTAAGGACAATGGGAAGTGAAGTCAAGATGGTTGTGTAAAGGCAGTGAGGGACTCTCCTGAGTTCTCCTCTAAAGCCTTCCTAATACTGTTAAATAACGACTAAACAAATTCTAGAGTGGCAGAGGCCCTCAAAAGATGGAATAATTTTCCAGTCCAAGACAATTTGGAAGGCTTGCAGGAAAGATCTGTTGTACCAGGTGAGAGAGGAGTGCAGTCCAGCACAGGGCATGCTGGCACAGACCTGAACATAGCAAACCAGAAACAGATCTAGGGGTGACTAAATCCATGGCAGTTTCCAGACCTCTCATTCCACAAGTATTAAAGAGAAAATAGAAGGTCAGCAAGAAAGGTTTGTCACACCTGGGTGATAGTGGAGCACAGTCAAACACAGGCCCCTACAACACAATCCCAACCCCAGAAAATCAGGAGCAGGTCTTGGGAGTCACTTAATTAGTGGTGGCAGTGGCAGCAGCTGCTTCCAGAGCTCTCAGTCCACAGATGATAAGGGCATCAAAAAACTTATCAGAAGAAGATTATAAGCTTCTCTTTGTTAGTACTGAAGCAGATTGCTTTGTCCATACTTGGACTGGAGTCACAGACCTAGGCAGTCACAGTCCTGGGCAGTCTCAAGGCAAGTAGGAACACTAGCACACCACAGCCTGTGACCATAGTTGAGTGGGGACCCTCCTCAAAGTTTCAGGGAAGAAAAGAGTGCTTATAGTTGCTCACAGCCAGATCACAGGCCAGGAGAGTAGTAAACACCTCTCCTGAGATCATACCACCTTAAAGAATTGAGAACTGATAGGTCCCTAGAAATATCTCTGAAAAAGATACAGAAACCCTCTGAAACTTAGGGCAGAGCATCCTCCACTCTGGAAGCAGAGACCCATTTTAAAAAAGAGTTAAAAATCAAGTAATAGGGTAACAAAAGGAGGAAATAATAGAAAAAAAAATTCTGACCATAAAAAGTTACAATTATGACAAGGGAGATCAAAACATACACTCAGAAGAAGATAACAGAGTGAAAGCTTACAAGAAAAATATGAATTTTCCTCAGGCTATGGGGGAAGCTCAAAAAGTATTTTGAAAATCAAGTAAGAAAAGTAGAGGAAAATTTTGTAAGAGAAATGAGAGTGATCAGAGAAAAACATGAAAAATGAGTCAACAACTTGTAAACAAGACACACACACACACACACACACACACACACACACACACCCCAAAAACAACAACAATAACTGAAGAACATAATAACAATTTAAAAATGCAACAAAAATAAAGAGACTAGGATAAATGGGAAAAGAATTACAAAAAGCCAATGAGGAGAAGAATGCCTTAAAAAGTAGAATTGGCCAAATGGAAAAAAGAGGTTCACAAATTCACTAAAGAAAAAAAAACTCCTTAAAAAGTAAAATTGGACAAATGGAACAAGAGCTAAAAAAGTTCACTGAAGAAAATGATTATTTAAAAATTAGAATTGAGCATATGGAAGCAAATGACTTCATACAATATCAGGAAATGATAAAACAAAAGAACAAAACAGAAGACAACGTGAAATATCTCAGTGGAAAAAAGAAGCATTATGGAGCCACCATTAGGTAACACAAGATTTAGGAGTTTCTACATTAAAGGATGAGGGGCTTAGAATATGATATTCTGGAGGGCAAAGGAGCTAAGATTATAACCAAGAATCACCTACTCAGGAAAACTGAGTATAATTCTCCAGGGGAAAAAAATGGAAATTCAATGAATTAGTGGACTTTAAGCATTCTTGATTAAAAAAACAAAAAAACCAGAGCTGTATAGAAAATTTGACTTTCAAAAACAAGACACAAGAGAAATATAAAAAGGTAAACAGGAAAGGGAAATCGTAAGAGACTTAATAAGGTTAAACTGTTTACATTCCTACACAAGAAGATAATACTTGTAACTCATTGGAACTTTCTTATTATTAGGGCAAATAGAAGGAGAACATATAGAGAGGTCACAGGTGTGAGTAGAATATGAAAGGATGATATCTAAAAAAGTAAAATTAAGGGGTGAGAAAGAGAGGAATGTACTGGGAGAAAGGAAAAAAGGGAGAGTTATATTGGGGGTAAATTATCTCTTATTAAAGAGAGAAGAAAAAGCTTTTACAGATGAGGGAAAGGAGGGAATGAGGGGGAGTGTATAAATATTACTCTCTTCATAATTGCCTCAAAGCAGGAAAAACATACGCACTTAATTGGGTATAGAAATCTATCTTATGCTACAGGAAAGTGGGAGAGGTGGGGGATGGCAGAAAGGAGGGCATATTGAAAGAAGGGATAGTCAGAAGCAAAACACTTTTGAAGAGAGACAGGGTGAAAGAAGAGAGAGAGTAGAATAAATGGGTGAGTAGGATGGAGGTAAATACAGTTAGCAATAGTAACTGTGAAAAAATAATTGGAGTTTCTCTGATAAAGGCCTCATTCATCTAATATAGCTGTTCTCAATCTGTGGGTCGTGACCCCTTTGGGTCACGCAATATTCACACATATTTCCGACAGTCTTAGGAACTGAGACACCGCTCCTCTATCCATCTCCAGGCGGGTCCACCCACATGCAAATATGCCCACATACGAGTATTAAAGGGTCGAGACATTAGGAAGGTTGAGAACCATTGGTCTAATACATAGAAAACTAAGTCAAATTTAGAAAAAATAAAACAATATTCCCCAACTGATAAATTATCAAAAGCTATGATTAGTTTTCAGATACAGTAATCAAAGCCATCGATAGCCATATGAAAATATGCTATTGATTGGAGAAATACAAATTAAAACAATTTTGAGGTACCACCACATACCTATTAGATTAGCTAATATGACAGAAAAGAAAAATGACAAATGGTTGAGGGGGTGTGGAGAAACTGAGACATTAGAATACTGTTGGTGGAGTTGTGAACTGATTTAACCATTCTGTAGAGTACTTTGGAACCATGCCCAAAGGGATATAGAACCATGTATACCCTTTGTCCTAACAATACTACCAATTGGTCTGTATTTCCAAAGAGATAAAAAAGGAAAAGGACTTTTACGGACAAAAATATTTGTAGTAGCTTTTTTCTGGGGGCAAAGAATTGGAAATTGATGGGATGTCAATCAATTGGGGAATGGCTGAACAAATTTTGGTATGTGATTATGATGGAATACTATTGTGCTATAAAAAATGTGAACAGGATGTTCTCAGAAAAACATAGGTAGACTTATATTAGCTGATGCAAAGTGAAATGTACTGTTTACAAAGTCATAGCAATATTATAAAATGATTAGCTGTGAAGAATTTAGTTGTTCTTAGCAATATAATGATCCAACTTTGAAGGACTTGTGATGAAAAATACTATCAGTCCCCAGAGAAAGAACTGTTTTCTGAATACTAATTGAAGCATACCTTTATTTACTTTGTTTTTCTTGAGGTTTTTTTCCCCCCTTTGGTCTATGTTTTCTTTCACAAAATGACTCTTACACAGACTTTTTGGATGACTACACATATATCATCTTTATCAAATTCCTTGCCTTCTCAATGAAGAGGGGTAGGGATGGGGAAGGGAGATAATTTGGAGCCTAAAGTTTAAAAAATGTTAAAATTGTTTTTATATCTACCTGGGGAAAAATAAAATACTAAATGAACGAGAAAAGTCAAAAAAGTATAAGTAACAAAGCGGAGAATGCAGATTCACAGTATGAAGGAATATGTCTTTTAATCTTATAAAGGACCATAATCAAAGAGGTACATCAAAATATAGTGGTTATACTAACTTTGCTTTTTTTTTTTCTTTTTGCGGATTTGAGTCATATAGGAAGCAAAGCTGAGCAGGGAAGATTGTTTTAGTCTGTCTTTCTGTCTTTGACAGAAAGCACAGGTAGTGCAATTTACTAAAGAGAATTTAGGCTAAATTTGGAATTACGAATTTGGAATTAGGGAAAGAGAGGCAATAGGATTTTTTGTTTATTTTATGTCAAGCACTGTGCTGAGACCTGGGAATACATACATAAGCAAAAAGAAAGACATTTCCTCCCCTCGAGGAGCTTATATTCTAATGGCGGAAGATAACACAAAAAGGACATAGAATTCACTGAGACTTTAGGGATATAAGCAAGATTATTGGGCCCCAGTTTTTCATCTCTTAAAATAAGGGGTGTGTGTGTGTGTGTGTGTGCGCGCGCGCGCACGCACACACAATGAATTAGCTTTAAAATACTGCTACCTCTAAATCCTGTTATTCTAGGCCTCAGCCCCTGAGTATAGTTTAATAGGAAACTCTAATACACATTGAATAACTTTACTCATCAGAATAAGGCAAGAAGCTTACTTGCAATAGCTTTATGTAGCCATTGCTTAGAAATCCCTGGAAACTCTTTGTGAGTTCTAATTAGGCTAGGAAGACACCAAAGTTTAATTGCATTAACTAGTAGAAACCATCTTGAGTTAGACCAAAGCATGCCTTTCCAGGGGAACTTTTGGCTGGGCAGATAGATAAAGTGTCCTGAAGATCATGTAAATCAGCTTGGCTTTGAAGGATGCTGCTGTTCAGTCATTTCAGTCACGCCTGACTCTTTATGATTCCATATTGTGTTTCCTTGGTAAGGATACTGGAGCAGTTTGTCATTTTCTTCTCCAGTGCATTTTACAGGTGAGGAACTGAGGCAAACAGGGTTAAATGACTTGTGGGGGATCACACAGCTAGTAAATGTCTGAGGCCAGGTTTGAACTCAGGAAAATGAGTCTTTCTGACTTCAGACCCATGTAATCTACCCACTGTGCCACATATAACTGAAGAATGAGAAATATCTAAATTGGTATATAACAATACATTCCCGAATGAACATCTTTCAAAACAAAGACACTGAAGCAGAAAAGACCAATTCTAACAAACTACAACAGTAGCAGCAACAACAACAACAGTGATGATGATAATTACAATGTGTGCAAATTTCTTGTGTAGTATATTTTTGACCACTTGAGTCATTCTATATGTGACTCATAGAGCAGCATGAATCTATGTCTCTAGATCTGTGTCTTCCTTGCTCACCTCTGTTCAATTTCCGGACAGAAACAGAGTAGAAGTCTGGGTCACAAGACTAGCTACTCTGTTCTACTCAGAGATAAGGTAAGGACTAGGATCGATCTTTCCAACCCCACCCCCCCATAATTGTTATTCTAGGTGAAACAATTTTTAGGTTCAGGCTATGCTTCTGATCTTAATGGGAAAGAAGGTTTCAAACTCTCTGTGGAAGGCTTGCCTCTCTTTCTACCAAATATCAGCTACAAAAAGGCCACAAATAACTCATTGCAAATAAACCATTTTGCACCTGATGCTAAATGGAACTCAGGGAACTAATACTGATGATAATATGCCACATCATACACAAAGTGAATGAGTTCTCCCATGGGGAGTAAGATATGTTTGTTTACCCAAGAGACAAAGATCTAGATCTCACAGAAGGGAAATTTTTCTGAAATGTTTAATGTAATAAGTCAATGATAAGAACATGAGCAAGTGTTGAGTTCTTCAGTTAATCTTTCTCTTCCTTCAGGAATTTTTTCCTTATAAGAAACTAAACCTCATATTTCATCTCACAAAGCTGGAAACCTCAACATAAACATCTCTCCTTTCTCAAATTTTCACCAACTCTGCTTCTTATGTGGTTTAAAATAATCAGTTTCTACCAAAGAGGAGAATCTTAAACAAATGAACTGGAACTCCCAATGACATTTTCATACCAAGCATTTATCTAACACTTTAAGGTTTTAAAAATGATTTAAATATGTTGATTCCTTGATCTTCCCAGCTCTCTGAAACAGATGCTATTATTATATATTAGACTGCTTTGATTAAAAGAAGAAGAACAAAAGGTGAAATGTGATAAAATGTCTAAAAGGTAAATTGGAACTAGACTGAAAGGGAGGGTGTTCAGTGTTGCACGAAGAACTTTGGACTGTGTTCTGTAGACAATGGCATACCTTCAAAATCATTTTATCATGCGATCAGGGCCATACATCTTATGGAAATTCATCTGGTAGAAATGTATAAGAATATTAGAGGAACAAAAAGACAAGGAAATAATCAAATGGCTATTTAAAAGGTCCAGATCAGTGTTGATAGCTTGGGTTATTGGAAGAAAGTATGGAATGCTAAGGGGTCTCTCAAACAGATGTGTAGAACCTATAGGACTCAGCCTAATTGGGTGATCAAATTTGAACATTTTGAGATAGGAATGTAGAAGGGAGATCAAATTGAATATTTAGTCATATGCTTCCATGGTCAGAAATCATCTTGAATATTGTATTCAGATCTTGATAGCACATTTTAGGAAGAATATTGACAAATTGAAGTAGGTTCAGAGGAGACTTCTCTTTGAAAAATTGTGCTGAATGAGAGAAATGCCACAGGAGTAGAGGTAAGCAAATTTTCTAATTTTCAGGAGAGGGAATAGGGAATATTTCAAGCACAAACTATGCATCTTGGCTGCAATTCCTGGCAAAATTCTTGACTGTATTGCCAAAGCCATGGTTTGTAATGATTTGTAAAAGAAAGTAGCAATTATTAACAGTCAGCTTGTCTAGAAGTTGGAACATTTAATGGCTGAATTATCTCATGCAATTTTTGTACTATAGATGGAAATGGTATAGATACATTGTAGCTCAGAATGACAGCATTTCAGAATTTGGAAGAAAACTCCAAAGACCATCTAGTCTAACCATTTACCTTAATCTCATCTATGCCACAGCAAGTTGCATTTTCTTGATTACTATGGGAGTTATTCCATTTTTGGAGTGCTCTGTCAGGAAATTTTTCTTGACATCAGGCTTAAATTTGCATTTTGCAACTTCCATTCCTCATTTCTAGTTCTGTTTTCTCAACAGTCAGAAGTCTCTTTCTTAGACACCTCTTTCATATGGCAGTCGTCCACAAAATACCTTACTTAAATCATATTCTCCTTGCATCTTTTATTCTTCAAATAAATTATTACTATTCCTTGGATCCTCATAGAATATGGAGTGAAAGATATTTTTTTTCCCATCTTGGTATACTTCCTTTGAATTTTCCTCAGCAAATCAATTTTCATTTACAATGTGAGATCTAGAACATGATACTCCAGATGGGGTACTATCAAGGACTCTTTATCCTTGGAAGCCTTAACTTTCTAATGACACAACACAAAGATCTATTGAAATAAAAACACTTTGGACTTTCAGATAAAAGTACAATGAGAGCCCATTCATTCGCCAATGCAGAAGAAATAGTAGAAGCTAGAAGAAGAGGGAACTTGTTTAATGTTGTGCCCAATGGACACAACACTTAACAGAGGTTGGTAGTGATTATGGGACCAATAGTACAAGGGGAAGTAGCGGAGATTTCAGAATAGCCAAGAGTAATGTTGAGTGGAATCTTTTCATCTAAATGAGAATACATATCTGATAGAACAAATCAATTATTCAATTAGAATTTACTAATTTTCTGCTATATATCAGGCACAATGCTAGGTGCTGGAGATATGAAGAAAGGTAAAAAGTTCCTTTTTCATGGAGTTCACAATGTAATGGGGTGTGGCAACATGAAAACAACTATGCACATACATACTATACATGAGATAAATTGGAAAGGATAGAGGGAAAGAACTAGAATTTAAAACGTAAGGAAAGGTTTCTCATAGAATATGGGTTTTTTCCTGGGATTTGATTTAAGTAAGGAAATGCAAGAGAAAGACAGGAGAGAAAATCTTCCAGGCTGGGAAAATAAGCAGTGAAATTTATTAGCATCTCTCCTGTCCAAAGAACAGCAAGAAGAATCACTGCCATGCAAAGTACACAGGAAGTAGTAAAATGTAAGAAGCCTGGAATGGTAGAAGATGACCATGGGATAAACTGCTTTGAATGCCTGACAGAGGATTTTATGGAGGTGATAGGGAGTTAATGGAGTTTATTGTTTGAAGGTGGGATATAATATCTGTATTTTAGGAAGATTAATTTGACAGTATAAAGCCACACATGAGCAGCCTTCGAGAAGAACGCTACTATGAAGAGCTTTCAAAGTTCTGATTACATAGTATAGTGAACACTTTATTTATTCAATAACAAATCAGGGCAAAACGTTCACAACAAATCAAGGTACAGCATTTAGAATATTATAACTTATCACAGAAAATCAAAATACAGCATTCACAATAACTTATTACTAAAATGGCCGCAGTGTTTTCACCAAAGTTGTCACATGGTTTTCAACAAAGTACATTCATTTAATCAATCACAAAATCCTTAATTAAATCACAAAGTACAAAAGTCAAAATTCTCTACCCCTAGGTCACAGTAAATCATAATCTTCTCAGTCAGTACACAGTATCCAAATAAAGTCTTCTTTCAGCTTGACTCAAGGTTGGCCCTCAGCTTCCATGGTTCCTCTTCCATGATCCCAGCTCCAATTGTCACTGTGTTCAAAGGCAGGCAGCTCCCAGTTCCTTGCTCAGCTCCTTGTCCAGTTCTTCATCCAGTTTCTGTTCCATATTGAAGTTCACAGTGTTCAGTCCACTTCAAGTCCTTCACAGTTCCTGTTTCTGTGAAGACAAAGCTGGAGTCACCAAACTGTCACCTGGGTTCAAAGGCAGACAGCTCCCAGATTCTTGTCCAGCTTTCCTTATAGGTCCTGCTCCACACTGAAGTTCACAGAGTCCAGTCCATCTCAAATCCTCCACAATTTCTGTTCCCAGGAATTCAAGCCTCAACCAACCCACAAATAGACAAAGTCCCTGCAACCAAGTCATGCTTCTTCAGTCTTTGGGCAGTTTCATTGGCCCTTGGATCCAGAAGAAACCTCAGCTGGCTCCCAAAATCAAAGTCACTTCACCCAGGTTTTCAAAATCAAAATTGTTCTCTCTGGCCTGGGGGAGGGGAGCTGGCCTCCTGGGCTCCTGGCTCCTGTTCAGAAGAAGCTCCACCACCACAAGTTCTCAGGAAATTCTGACTGTTTCTCTCTTCCCATTTTTCTTTTGTAGCTGCTCTGCCTCCAGATTCTTGTCCCAAGAAATTCTGACCTTCCTCTCTGGGGATTTTCCTTTTATACATAAAGCATTAGCTTCCTGTTTCAACCAACCCCTTCCTGTTATGTCAGTAATAGGCAACAGGTGTTTATAACTTCTGCTTTCCCCAACAGAGGCTTGATCAATTACTAAGTGCTAATTACCCACTACTTTTGCTTAACTTGAAACAAGGTGCTAAGTACCTACTTACTTGCCAAAACAAAAAGTGGTCTTCAAATTCAAATTAATTACCATTACAGACACCTGAGTAAAGAATGCGCTGGCGTGCAGAGACTGGTGGCAGGGTCACCAGCCAGTAAGTCAGCACAATAGTCCAAGCATGAGGTAATGAGGATCTGTATAGCACAGTGCTGGCAGGTTCAGAGCAAAGAATGGGTCAGCTAGGTGGGACAGCATGTTGTGGCTGAAGTCAGAAAAACCCAAGTTCAAATCTGGCCTCAGATATTTATTTGCTTGTGATGCTAAGTCACTTAACAGCTGCTTGCCTGAGTTTCCTCAACTGTAATATTAAGAATATAAGTCTATAAGCTATCTTCATCCAGAGAAAGAACTGATGAATTCAAGTATGTACAGAATTACATACACACACACATATGTACATATATACATACGCACACATGCATACCTATATATACATATGCATATATATACATATAGTTTGTGTACATTTATATACACACATATACATGTATGTTTATATACACCTATTTTTGTCTTATGGTAGCCATCTTCTAGGGTGAGGAGGAAAAAAGAAAAAAATGGAAACGTGATAATTTTGTTGCATATTTGAAAATAACCGTTATATTGTACATAGCATGTTTGCACTTTCATGTACAATCATCTTTTTTATTGTACCATGTTATGAAATGCTTGTTTTATTCCATAAATTAAAAAAAAGAATATCTATTTCTGAGGGTTGTTGTGATGATCAAATGAGATATTTGTAAGGTGCTAAGTACAATGAATGTCAAATAGTAGGTGCTATATAAATTATTATTCTCTCCCCCTTCTCATATACAAGAGATGAAATGAAGAAAAAAATAGACAGGTCTTGACAACATTGGATATGAAGGTGGGGGAGTAGGAGAGAATGAGGAGTTGAGGATGACAACAAGGTTTTGAGCCTGTGGGGCTGAGATGATGGTGGTATCCATTGACAGTAATAAGGAAAGCTGAAAGTGGGTGGGTTTCGGGAACAGATAATGAGTTCATTTTTGGATACAACAAATTTAATATGTTTACAGGATATTTAGTTTAAGATGTTTAACAGATAAGTGGAGATGGAATTTGAAGGTTAGGAGAGAGGTTAAATCTAGAAATAGATCTGAGAATTATTAGAGTAATTTGGAGTCAATGATATTACCAAATAGAATGATATAAGGAGAGGAGAGATGGGGTTTCAAGACAAAGTGCTGGGGAAGGTGCTTAGACTGGTAGGAGGAATGCCATGATAAAGTGGTGTCACCAAACCTAAAGAGATGAACGTATCAAGGAGAGAGTGATAGTGTTAAAGGCTGTAGAGAGAAGATAAAAAAGCATTAGATTTTGTGAGAAATCATTGGTAATTTGGAAGAGACCAGGTTCAGTTGAATGATGAGGTGGGAAGCCTGTCTATAGAGTTAAAATTAATGTGAGAGGAAAGGAAGTAGAGGCATTTATTATAGATGTCCTCTCAAAGAGTTTAGCCACAAAATTGAGACAACGTATAAGACGAAATGTAGAGGAGATGGACAGATAAAATGGGGGTTTTTGACATTGGGGAAGACATGCAGTATGTTTTTAGGCAGTAGGGACACAACCAGTAGACTAGGAGAGGATCAAGATAAGTGAGACTACATGCCAGCACAGACTACATATCCAAGAGAGGGTACATAGCATGAAGGACTGTCAGGGATCAGGAAAGTTTGGAATCATGCAATGATATCAACAGCAGATAGCTGTGCTGCAACATTCAAGGAATTAATTTAGAGCTAGGGTCATGTGGTCTATCCATATGTGATGTCGCCATTCATGTTTCGTTTGCATATCCCTTGTCACCAATTATTTGTCAGGAAGCCTGCGCAAATTTCTGTGGGGAATATTTACTGCTTCATTTCTTTTTTTAAAAGTACTTACATATTTTTATTTGAATTAATTGTGCTTTTTCACTGACTCACAAAAGTGAACACATGAATAGGGTCTTATTTTGAGCAGATACAGACCTATAGTATGTCTTTAACCTTAGTTTCACCAAGGGGAGCATTTTCAATTTAGGGTGCTGCATTTCATTTCCAAATTCCAATTTCTTCCCCCATTTTTTTGAAAATCAAGTACGCATTTGCCCTTTTGTCTTTCCTCCACAATCTTTTAAAGATCACTCACAGTGGTGCAGAAAACAAATCTGCCTGTTCTATCACTACCTGAAGATATAGTCTGTCTGATCCTGGTTACTTGAACCCATCAAGGGAAATTTGGTGACCACCTACTGTATCTTTGGGTGACAAGGATTTTGCAGAGAGATTTTTCTCATCATTTTAAAGACAGATTGAGCAAAAGGTCTCTCTGAGTTTCAGATATGTTATGACCTCTGCCAGAACCCAGCCAAAAAAAAACCCTTTTTGTTTCCTTATGTGTTTTACTATAAACAAGTGTTCACCCCAGGGTGACACCTGTTGTGGAAATATCCTGTTCAGCTGGTTCCCTGACAAAGAACTCAAAGTTATATCAAAAATAAATATTGCTCACGCGTAATTCAGTGAGGTTACTGCCCAGATCAAACCTATGACATTGGGAGCTGCCTCCTCTAATCCAGACATTCTGTTCTGTATGGATATATAGGGCCTTCCTCTGCATGTAGAAATATAATTTTTCTTTCACTTATATTTTCTTTTCCTTCAAAAAATATTTTACTACATTATTTGTGGGTATTATTAACTTTCAGGGTGTTGCCCATGATCCTGATAATGAATCCTCCACTTTTATTATCTCTTTACATATCTTTGATATCAAAACCTTATTATATGACTTTACTATGACTTTTTCCAGTTAGAAGATCTTTATCCTTCTTGAGGAAACAAATAGTAAAATAACAAAAAACAAAGCAAAAACAAAAAAAATTAACAACACACAATCAAAATGAGAATTGAACAGCTCTTCATTCTCTGTGTTATCTCCATTTTGATTAATTATTTAATTGATTTTTTTTGGTTAAGCATTCATGTAACTTTTAAAAATAATTCATTCTTGTTGTCTTTACCTTTCCTTGTCAGATTTAATTATGTCTGAGCATGCAGAAACAAAATGATTAACATGGATCTCCTGCCACAATATTTTTGTAGCAACTAAAGGATAACTTTTACCTCATTATATAAGCACTAAAAGTTCATCTCTCTTGTTAACTGTCCTTTGTGAACTTGTGTGTGGACATTTGAGGTCATGAGTTTTAATATTTGCTCTCTTATAATCATTAACATTTTTCCTTAAAATAGCTAGCCCAAAGTCTCTTGTTCACAGACAACACTAACGTGAGTTTCAGGAATTTTCCAACCTCTCTATAATTCACAAAGACCGGATATGTATTAAGAGTCTATTAAACTTATAACTCTGAGTCCCCATTCCATTAGAAAAGTTTCCTCAATGTATAAATTTGTTATATTTCATAGAACACCCGGCACTTAGTTGACATTATTTTGTAGATTATCTAGACAAATTACAAATAATGATTAAAATTATTAGACATAGAAAAACAAAAATAATAAATGATAAAATGTATTTAAAGAACTATCATGTAAGCTTTCTGCTCTTAGCTTTTTTTGTGTGCTAGGTAGACTCTATCTAATCTTTACAAAGGTTCCAAAGCCATGAGTTGTACGAAAAAGTTAATTCACTTGTCATGTAATATAATAGAGTTCCCAAGTTCTAATCAACTCATGATCATTAATGCATTTACCCTAAATGTGAGGGACCCTGAATTATGATATTATTACTTGATCACTTTTATGCTTAATTTCTGCTGTAGGTGGCAACATCAGATTCTTCTCTGACTGACTCTGTGCTCTTCATTAGCATGGATATTTAAAACTCCAATGTGATCCTCAGCATGTGTTCTTTTCAAGTCAACATAAAGGATAAAGGCCTAACAAAAAGTGGGATTCCACCTTATTCATCACAGTCATCATTGGACATTCTGTCTTGTTCTGTGTCCTATAATTTCTTTATCTCTCTATGCAATCAATTTTTGATTAGCTAATATTAATGTCACTATCCTTTAAGTATCCTAGGCAAGGTAATTCAGTTTTAAGAAAAAGACCAATCAAGGTATAGAGCTGCAGTAATAAGAAGAAAAATATTTAATACCTAGATTCACTCCTGTAAACATTTGAGTACCACAACTAGTACTCTTTCTTTGTTGTAGGTACACTGTATTGTATTGAGATTGGTATAAACACCCAGAAAGGCTTTTCCATTCTCTTTCTTTTTAAATTGAAAACTTTAAAAAATTAGATATTCAAGACTACCAGGAAATATATTCTTGTGAGCCTTGTATACCTACTATTTTTTATACTACTAGCATTGGCCCAGAAATCCAAATCCCATTCCCAAGCACTACCTTCTTAGCAAACATTTCATTTCTGAAACTTGAATCTTCTTTGTGTCCCTTTCATTCATGGGGGGTGGAGGAAATCATGAATGTAACACCTACTTGTTACAAGTCTCTGGACCAAGACTTATAGCTCTTTAGTGATACTTTATAGGTTCATTGTCTAGCAATGTCACTTGTGTCAATGTCAATTATCAGAAAGAGGTAGTTGTCTTTAATTTTAATGAACCATGGAAATGTTCCTAAGATCCTGGCTACCTGCCTCTGAAGAACAACATATTTCTCTTTTTTGCTTGTGACAAATTCATTTCTCAATATTTAGTCAGAATTGAGTCATCAACCTTATATTCAGAGGAACTTTACTAATTTTGTAGCATTTGATAGCAATTGTGGACCCATTTCCTCATTTATTTTTCATAATAATGCAGCCTCTCCTCTTTAGATAGATCCTCTATTTTTCAAGTGTTCGGTTGTCTTTCTTCTTTCAAGTAAAAGAAAAATCAAACCTATAAGTATTTATTAAATTTTTACTATGTGTTAGGCACTGTGCTTTAACCACTGTAAATAATTCTTAAATCTCTCAAAACTTCTAATGAAAGTAAATATTCTTCTTTTAACTTAAAGGATCTTTTACATCATTTAGAAAAACTATATTTTGATCAAAGGTACAATAGATAATGAAATAAAATTGAGAACAAATATATAAGCCCTAAATGCCTTTGGATTCAATTTTTTGAATTAAACTGCAATGAGTTACAGTAGAAATATAGCAAAACTATACTTAGTGGGAGACCTAAATTTATCCTTCTGAGAACTAGATCTAACCTTCAAACAAACAAACAAACAAACAAACAAAAAAACAAGTTGAAGAGATGAATAGAATTTGAGAAGCTAGATGTGATAGATGTCTGGGGGATAATGAATAAGAATAGAATGGAATATACCTTTTTCTCTGTTATTCATGGCACTTTCACAAAAATTGAACATGTATTAGGATATACAAACACACAAATGTAAGAAAGCAGAAATGTTAAGTGAACTCCTTTTCAACCACAAAGCAGTAAGAATTACATTCAATAAAGAACATTTGTAGCATAGATTAAAAATTTAGTGGAAAATAATCTAATCCTAAAGCATGAGTGAATCAAAGAGCAGTCATAAATATAACAATTTATTTTAATATTATGCCAATGAGACAATATGCCAAAATTTGTGAGATGTGCTCAGTAAAGTACCTAGTGAAATATTTATATCTTTCAATACTAAAAGAGAGAAAAAGAAAAAGCAGGTCAATTAATTGGTTATGCAACTAAAAACATTTAGGAAAAGACTAACTCAAATATTCCCAATTAAAAACCAAATTAGAAATGCTGAAAATCAGAGGAGGAATTAATAATATTAAAAGCAAAGACACCAAACTATTAAATAAAACTAGGATGTTGTTTTATTAAAAATGATAAAAATAAATTAATGATTGGCTAACTTGATTAAAAAGGAAGAACATCAAATTACCAGTATCAAAAATGAAAAACTATGTGTACACAACTAATGAAGATGAAATTAAAGCAATTATTAGGAGCTATATGCCAATTAAACTGACCATCTAAATGAAATGGATGAATATTTAGAATAAATACAAATTTCTTGGGTTACTGGAAGTGAAAATAGGAATATTCAAGCAAAATTTAGAAAAATAAATTGGGCATGCCATAAATGAACTCTAAGGAAATATAAAAATGGGATCAGATATATTTACAAGTAAATTACATAAAATGTTTAAAGGATAAATTAATTCTAATATTATATGACATGTTTGGGAAAAATACATAAAGAAGGAGGTCTATCAATGACTTCTATGATGCAAATATGGTATTGATACCTATCCAGGGAGAGCAAAAACAAAGAATTCTATAGGCCAATATCTCGATTTAATATTACTACAAAAATTCTAAATGATGTATTACCTAAGAGACTACAATAATATATCACAAAGATAATACCTTATAATCAGATGAGATTTATAGCGAGAATGCACGGTTGGTGCAATACTAGGAAAACTTTAGCATCATATAGCATAACAATAGTAATAGAAATAAAAATGATGAACCAAAAATTTGATTTTTTCTTACTTCTGTTTGGAGCGGAGAAAGCTGGGCAATTAGGGGTAAGTGGCTTCCCAAGGTCACATGGCTAGTAAGCGTGAAGTGTCTGAGGTCACATTTGAATTCAGGTCCTCCTGACTCCAGGGTTGGTGTTCTATTCACTGTGCACCTAGCTACCCATTGAACCAAAACTTTAAAAAAATATCATTAATACAGAAAAAGCTTTTGAAGAAATATAATACCTATTTTGATTTAAAAAAACTAAGAATAAATGGAGTTTTTCTTTAAATAATAAATATTATACATTTAAAATGAAGAGCAAGCATTCTTTTCAATGGAGACTAAATAGAAGTCTTTCCAAAAAGATCAAGGGTGAAGCTAGGGTACCCATTATAAGTCTCACAATTCAATATTGTACTAAAAATATTAGTTGTATCTATGTCAAGACAAAGGAATTGAGAGAATAAGTATAGGCAATGACAAAACAACAACAACAAAAACCCTATCACTTTTCCCCAGATGCTATTATGGCAAAAATAGAGAATTCTAGAGAATCAACCAAAAAAGTAGTCTAAACACTGACACCTTTAGAAAAATGTCAGGACATAAAATAAACCTATGTAAATCACAAACATTTCTATGTTTTATTAACAAAACTCAACAGGAAAAGATAGAAGGAGAAATTACATTTAAAATAACTGCCGGTAGTAGAAAATACATGAGAAATTACTTTTCAAGATATACATATAGATACTCAGTACAAAATTATATAACACTCATGGGTAAGCCTAGCCAATATAGTAAAAATTGTAATACTACCCAAATTAATTTAATTGATCAAAGTCATACCAATCAAATTACCAAATAATTATTTCACAAAGCTAGAGAAAGTAATAACAAAATTCATTGAGAGGGACAAAAAGTAAAAAATACAAAGGGGATTCACGTGCGTCCCTTTTAAACCAGCAATATCACTACTAGGAGCGCACCCCAAAGAGACCGAACCAAAGGAAAATGGTTCATAGGCACAAAAATATTTATTACAACGTCAGAATCTTAGAGAATGTTCACTGATTGCGGAATCAAATGTGCAATTATGCATCTGAACAAGATGTTACATATGGTTGTGGTGAAATACTACTACTATGTAAGACAATGATGAAGGCGGTAGTTTCAGAAAGACTTGGGAAGACTTATATGGACTGATGCAAAGTAAAGTGAGCAGAGCCAGGATAACACAGTACACAGTAGCAACAATATTGCAAGGATGATCAATTGAGAAAGGCAGGTGTGCTTATCAACAAAACAATCCATGAAAATTTCAAAGGAATAATGATGAAAAATGTTATCCACTTCCAGAGAAAGAGCTGATGACCACTGAGTAAAAATTGAAGCATATTTTCTTGCCTTCTTGATAGATGGGGAAAAGAAAGGACTGGAGAGAGGGAGATAATTTGGAACTGAAATTTATTTTAAAAATTAATTTTTAATTCTTTCTTTTTATGTTGAAGTCACCTTTACCTGTTTTGTGAGCTCACTGTTCAATATTTGGTAAATTAGAGTGTGGAATCATGTTCAGCAATCCTCTCTTGCTTCTCTCCCAGCCAGGTGACCAAATTTTAATTTGAGCATGGGGACCATGGAGAGTAAATTGGTGACTCAAAACAAATTGCTGCAAAGATTTATGTAATCTCCATGCTGAGAAAGATCATTAGTACCTGTCTGTCATAATACTGAGGAGTGATAACAACAGACCTTATTTGCACAGTACTATTAGCACAGTAGCTTCCTTAGCAGTTTTTAACACCTGAAAGACACACTTTTCCCACCACATTCCTTCTACTTCTCTCATTAACACTTTCCAGTGTGTTGTTTGTTTCCTCATTTATTCTTATTTCTCTTTCCTCACCAAAGAACGTTTTTCTTCCTTTAGTCCTCTTTCTAGTTCTTCTATTTTAATCTGAATTTTCCTTTAGATAGAGTTCTTTTTTAAAATCCATGTCATTCTCCTTTATCTTTTATTTTTCCCCAAAACTTCCCTTTTCCACATTAAATTTCTGTTCTAACCTTTTATAACATAAATCTCTGCTAATACGCTTTCACAATTGTGTTGTTTTTAGTTCAAGTTTTTTGCTTTTTCCTAGCTATTTCTGCCATGCAACTTCTCATTTGAAAATTAAGAGTTTATTTAAAGAAATCAGTTGATAATAATTCATGCCATCTTTATGAACATGGTGTATAGATGCCGGGCTAGACAATAGCATTGCTAAATGAATAACAAAACACAAAATGACTTATTGACATGTTTGAACTTAGTGAGAAGTCTATTTTTATGCCTAAGAAAATTGTCCATGGTCCTGTGCTTTCAGAATTTCTGAATATTGATTATATATGATATAACAGATCCTGAGAAAAATACAAAGATATAAGACATTTTCCCTAAGGGATCATAGTCTAGTTTTTGATATTGAAGTATGTGTATGCATTTTGTGTATTTTTATTTGCTCATCGATCTCTTATTTTGAATACTATGTCCATTCTCATGGGTTGAGGTCTACAGATGCATGAATCCCAAGTTTTAGAATCAATCATTTAACTGGTAAGGTAATTCGTTAAGAAGCATTTATTAAACATTTGCTATGAGCCAGCTATTGTGCTGAGCTATGCTTTAGGGATACAAAAGTGGTGGTGCCAAAGATAAATCTTAAATAATCTAAGTTCTCAAGAGTTACAAGATGGGAGGGAAATCATTCCACATAAGGAGCACCACCAGTGAAAAGGCATGCAGATGAGAGATGGAGTGTTATGTGGGACGATAAAGAATATAGAGGGGAGTAGAATATAAGAAGTTTAGGAAGGTAGGATGAGGTCAAGTTGCCAAGTGCTTTAAATGCCAAGGAACTGATTTTTGATATTACAAGTATAATTTAGGAAAATCAGTATGATAACTGAGTGGAGGTTGAACTGAAGTTGCATATGACTTGAAGCTGAGAGAATAAACGAGAAAGCTATTGCAGCAGTCCAGGTTAAAGGTGATTGAGGCCTCAGCTAGAATTGTGATCTTGCGCATAGAGAGAAAGAAAAATGATTGAGAGATACTGTAACAAAATAAATAATCAGATTTGTTAACAAACTTGCTATGCGAGATTGAATACAAAATGATACTGATGTTTGAGGCTAGTTAAATGGAAGGATTATAGTTATTTTAGCCATAATAGGGAGGTTTGGAAGAACAGAGAGTTATGTGGTAAAGATGATTTCACTTTTGTTCTTTAAGAGTTTGAGATGTCAATGGGACCTCCAGTTCAAAAGGTCCAAACATGAACTTGAATAAGGCATGAATAGATCTCAATAAAGAACCTTAGGCTGGATAAATAGATTAAGGAATCATCTATATAAAGATGATAATGGAACTCAGGACAGCTGATTAGATTATAAAGTAAGAGAGCATAGAGAAAAGAGAGATCAGAACAGAAAAAAAGTTGATAAATGAATCAATTCTGAACACTTCTCATTGGTTAAAAGTTCCAAAACAAAAGTTTGGGAAGTCTTATTTTTCTACAATAAGCCATGTGTAATAAAAGAAGTATGTGTATAATGTATTATTAATTGTAAACTTTTTTAATTTGCATGAGAAGAATAAATTATTTTCTTTAAACAGTGAGTTTTGATCTTATAGTTTATATGCCAAAAGTTAGCAGGTTTTTGTACTTTTTGCAAAATGTTTTGTCTCATTTTACTTTTCCCCTTCATTCAACACATAGTAGCATCTCTCAAAGTTTTTCTCAGGATAATTATTAGTACCTGAACCAGGCAGATCTCACACTTAAGGATAATTATTAGAGCATGTCACTTAGAGTTTTCCACCAGAAAACAACTCCCTGCATCTGAGACTACTGAAGGAATGGAAAATATACCCAGATCAAATCTTTTAGAGACCAATCTCTAGTTTAGAAAAGAATATTCATGAGCCTAGCCTTAGTTGCCCTGGCAAATTAGAAGTCTTAAATATTCAAACCTCATTTTAAAATGGAACTGATGGAAGCAGATACTTTAGAGGCAGAGCTTTTTCTCTTAGTAAGCAAAAGCAATCCAATCTCAAATTGCTTTTTTGCTTAAAACTTCTCTTGTTGCTGTTACAGAGATGCTAGTACTTATATTATCTTGTCAAAGGCTGGCAGAAGACCAGGGAGTCATAGGTCAGAGCATCATGACCTTCATTTGGAAACTTTTGACAAATTTCTGGAAGCTTTCTTGTTCTCTGCATTCTCTGTCCGTATAAAATTGATAAACTCTGATGGAACATATGTCATAAATAGGATGTGCCTTTAATATTTTAGTGTCAAAGATATAGCAAGATCATGCATTTGCATAGCATTTTGTGATAAATGTTGGAGAATGGACAGAAGAGAATAATCATCTCCCTAGCCCTTTGTATTTGACACCATGAATGTGAGACAGTCTCAAAACTGTGTACTTCCAAATTGAATGTAGACATATGTAAGGGGTACACATCAAGTGCTATGACAGTTTGTAAGGAAAGAAAAATCACATCTGCCTTTGTGGCCAACATTTTCTCAGCTTACTCTTACAACTTACACATCTAAGTTTGTTCCCCAGTGTTGTGAGATGGGGTGGAATACCAGTTCAGGGTCAAGGGACTCCATTGTTCTACATTCCTAAAACTTCAGCTTATGTGGTGAACAGCACAGTTAGTGTGGTGATACTTTAATAGTCAATCTGCAGGTACAATTAATCAAAGAAAATTAATTTTGATGTTGCATTATATGAACAAGTGTAAGAAAATAATCTCTCCCTAAAAAATATGAGACATACTCTTCTTCAAATGCATAGAGCATAAGTGGGAAAAATGGGCAAATATTTTAAGTAAACTTAAAAGAGAAAGACAAATACACATAAGGAATGCATATGGCTAGGGTAACTTACCCTTCCAGCTCTGTAGAGCCATGTTATCCTTTGACTTTTCATTGTGGTCTCAAACTATTCACCTCTGGATCAGTATTTTTGGTTACGTAAGTCATTTACGTGGACTTCCTGGGTATGGTCCTTTCTACTGATCAATCCCAGACTGCCACAGCCAATTCTTTCTTGAATCCAAATATAGCTACCTCTTTCTTCAGACTTGCAGGACTTATGTTCCTTAAGTCTGTATCTTGCTTTGGCTTTCTTTTTGCATGTTCTCTTCTGGGTACATTATCTTGTGCTAGAATAGTAGTTCTATTGAGAGACCCATGATGTCTAAGGGAGAGGAGAGATAAATAATCTACCTTTTTAAGGAATGTGATCCTTCAGCATCAGTGTCAAGATACTTTCTATTTTCATCATATTTTAATGGAAACTTCTTTATACCTTGTAAAGGGATTCTAATGACATAAATCATGGCTGTCATAATTCTTTACACTTTTACATCTTAATATCTTATAATCTATTTCCAGTCTCCTTATATTCTATGATTTTGTCATGTGATCTGAGGCTAGTCAATTGATCTGGACTCTCTTGATCAATTTGCCCAATGGCATTTAAGAGGTATTCACCAAGTGCAATCAGATAAGTCCTTCCCCTCTTGTGCTTGTGATATTCATAGGGTATATGAACACAAAGTTAGCTGCCCTCACATAAAAATAAGTCTACACAAAATGGAGGATTTAACATAGATATGATATAGTAAAAGCAAAGATGAAGACAAAGGAGAAATATTTCAATCACACTTAGAGAAAGACTTGCATTACAGAATACCGATTTCATAAGGTTTACAAAGGAAATGCTCAGCACTATGTAGGGAGGCAAAACTGGGAGAACTAGGATTAGAATGACAGGGAATTATATGACTACTCCTAATCATCTTCATATTGATAGTTTTCATTCTCTTCCCTCATTCTCATTCTCTTCCCTTCCTCATGGTGGTTTTGTATCCTTGATGTTCTGTGGTGTAAATAAAATTATTTCTGTGTTTAAGTATTTACAGAGATGGTTTTTGAGGTAATAAAAAAAAGCCAGATGGTGGAATATTCATGGTTTCGCTGGTTGGAAACTAGACATAAATGTTTGTGAGAGGTACTCCTAGCATTTCACTTGAGTTTTCATGTTAGGAATGATACCATGACACCAGATTAACATATTTTAGGTCACTGTGTTTGCTGTTTAATAGCTTATCGTGAGAGTATGTGAGTGTAAAAGTGTAAATACCTACACCTTAGTATATTTCATTGAAGAGAAAAAGAGATTATTGAAAATATAAGACAATTTCCACTGTATCCAGAATAAAACCAAGATATTTATCTATTCATCTATCTTTCTATCTATTTCATTTATTCATTTATTAGTATCATAATTTATTCTATGTGCAAAATTTTCATATGTTTGAATCTTATTAAATATTTTGGGTTAGTTTTATCTCCTTTTAAATACTTAAAAACATAAGCATACATGAAATTTTGGGAAAAGCACACATATCATTTTCTTATATTTGGAGTCAACCACAGAGATGTCTTGAGCTCAGTGTCAGTAAATTACAGGACTAAAATCTTGCAGCCGATTGTTCAATTAGAAAGTTATTATCACATTTTTCTACTAACAAATTTCATCCTATCACTGTCATAAATGATTTATAAATTACTCATTAGTGTAAGAGAAAGGCGGGATGAATGGAGGAAGAGATTTAGTATTTATTAAGTAATAATTATATGGAAATGGCTAGACAGGGACAGATTCAGTTACTCTATACTTTGATATTCTTAAAATTTCCATTAAGGAGGTAAATTTCAACTGTCACCTGGATTCAAAGTCAGGCAGCTCTCAGCTCCTTGTCCAGCTCCTCATCCAGCTTCTTGCCCATTTCCTCGTTCAGTTCCCATTCCATACTGAAGTTCACAGTGTCCAATCCACCTCAAGTCCTTCACGGTTCCTGTTTCTGGGAAGAGAAAGCTTAACAGAGATTAACAGAGCCAGAATAATATTCATACACATTGCTGGGATCATCATCAATTCACTATCTGCTTGTGAAATCAACAGAGACCCACCAACAAGGTCTGAGAACTCAACACACATCACAAACAAAAATCAACACAGACAGAAGAGATAGAGTGCCACCACCACAAATGTGCCCTTTTAAAAATCTGCCACCACAAGTGCTCTCTCAGTTCTGCCACCACAAGTTCTGTTCTCAGCTCTGCTCAGTTCCACTTGGGCTTCTCCTTATATATGGTCATTAGCTCCTCCCCTTCCTCTTGCATCAGCAGCAGGAGTTCACAAGTTCTAGGGTTCACAAGTTGTGGGGTTCACAAATTCTGCTTCTCACCAGATTTGATACAGTCATGGACAAGGCTCAAAAGAAACTTGAACTGAAACAAGGTGTCAACTAAATAGCTGAAACATGACATTAAATACTTTGCTCGCCATTAGAAGAGGTAGCACAGGAGATAGATTAATGAACCTAGAATAGGGAATACCTTTGTTGGAAGCCTGCCTTAGATACTTCACACTTGTATGATCCTGCATGAGTCATCTGAATTTTCTCACCCTCAGTTTCCTCATCTTGAGAATCATAATAACACCCACCTTATAGGATTATTGAAAGGACAAAAGATAATAACACATACAAATCACTGTGCAAACCTCAAATCACTACATGAATGATTATGATTAATTAAATATACACATCAAGGAGATTTGTCTTATGTCTAGGTGGGGTTTTGTTCATTCCTTGATTCATTCATTGAATGATATCATTCATTGATAGTCATCAAGAAATTCATGGGTTTTGTTGTTTTATACAATGTTTTAATAAGTTTTAAGACTGTCATGTGGCCAATTCTTAGTCCCCCCCTCCTTTTTTTTTTAGTATAAACAACCACAATCTCTCTTATTTTTCTTTGTTTGTACTTATTCCCATTCCTCTATTCACATTTGTGCTGCTATTTTCTAGATCCCCTTCTATATCTCGGTTTCTCTATTTTTTTTTAGAAAGCAAAGAACAAGTTTCTTTGAAATAATGAGGAAGCAAGATGTAGTACACAATATACTAGATTTGATGACAGAAGAACTTTATCTGAGTTCAGGTTTCACCACTTACTAAGTTATGACATTGTATAAATCACTTCATCTCTTGGATCTTGGATAGAAACCCTTAACTGCTCGGAAATACCCCAGAATGCTGGGCAGAGATATTCAGTCATATGGCAGGATCCCAAGATGCCAGTGTACTTGTAAGTTGGGAGTGAAGATGCAAAGCCTGTTGAAACAGACATCTATTGTCTGAATTTCCATACCAGACCTTTGAGATATGAGATTGTCTAAGCAGTTCATTTAAACAAAATATGTCCTATTTCTTGAAGTTCCAAGGAGCAAAATTCAGGCTTGATGTTTACAGATTGGGGAGAATGACACAAAAACCCTTCCTCTAATTACATCTTAAATTTGCTTCTTTGCAACTTCTACGTATTACCTCTGATTCTGTGCTCTTGGCGTAAAACAAAAAGAATCTGATCTTTCTTCCACAAAAACAAAACAAAACAACAAAAGCAATAACACTCAGCCAAAATGAAAGAAAAACTTTAAATATTGCAACTCATTTCTCATACTCATCCATAATCTGTTTTCATCCTTCTTTATTCTAGCTTAACCTGCTCTGTTATTTCAACTGATACTCATATACCATGGACATAAGATTCAAGGCCTTTCACTACTATGTATGGTTGCCCTCTTCTGCACACTTTCCGGTAAATCTATGTCTAACTTGAGCTATGGCTCTGAAAATGAAAGCAATATTACAGATAAAGGTTGACAAGGATAAAATAGGACCATACCCTTTGAATTCCTGGAAACTATTTCTCTTAATGCAAATCAAGAACACATCAACTTTTGCTGACTCATGATGAGTTTGTCATCCATGAAAATCCCAAAATGTTTGAAACAAAATTCTTGCCAGACTCCTCTCAATTTGTATTTGTGAAATTGGTTATTAGATGATGGAGTAGATAGAGAGGCAGATCTGAAGTCAGGAAAACCCATCTTCTTGAGTTCAAATCTGGCCTCAGACACTAACTAGCTATGTGACCCTGAACAAGTCACTTAACCCTGATGGCTTCAGTTATTCATCTATAAAATAAGCTAGAGAAAGAAATGGCAAACCACTCCAGTGTCTTTGTCTAGAAAACTCCAAATGAGGTCACAAGAAATATTATATAACTGAAAAATGACCAAATAATAATGAAAACAAGGTTTTACACTTTATTAAATTTTATCTTATTAGATTCAAACCAATTATTTTACTTGTCAAGATAATTTAGCATCATGAATCTACTGACCTTTGTTTTAGCTAGCCTTCCCAGCTTTGTGTCATCTGTAAATTTGTTGAGCTTGATGTCTATGTACTTTTTCAAGTCATTGCTAAAAAAATTATTATAGGGTCAGACACAGATCCTTGAGGTATTTCATTGGAGACCTCCTAAGGACATGGAAATATTAATGTGTCATCTTTCAAGTTGGCCATATGACAATGTGAATCCATGCAATCATTCCTGTGATCAATTAGTCTATATTGCTTCATCTTCATTACAAGAATAATGAGATCCTTTATAAAAAGCTGTGCCAAAATCTACATAAAATGTAACAACACAATTATCTTTAATTATTTGGTGATGCAAAAAAAAAAAAGCTTTGTCCGTCATGACCTGTACTTTACAAAAACACACTAGTACTCTGGAATTATTATTATTGGGTACTCCCGATATTCTCCAAACATTTCTTTTATGATCCATTAAAGAATTTCACACCAGGAAGAATTCAAGCTGACTGCCCTGTGATTGACTAACTCTGTTAGTCTCTCTCCTTCCCCTCCCCCTTTTTTGAAAATTGGTGGGGACAACTAAGTAATAGAGTTGATAGACAGACCCTGGAATCAGGAGGATCTGAATTCAAATCCACTCTTAGACACTTACTAGTTATGTGATCCTGCACAAGTCAGTGAACCTCAATTGCCTCCTCCAAAATGGACACTTCTCCAATCATTTATTGAAGAGTTAAATTTATTAAATTCATGAAAAAATTCAGATTGACCATATATTACTCATAATTTTTAATAATTAAATGCAGAAATATAAGAAGCATCATTTTCATATCACAAAGCAATAAAATTATATTTAATAGGGAATCATGAAAACACACCATAGAAACTTAATAGGAGACTAAACAACCTTATTTTTAAATGAGTGGGATAAAGAACAAATCAGAGAAACAATCAATAATTTCATTAAAGAGAATGACAATACTGAGAGAACAAATCACAATCTATGGGATACAGCAAAAGCAATAATCAGAAGAAACCTATACTCCTAAATGCTTAAATCCTTAAATTAGAGACCAATGAACTGGATATGAAATAAAAAAAAAATAGAGAAAGAACAAACTGGAAATCTCAAATTAAACCCTAAATTGGAAATCCAAAAATTAAAGATAAGATTAATAAAAGCAAGTGTAAAAATAATTTAATTAGTAAATAAAACCAAGACTTCATTTTATTTAAAAAAAAAACAACCAATAAAGCAATAGGTTAACATGATTTTAAAAAAAAGAAAGAAGAAAAGGAAATCAATAGTATTAAAAATCAAAAGGGTGAATATACTACTAATGAAGATAAAATGAAAGCAATTTTAAGGAGTTACTTTGCCCAATTATATGCCAATAAATCTAACAATTTAAATAAAATGGAATAATATTTAATACAATTAAAAGTTACTTAGATTAACGGAAGAGGAAATAGACTATTCACATAAGCCTGGTCTACAAAAATAAATTGAAGAGGCCATAAATGAACTTCCTAAGAAAAAAAGCACCAGGACCAGAAGGATTTCAAGGGAATTCTATAAAATATTTAAAGATCAGCTAATTCCAATATTAAATAAATAATTTGGAATAATAGGCAAAGAAAGGATCTTACCAAATTCCTTTTATGAAATAAATATATTATTGAGCCCTAAACCAGAAAGAATAAAAATAGAGAAAAAAAAAATTAAAGACCAATTTCATTAATGAATATGGATGCAAAATCTTAAATAAGACACAAGCTAAAAGATTACAGCAATATAATACAAAGATTCTATATTATTACCTAACAGAATTTATACAAGGAACACAGGGATGGTTTAATATAATGAAAACCATTAAAATAACTGAATCCATGAACAATAAATGTAACAAAAGCATGTGATTATAACAGTAGATGTAGTAAAAGCTTTTTAACAAAGCACCACACTCATTCCTATTTAAAAAAATACAAGTATAGGTTTAAATGGATTTTTCCTTAATTTGAAAAGAAGGATTTATCCAAAACCACCCACTAGCATTATTTGTGATAAAGATAAGCTAAAAGTCTTCCAAGGAAAAACAGGAGTGAAAAAAGGATGCCCATTGCCACCAATATTATTTAATATTGTATAGGAAATCCTAGAAATGACAAGAGAAGAAAACAAAAGTCAAATGAAACAGAAAAAAGAATGAGAAAATAAATCTATCTCTTTTTGCATATGCCATAACGAGATACTTGGAAAATTCTAAAGACTCAATGAAAAAAGTTAGTTGAAAAAATAATTTCACCAAAGTAGCAAGATATAAAGCAAGCCCAAATGAATCATCAGCATTCCTATGTATCACCAAAAAAAAAAACAAAAACACCAGCAAGAAGAAAGAGTGATAACCCTTTTAAAATAATTGTATAGAGTATAAAATGCTTGAGTATAGGTGCCAAGAACTATATGAACAAAATTATAAACTTTTTATACAAATAAAATCAGATTTAAATAATTGGAGAAATTTTGACTGCTTGTGTGTAGGCAGGGTCAGTATAATAAAAATGAGAATTTTATCTAAGATATATATTTTTTTCAAAGCTATTGAAATTAAATCACTAGATTTTCTTTTTACTAAGTTAAAAAAAATAATAAAAACCCATCTGGATAATCAAGAATATCAAAGGAACTGATGGACAAAATGTAATGGGATGAGATTTAGGAATACCAGATCTTAAACTATATCATAAGGCAGTAATTATCAAAACTATCCAGTATTGGCTAAGAATTAGAATATTAGTCAACATGGTGTCACAGAAGCAGGAGAAGTCCATGAACTCCCTCCATACCCACATCAAATACCTATAAAATATGACTCTAAAGAAATTTTAGAGCTCCAGAACCCACAAAATCACAGAGAAACAAAGCTCCTACTGAAGGCAGCCTGGCAGGCAGATGGGAAGGGTTCATTGCAGTGTGCCAGGAGCAGAGCCCAGCCCCATGCAGTTTTAACACCAGGGTGTTCGGGACAAGCTGCAGCTGGAGGTTTCAGGAGAATGGATCACTGGCAGCTGTGGAAGTTTCCAGAATTATCAACCCATAAGAGCCAAGGGAAAATGGAAAGGTCAGTGGAACTCAGATAAATTTGGGAGAGAGGGTACAGCCGACTGCCTCCAGAGCTAGGAGTGGTCTGAAGCCATGGCCCTGCAGCCACTTCCATGTGGCTTTTTCAGAGCTCCAGGCCTGCAAATTGCAAAGGGGCCAAGAGATGATTCATAGGCTAAGTTCCCCTTCCTTGATCTGCCTGGAAAGGGATAGTGGTCTTGGGTGGTGGTCCTGAGGTGCGTGACCAGTGAGACAAAGCTGGTGGGGGCTACAGAGATGGCGGCCTCCTAATAGCTCTGGCAGCTACAAAAACCCCAGAGATTTGGGACAAAGCCCTTCCCTCTAAAAGCAGAGTACTACTGAGCCCAAAAGTCAAATAATTGACTGGCAACATGAGCAGGCAAAGGAAGCAAAACAAGCTCAGCAATCCAACTTTAGATTCCTTTTTTGAGGACAAAAGCGATCGAAGCATGGAATGGGAGGAAGACAACACAGTCAGAACTCCTGCACCAAAAGCTTCCAAGAAAAATGTAAACTACTTACAGGCCAGAGAGGAGCTGAAGAAGGATTTTGAAAATCAAATAAGTGGAGGAAAAATTGGGAAGAGAAATGAGAATGATGTAAGAAAATCATGAAAAGAGAGTGAACAACCCAACTGAAGAAAATAACACCATAAAAACAGATTAACTCAAATGGCCAAAGAGGCCCAAAAAGCCAATGAGGAGAAGAATGTCTTAAAAAGCCAAATTTGCCAGATGTAAAAAAAATCTTAAAAGCTTGCTGAAGAGAATAATTCCTTTAGAATTAGAGTGGAGCAAATGGAAACAATTGACTTCATGAGAAATCAAGATACTACCAAACAGATCCAAAGAAATGAAAAAATGGAAGGCAATATGAACTATCTCATTGGAAAAACCACTGACCTGGAAAATAGATGAAGGAGAAACAATTTAAAAATTACTGGGCTACCTGAAAGCCATCATCAAAAAAAGAAACTAGAAATCATCTTTCAGGAAATTCTCAAGGAAAGTTGCACTGATATTTTAGGGCAAAATAGAACTTGAAAGAATTTATCAATCACATCTTGAAAAAGATCCCAAAAAGAAAATTCCTAGGAATCTTATAGCCAGGTTCCAGAGTTTCCAGATCAAGGATCAAATATTACAAGCTTCCAAGAAGAAACAATTTGAATACTGTGGAAACACAACCAGGATAACCCAGGATCTAGCAGCTTCTACATTAAGTGACCAAAAGGGCCTGAAATATGATATTCCAGAGATCAAGGGAGCTAGGATTAAAACCAAGAATCACCTACCCAGCAAAGCTGAGTATAATGTTTCAGGGGAAAATATGTCATTCAAAGAGGTAGAGGACTTTCAAGCATTCCTGAGGAAAAAACCAGAACTGAATAGAAAATTTGACATTCAAACACAAGCATGAGAAGGTAAACATGGAAAAGAATTCATAAGGAACTTATCAAAGTTGAACTATTTACATGGCAACATGGAAAAATGATAATTGTAACTTATGAAACTTTTCTTGGTATGAGGATAGGTGAAGGAATATTACATGTATATGTATATATATATATATATATACATATACATATACATATACATATACATGCATGCACACACACACACATGCACACACACACACACACAAACACACACACACACACACATATATATATATATATATATATATATATATATACATACACGTATACATACGCTTATGTCTATATAGGAGGGTATATACGCGTATGAATAAATATGCAAGTGTGTGTATATATGTGTACATAGACAGAGGGCACAGGATCAATTTAATAGGAAGGCATGATATTTTAAAAGGTCAAATTGAGAGGTGGGAGAGGAATAGGATGAGAAGAGACAGGGAGAGACAAAATGGGGTTAATCATCTCATATAGAAGAGGCAAGGGATAACTGTTACAATGGCAGGGAAGAACAGGAAGGCAGAGGGAATGGGTCAACCTTACTCTCTGAATTTGGCTTAGGGAAGTAATGACATACACTCTAAATTGGGTATCTTGGCCTACAGGACAGTAGAGGGGAAGGAGATGAGAGAGGGGATGATGGAGAGGAAGACAGGTTTGGGGGGGAGAGTTGTTAGAAGCACACACTTCTGTAAAGGGACAGGGAAAAAGTAGAGAATAGAACAAGTGGAGGGCAGAATAGGAAGGAGGGAAATATGGTCACTCTTTCACAATATGTCCTTTGTGGAGATGTTCTTTGTAACCTCACGTATACAGCCTCTTTTGAATTGCTTCTCTTTCCAGGGGGGGGTGGGTGATGAGGGAGGAAGGGAAAGAATCCAGAATTTAAAGTTCTAAAAAGAAAAGTTAAAAAAATATAATAATAATAGTTGTCATTATTATTATTATTATTATTGTTATTTACAGGCACTGGGATAGGGAGATCCATCTTGCTCTACCAGAAAGTCAGAGGGGTGATGGGGGAGGATATAGGACAGAGCATATTGGGGGAGGTGGTATACAGTGGGATTGATGTTTTGGGGTGGTGGGTAAGATGGGGAGAAATTATGTAACTCATAATCTCATGGAAATGAATGATGTAAACTAAAAATAAACAAAAGTTCATTTAAAAAATAAAAAGATAAAAATTTAAAAATTTAAAAAAGAATTAGAACATTAGATTAGTGGCATAGAGTAGACACAAAATACATAGCTGTGAATAATTATGGTAACCTTGTATTTCAAAAGGGTGAAGATTTAAATTTGGGGGATAAGTATTTGTTATTTTAGTCTAGCAGAAATTGAACATAGGACAATATTTTACACCATTTACCAAGTAAGGTCAAAATGGATACACAACCAAGATACAAATGAAGATATCACAAAAAAAAATTTAAAACACGGAATATATTACCTATGAGACTTATGAGGTGAACTATTTATAAATAAAAGAGATACAGAAAATTGTGTGGTATAAAATGGATAATTTTGATTAAATTTTAAAAAGTGTTGTACGAATAAAATTTATGTAGCCGTGATCAGAAGGAATGCAGAAAAATAAGGACAATTTCACAGATTTTCCTCAGATAAAGGTCTCATATCTCAAATACATAAAGAAATTTGTAAAATCAATATGAATATGAGTTATTTCCCAATTGATAAATCATCAAAGGATATGAACAGACAATTTTCTTATGACCCAATCCAAACATTTTATGGTCATGAAAAAGTGTTCTCAATCACCATGGATTAGAGAAATGCAAATTAGAAGAACTTTGAAATATCGCTTTACACCTATCATATTGCCAATCTGTAATTAGTATACCCAAAGAGTTATTAAACTACCTATATATCTTTTGACCCGGCAAAACCAGCATTTGGTCTGTTCCCCAAGAAGGCTAAGGGACAGGGAAAAGAAGCTATATTTTCTAAAATATTTATAACAGCTCTCTTTCTGGTGGCAAAGAACCAGAAATTACAGGGATATCCATAAATTGGGTAATGGCTAAACAAGTTTTGGTATATAATCATGATGGAGTATTATTGTGCTTTAAGAAATGATGAGCTCATTGATTTTAGAAAAAAAAATATGGAATGCCTTGCTTGAAATAATGAATAATAAAATGAGCAGAACCAAGAGGACAGCGTATGTTGTAACAGCAATATTGTTTTAAGAACAACTTTGAGCAACCAAATTATTTTATTATAAATAATCACATCGATTTCTAATGACCTCTGAAGGAAGACACTATCTGCATCCAGAGAAATAACTGACTAATAGCCATCAAGGTCAGGGTGGAGAGGGAGAGAAAACATAAAAAATAAAGACAGTACATAGCAGAGAATAAAAGAAAATTTAAAATGAAAAATAGAAAGCAGAGTAGCTTTGAAAGTGATGTGTAGTACTTATATTATTTTTTTAAAGTAAACAGTCTGAAATACAAATTCATGGTTTTATGGTGAATCTTCTTCTTGTGTTGTGCTGTGTACATGGGAATATTATTTTTTGTCTTTATTAATTTAAGTTCAAAATGAATTTTAAAAAATAAAATTTGCATTCTTCAGTATAGTGGTACTGTTTCTATTCTCCATTATCTTTCAGATATCACTGACAAAGGTGTAGCAATAACATCTAAATTTTTTAAACTAGAGAATGTACCTAATCTTAGGTGAATTTAATTTATCAAGGATAACCATAAAAATAATAATAATAATAATTATTATTATTATTATTATTATAAACTACGATTTAAATAGTGCTTTAAGGTTTACAAAGTGCTTTCCAATCACCATCTCATTTTATATTCATAATAAACCTGGAAGGTTGGTAATAATATTATGTTCATTTTACAGATTATGAAAGTGAAGCAGATGAAGGTTAAGTGACTTGCCAAAGGTCACACATCTATTACATACTGGAGACAGTATTTGATCTTAAATATTTCTTGGTTCATGAAGTCGAAGAAGGTCTGAGTCCAAATTTGGCTCCAAATACTTATTACCTATGTGATCCTGGGCAAGTCATGTAACTCTATTTGCCTCAGTTTCCTCAACTGTACATATCTTGTAGAATTATTCTCAGGATCAAATTATTTAATATTTGGAAGACCCTCAGCACTGTGGCTGGAACAAAACAGATACAATACAAATGTTTATTTCCTTACCATCCTTTGCCTTCTCCCTTCTCTTATTTTTCAGAATAGTGAACTGCAAATGCAAGTAGCCTGGTCTCTTACACTTAAGTAAAGGATCCCGTCGGGGAAAAAGGTATCAAAGGATACAAGACAGCTATCTTGCTCTCTCCCTGGATGATGTTAGTGATAATTCCCTTTCCCCCCTTTACTGTTCCCTTTCTTTCAGGTCATGTGTTTATACCAGCCTAACTCCTGTTACTTGTGGCATCTCTAGTAACCAAAATCCCCTTGATCTGTCATTATCTGACACACGTGTTCCTTGGTGGACCTCATGGATCTTTAGAGGAACTTCTTAAGTGCTCTGACCTTGAAAACAAGTTCATTTGTATGTGTAACATCATTATGTTCTACCTCTTGTTTTCAAGCCCATTGCCTCCTTATTTAGACTGTAAATAAATGCTCAGTCCAACTGCATAGACAAGCAGTGAATTTGAAAAAGTTCTAGAATGAATACCATGACAACAAGAATGCATGGCACCGTGATGAGGTACTTTAGACTTTTCAAGGAAAAAAAAAAGAGGAAATTTCTTTAATGGTAATAAGGCCACAAATGTCTAAAGATAACTTCTATTACTGCAAAGCTTTTTTTCTTCTTAAACTATGTCAAGCCCCATCCTCATACTCTTAGCTAGATATGCACTTGCCAAACCTTTTTTCTTGAAGTCCCAACTTTCAATAAAGAGTGGCAATAAAAATACTATCTCTGTTCCTTTGTTCTGCTATTTTTTTTTACTACTCTATGATTTCTAGGTTCCATTAGCCTTTACCTTTTGTGATCATATGGATCTCCAGAAGGTGGTAGTAGCCAGCTATCTGAATAGTTTTATTAGGTCCTCTTCCATCCTGGATGCAAGCCTATAGAAGAAAAGAGATCTCTGTTGTTTATCTTTCTTTCCACTGTCTGTTTTCATATTCTCTCAGCTAGGAGTTACTAACCACCATTGTTCTTCTCTTCCACCTCTTACCCTTACATTATGATCTCTCATCTGGAAATTGTGAATATACTTCATCATTTTGGAGGAGATGAGCAGTTGCTTCTTCCTTAGAGTATCCAGCTGCATCTCCATGAAAAATCATTTTTTAACTTCAATTATTCACTGCTGCTTTGTCTTCCTTACATCCTGTGTGCAATGAATTTTGACTTTTCATCCTTCAGACACATATAAGGCTCTATTCTACATTTAGATCCTTTTCTCTACACCTTCCCTTAGATTAAAGCCTCACTTCAGGTTTTATAAGGGCCCTTTTGACCCTGAAAACCAGAAGTGCACAGGCATATTCCTAGAGTCCTTTCCCCAAGGACATAGCTAGCAGCCCTGTGGTCCTAGGCAAAATGAAATATTGTATGTTTGACATAGTTACTCTAATTTTACTTATCCTTCCTTGTGATGATGATCCCCAGTCCTTTCCTTTCAAAGTGCTCTGGATGTTAAAAGATGTTGCTTTTAGTACCTTATTAGCACTTGTTAACATATCTAGAATCTTTTATCTCTTCTTTGTGAAGGCTGAAGAAGGAAAGATAAAAAAGGTGAGGAAAAATAATGCCTTTCCTTATTAATAGCCCTCTTAAAAAAGAGGACCAAGAGGAAAAATGATAACTCCTACTATATGCCTGCTTTTTCATCTATACAAAATTTTTATGGAGTGATATGCAGTTATTCAGTCATACCCTAATCAAGTACATCTTTGATTGGGTAACTAGTAGGTAACAAGCTGGTTTTCAGACAAGCAGGATTTTACAAAATACATTCAATAATAGGCCACATTTATACTACTTTGCAATTCACTGAAAAAGTTAGAGATTATAAGATTCCATTGTGCATAGGTGAACAACCAGTTCATTTATTTTTAATTTGTGGAATAAAACAACCATTTTCATAACATAATGTAATAAAAAAGATGATTGCACATGAAACTACAAATCTACTGTAACTTGCTATTCCTTTTAAATATAAAACAGTTATCATGTAAATGTTTTTTTCTTTTTTCCCCTCATCCTCAGATGCCTCCATTAAATGCAAATAGGCATCTATATCTATAGATAGATGGATAGATAGATAGATAGATAGATAGATGTAAAATATTCTATGCATACTTCTTTATATCAGTTTTTACTCAGGATGCAGATGGTATTTTTCTCCATATAGCCTTTATAGTTAATTTGGATATTTATAGCTGACAAAATCACTTATTTGCTCAAAGTCATTCTTAGAACAATAATGCCATTACTATATATAATGTCCTCTTGGTTCTGTGCACTTTTCATTATTTTATTATTTCACACAAGTGTTTCCATGTTTTTCTGACATCATTGAACTCATAATTTCTTATAGGAAATTCAGAATCAAGGAGATGACAAGTGAATTGACAAAATCGCAGAGGTTGTGTCAGAGGCTGGATAAGAAGGAAGGGTCTTTGATTCCAGTGTAGATTTCTTTCCATTGTACCCAATGAGCTTGAATTGAATTTTACTGAGCTAACAGCTGAATTATTTTTGCTGTTGCTCACTAAATTTTCCTGAGACAAAACTACCTATTATGTTCCCATAGTTTTCAGAACTCAAAACCCTTGTCTGAACTCAATGTTTTCCTTCCTTCTTACTTTGCCCACTGTGCACCGGTAACCAAAGACTTTGCAATCTAGATATAATGCTTGAAAATGGTGAGGAAAGGTCATTCTAGCAGTGAAAGATCTGCCAAAGGAAAAAAAAAACTTTTAGACATTTTAGCAAATACATGAAATACAGCATTGGCTGTTTTCCCATGATTCTAAAAGTGCTTTCTTTAAGAGCCAGGCCTAAAATTAAAAAAAAAAATCATTGTAACTCTATTATTCATATAATCTGTCTTTATGCTCTGTCCCTCCCCCATACAGACAGGTCTCAACTAGCTCTCTCCATGACAAAGGGACCTTTTATCAATACCTTAACTATAAGAATGGGAGTCTTTAACAGTTCAGAAGAAAATATGATAGCTTATGTCAATGTTCAAAAACATATCCTTACAAGCAGGAGGAGAAAAAAAGAATTTAGAAAAAATACCATGTTGGACCATAAGTAACAGATCATCAGTGATGTGGTATAATCACTTTTCATCTTTTCTCTCTGCAGTGAAGCTTTAAAACATTGATCAAAACTGATGACTAACATGTATTGCTAAATGGATAGCACATTATGTAAATGTCTCAGCCTCCCCAGTAATCAGAAAAGGAAAAGGCAATAAGCTTATTTTACCCTTCATCAAATGTTTGGTTTTTTTTTCAGCCTAGGTAGCTAGTATTAATAAAATCTGACCTGAATGAGCTATAACAGAGCTTCAATATCAAAAGATGTATCAAAGATATTTGACTCAAACAAATAAAAATATTGTCCACATTTAAATGTACTATCATGCACCTTAGTGACAAACACAAGCTTCAGAAAGAAAATATACAACAGAGACTTGATGGATTAGATGGGAAGCTGCAAAGAAAGGAGGAGCATTTATTGAAGCCATACAGAATGTAAATGTCAGCTGCCTTTAATTCTAAAATAATTAATGGAATTAGAGCAAGTATCTCTTAGTCATTTGCTTATAAAAATGAAACATTTTGCTGTTCAGAAAAAAAAACCAAGGAAGGATGTGTCTTTAAGGAGTCAGGAATGCTGTCAGTGACAAATCAGGAGACATGTAATAATACCTCATGAGTCACAAAAGTATTTTCTTGTATGGATGATGGATATTTTAGGTGTTCAACTAGATTACAAGGTCTTTCTGGTTAAAATTCTGTGTGTGTGCGTGTGTGTGTGTGTGTGTGGTATGTGTGGGCCTGCACACACGTGCATGAAGGTGCACCCAGACATTTAACAAGGATGATGAGGACATAGTTATGAAATACAACATTGACACAATTTTTGGATCTCTGCCAAATCCCCCATTCTTTTGGGACTATGCATATAGAAAAGATAAGAATCAATCAGTTAAGTGTCTGAGTACCTAAGATGAGCCAGAAATTATTTTAACCATTGATAATAGATGCAAAAATGAGATGGATTTTGCCCTCAAGGAACCTGCATTCTACTAGGTAATAAAACAGTGAAAAATAAGGAAATACATAGTAAGATATAAAAATAGTAATTCAGCATAGAGGAAGTAAGAATGGATAATAGGGGGAATCAAGAAACACCTACTGAAGGAGGTGCCCTTGGCATAAACTTTAAAGAAAGCAATGGGCTCCAAAAGGTGGATAACTGAAGGAAAGCATTCTGGGTATTAGGGAAAGACTGCAAGGAAAGGGACATGAAATGTCAAGTAGGAAGAATAGGAATTGGGGTTTCTTTTGGCTGCAATATAGAATAAAAGGAAAATAAGGTGAAATTAAAATGGAAAGACACATTGAAGGTAAATTGTGAAGGAGTTTAAATGCCCAACATGTGATTTTATATATTTTTTTTTATCATGAATGTAGTGGGAAGCTACTGATCTTAGAAGTCATGTGAGGCAGTTAGGTGTTAAAAGATAAAGTGCTGAGACTCAATTAAATCTGGTTTCAGGCATTTACTAGCTGCATTACCTCAGGAAAGTTGCTAAATCCTGTTTGCCTCACTTTCCTCATCTGTAAAATGAACTGGAGAAGGAAATGACACAGTACTCCAATATCTTTGCCCAGAAAACCCCAAATGGCATCATAAAGTCAGATACAACTGAAAAATAATTCAAGAAGTCTCCTAGTCTCCCTAGTTGTAATTTAAATTCAATTTTAAAAACTTTTCCCAATTCTTTTCCTACTCGAATTCTTCAATTCAAAAAAACCTTCTCTTTACAAAGAGAAGGTTTCTACTATAAATAAAGCAGCATTCAAGATATTGAAGATAAAAAGGCAAAAATTAAATTAAAAAACAACTTTCTCTGCCCTTACCAAGCTTCCTTACAATTAGAAGAGGAGAAAGGTTTCAAAAATATATACAGATAAATACAGATATACAGATAAATTCCTAAAAATCATTGCACTATATGAAATCATAGAAGAAAAAATAGAACTTAAGGAGAAAATAGAGTTAGCATGAAAACACTAAAATTTTTGCCAGTGATAGATAGATAGATAGATAGATAGATAGATAGATAGGAAACAGAAAAAAAATGGTAGCACAGTTTTATATACGTTAAATGGTTGAAAATATGTAAATACTGATGTAACATCTATCCGAAAGACCACTGTTTTGGTATTCTCTCCTTATTGGTGGAGATGAAGGCCCTGGCCTTTGTGATAGATAGGGTGCAGATGATGAGAGTTTAGAGATTCAGTTCTAAGTTACTTCCCTTTGAATTTCTCCACAGGACTGCCTTTGGAACTGGTCAAGTTTCAGGTTTCTTTCAGCACAGAATGGGCTTCCAGAGTTCAGAGAGAAGATGGAAGAGGTAAACACCATTTCAGGTTGCTGAAGGAAGTCTCTGGGAAGACATGAAAGGAGTTGGCAGTATCAATTATGTTCTATTGCTAGCTGGCTACTCTAGAGGCTTCTGAGAGTTTACCCTTGGGTGAGATCAATTTTACTTTTATAAATATTTAGGCATTTGTGCATATATCTGTGTGTCTGTGTGTGTGTGTATATATATATATATATATATATATATATATATGTGTGTGTGTGTGTGTGTGTGTGTGTGTGTGTGTGTGTGTGTGTGTGTGTACAAATATATATACATATATACAAATAAATATATACACACACATATACCCATATATGTATATATTTATATGGACACACATATACACATATGTGTATACAAATATACAAATGCATATGTAAAATGTGTATATATGTATAGATACATGTAGATATTTGTATATATGTACATGCACTTACATGATGTGTGTATATGATTATATATGTGCATATATGTGTGTGTACTTGTATATATGTGTGCGTATGCTCCTCTCTATACCTTTCCTAATTATTGTTTTACTACAATTTGGATAAATAAGTTTCCTTTCCTACTCGCTATGTGTGTTCGTTGTGGAATGGTAATTAGTAGAAAAGGGGTTAAGTCTTAAATATTGAGCCCAGGGTCCTGCTCTTCTCTTCCTCCAAAATGACAAAGTGATCAGAAGTTAGATGGAACCTAATCATATCCCCTTGACAAACAATAGGGAACAGGGACAAATAGGGACAAACAAAAGGGAACAGATAGATATACTTTTAACCTGGTAACCCCCTTTCCCTGAGAAATACAGAGACCCAAATTTCAGCTTCCTCTCTTGGCAAGAATGAAGAAAAGTGGACAGAAAATAGGCTAGAGATTATTTTCTACCTCCCTCTGAGCTGCAGAGAGACAGCCCTCTTGCAACATTTGGATCTCTCTACATATGTGTTGCCCACTCACACTCTTCAAAACTATACTACAATAATATCAGGGACTACAGCCTCAGGCGAGGAGGATGGATAGAGTACATGGATGCTGACTAGTCTCTTCAGGAAACATCTCCTACTACATCAGAAGATATATAATAAAATCTGGCATTTTATCTTAAAAACAAAAGTGATTTACTTGTACAAATGGGTAGCTTGAAGGTATTGTGAGGTGATGGAAGGAGTGTTTTCAGAAAACAGGGGGAAAGTTGGAACAACAGATATGAATGGGTGTGGCTATCGTCTTTTTCTTGTCTCTTTGGCATTAGCAAACACAAGTTAGCCAGTCAAATAAGTTAATAAACATGTATTATTTGCCTATACAATGTGTCTGGCACTGTGCTAAGCACTAAGGATCAAAAATAATGCAAAAGATGGTGCCTGCCCTCAAAGAGTTCACATTTTAAAGGGACAAACAACAAGCAAACATGTGCAAAAGTGAACAAACAAGATATATTCAGGATAGATAGAAAATAATTGAGAGGGAAAGCATAAGGAATAAGAGTGGTTGGGAAAGATTTCCTGTAGATAGTGAGATTTAATTTGGGACCCGAAGGAGTCTAGGAAAGCCAAGAGGCACAAATGAGGAGGGTGAATTCTAGGCATGGAGGACAGCCAAAGAAAATGCCTAGAGCTGAGAGATGGAGTGTCTTTTTGATATGACAGCCAGGAGGTCAGTGGTTAGTACCTAGATCGTATAGGATATGACATGGAGCAGGGCATAAGAAAATAGGAAAATTTAAGGAGGCAAAGTTGGAAAGGACTTCGAACGCCAAAAAGAGGATTTTATATTTGATATTGGAGGTGACAAGGAACACTGAAATTTACTGAATGCAGGTGGGATGGGGTGACATGGTCAAACTTTTGCTTTAGGAAAATCGTTTTGGTAGTGTATTAGCAACCATGCTAGCACACAGGATGGCCTGTTAGCAAAGGTTCTTTGATATGCTTTTTTAAAAGAAAGAAAGCTTTAAAGGGGTTAACAGACCCCTTTAACAGACATAAGTACAGATAAGTTGAAAGAAATGAGTATCCAAGAAAGAATCCATTAGACAGGACTCCAAATGTCTAAACAGAGTAATCAATACCTAATCCCCAGACCAGGGACCACCAACATCTGGGTTCAGGCACTACCCGGGGTGGGGAAGGGTGTCTCCTTAACAATGGCTACACAGAGTCTTGTCTGACCAATTCACAAAGAAACATTCTTCCCATCAGTGAGCCCCAAAGTAAAACACCAACCAACCTCCCAGTATTTATAGTTTTCAGTTAGTAGGCTCAGAGCCAGAAGGCATCATAACCCATGACTCAGTGCCTAATTGGCCCAGTGCCAAAAGATGTGAAAACCTTCCTGCAAGTAAGTTTCCCCATAAGCAAGCTTCCCCCTAAGCTAGTTTCTCCTTAGGCAAGTTCCTCCCTCAAGGCAATTTATATTCTCCTTGAATATATATATAGCTTTCACCTGATGGACTCTATATGACTCAGGATGTGTCATAGCTGTGAACTGAGCAGAAGTTCAAAGCAACAAGACATCTGTGACTGAAATATCTGTGTACCTTTAGATCTGGGAATATGGCCCCTGTTCCAAAAAGGAAATACGTGTGGTCACATTGGCCTTTTAAAGCACAAGGAAGATCTTACATTCCATTAAACCTACAGGTGGCTATTTAGAAGATAGATTGGAGTGAGAAGAGAATTGAGACAGGGAGACTTACCAGCATATTGTTACAATAGTGTAGGCCTGATATGATAAAAGCCTGCATCAGGTTGGCAGCATTATCAAAGAAGAGAAGGTTTATTTGGGAGATGTCACAGCAAAGGTGAAATTAACGGGTCTTAGTAATAGATTGGTTATGGGGAGTGAGAAGGAAGAGCCAAAGACAGCACCTAGGTTGTGAGTCTGTGGGCCTAGGAGGATAATAGTGTCCTCAAAAGTGATAAGGAATTTTTGAAGTGGGTAGGGTTTAGGGGGAAGCACACCGAGTTCTATTTCTGGAAACGTTTATTTTAAGCTGTCTTAAGCAAAGGAGACTAAGAAGAAATAGTAAAATAAATAGGAGGAGAACCAGGAGAGAGTGGTGTGTTGAACATCTAGAGAGAAGAGAATATGAACAAGGTGAGGGTAATCTACATTGTCAAACACTGTAAAAAGATCAAGGAGTATGAGAATTTTTAAAATGCCATTGGAATTTTCAATTGAGAAATTATTGGTAACTTTGGAAGTGTAATTTCAGTGGAATTATGAGAGTTGAAGCCAGATTATAAAGTGCTGAGAAGTGAGTGCAGAGGAAGGAGAGACATCTATGGTAGATAACCTTCTTAAGGAGTTTAGCAAGAAAGAACTGAAAAGATATAGGCTAATAATTAGCAGGTATGGAAAGATTCAGTCAATTTTCTTTTATTTGTTTGTTTTTCTTAGGAAGGAGGAGAGAAGAGCATATTTGTAGAGAGTGAAAAGAGGCCATTCGATGGGGAAGGACTGGAGATAAATGAGAGTGGGACTGATAGAAGAGCCAGGCTACGGAAACAGATGGAATCACTTCAGATAATGACAGAAGGTAAGTATATGAATGAGGTAAGAAGAAAAAGAGGGGAAAATAAGAAGTTTATGGCAACTGTCTTTAATTTCTTTTTCTATGAAATATGAGATAAGGTTGCAACTGAGATGGTAGAAAAACCATTGTGAAGAGTGGGATAATGAATTGATGATGGAGATAAAGTAGGATTACCTAGAAGCAATGAAGGCCCAGTAAAGGTTTTGTAATAAAAATTATAGGTGACACAATAACAATGGTGGATACTATGCTCCATCTTTATTTAGCAGCAGTTGTCTAGCGATGAATGTGATAGTGAAAATTTCTGATACTTGACAGGATAGAATTGGTCAAATGATAAAGAGAGCAAAGCACTCAAGATAAAAGGATGGTGTAGAGTTGAATTGGCTTGTCAAGAGGTCAAAATGGGAGAAAAAAATGAAAGAGTTGCTAATTTAAGGGAGAATTGAGGGGTCAAAGGATTAGATGTCATGGTATAAACAAAGTGCATGGTAAAACGGGGAGGCAGAAAGCCAGTAGTAATTGGGTAACGTGCTTAAGAATTCTTGAACGTGAAGGTGGTATATCTGTTGGTAAGATCAAGAGGTATGACCCTCCTTATGTGTGACTGAGGTGGGGTAGAGTCATGGCAAGCAGTAGTTTGAGGAACTGAATAGTTATGGTGTTTTAGGGAAAGTTAGTATGTGTGTTGAAATTCTTTAGTAGGAAGGCAGGATTTGGGGAGGAAAGAAAAGTTGTGAGGTATATGACAAATACATTCAGGAAGGAAAAGGAGCACTCTGGAGATCTGTAAGCAAAAATTACTAATTTTTTTTTTATTAAGGGGAACAATTTAACTTTTACACAAATTGTTCCTAATATATCAGTTCCATTGGAATACCTTTCTGTGAATGAATGCTAGTGAGCCAGTGTTTTATATATTTATTTATTAATTTGTTTACCTATATTTGTCTGATTTCTGATTCATGTTTACATTGATACTTTATTATTATTGCATTTGCTAAAATACAAGAAATTTGCTAAAATCTAAGCTAAATGCAATTTCCCCAAGAGAACCTGGATATTTTGAGAAGGGAGAAATATGTAAAATGTTAAGAACTGTGAGACAGAGTGTAATCTTAATGGGATATAAGATCTTCCCTGCCTATTAATAGGCCTCATGTGGAGCCCATTAAGGGAAGATTGCTTAGGGATGCTTGCTTGTAGGAAGGCTTTCACACCTTTTGCTAATTTCTAATTAGACACTGAATCAGGAGGATTGTGATGCGTTCTGGCTCTGAGAAGTATAAATTTACTCTGAGCTGGTATTTTGCTTTGTGGGCTCACTTATATGAAGGATCTTGAGATTCCCTGGTTGAGATTCTGAGTCAGCTTATGTTCAGAGTTTCCTAACTTCTCAGATGTAAAGGCTCTCTTGATCCAGGGATGTATGTAAAGTGCATAGTTGATTAAGGCAATCAGAGCCCTTTCTGTTGGTCTTTATTTTCTGCTTCTATTTTCTCTGTTTGTATTTTCTCTGATGTTCAGGGTACTGACTTTTCCCCTGAACTAGTGAATGTGATTAAAAATGATAGCTGACCCCTTAAACAGCTATCTTTCCTAGTAAAACAGATATAAGAGCCTGTGCCAGCAGCCATCCTGGGTATGCTAGTGTGGTTGTGGCTACACAGAATCTGAATTTTCTTTTAAGTGTTCAATTTCACTGAGGAAGTACTGAAAGCAGTCACTGTACGCATGGATCCATAGATGAAAGGGTTCCATTAGTGAAGTGAAAAAATGCACAGTCTCATATTGAGAATTCCTTATTTTTTAAAACAAATTAATTTATTTATCTATACTTTTCAACATTCATTTCCATAAGTTTTAAATTTTCTCCACCTCCCTCCCATCCCTCCCCAATACGCTGTGTAATCCAACGGTTTTCAACTTGTGGGTCGTGACCCTTTTGGGGGTCAAATGACCATTTTGCAGGGGTCACAGGGCTCACTTAAGATCATCAGAAAACACATATTTCTTAGGAACCAAGACACTGCTCCTCTATCCATCTCCAGGTGAGTCCGCCTACATGCAGATATACCCACATATGAGTATTAAAGGGTTGTGGCATTTGGAAGGTTGAGAACAACTGGTGTAATCTAATATAGGCTCTAAATATACATTCTTTTTTTGTTTGTTTGTTTGTGGGAAGGCATGGCAATTGGGGTTAATTGACTTGTCCAAGGTCACATGGGTACTAAGTGTTAAGTGTCTGAGGCCAGATTTGAACTCAGGTCCTTTTGACTTCAGGGCCGATGCTTTATTTGCTGTGCCACCTAGCTACCCCTACACATGCATTCTTATTAAACCTATGTTCACATTAGTCATGTTGCGAAGAAGAATTAGAACTTATGAAAGGAACCATGAGAAAGAAAAAGCAAAGCGAAACAGAACAAAACAAAAAAAGGAACAAATACTACGCTTTAGCTCACATTCAGATTTTATATTTCTTTGTCAAGATATGGATGGAACTTTCCATAATGAGTCCTTTGCAATTGTTTTAGGTCCTTGCATTGCCAAGAAGAGCTAAGTCTATTAAAGTCAGTCATTGCACAATATGGCTGTTACTATATACAATATTCTGCTGGTTCTGCTCACTTCACTCATCATCAGCTCATATAAGTCTTTCCAGGTTTTTCTGAAGTCTGTCTGCTCATCATTTCTTTTTTTAAAAGTTATTTATCTTAAGTTTTCAACATTCACTTCCATGTTTTAATTATCCCTCCCCCCCATTCCCTAGCCCTCTGCAATATGGCAAGCAATCCAATATAGGTTCTACATATACATTCCTATTAAACATATTTTCACATTATTTATTTTGTATAGAAGAATTAAAACAAATGAGAGTAACCATGAGAAAGAAAAACATAAAGCAAAACAAAACAGGAAATAGAGTCGATCTGCATTCAGACTCCATATTTCTTTTTTCTGGATGAGGATGGTATTTTCTATCATAAGTCTTTTGGAACAGTTTTTAGGTCCTTGCATAGCTGAGAAGTTGTTCATCATTTCTTATAGCACAATAGTATTACATTACATTCATATACCACAACTTCTTCATCCATTCCCCAATTGATGGACACAGTCTTAATTTCTAGTTCTTGGTCACCACAAAAAGAGCTATAAATATTTTTTACATGTGGTTCCTTTTCGCATTTTATGATCTCTTTGAGATACAGCCCTATTAGTGGTATTGCTGGTTCAAAGGATATTTATAATCTTTGGGCATAGTTCCAAATTGCTTTCCAGAATGATTTGATCAGTTCACAACTCCACCAACAATGCATTCATGTTCCAATTTTCCCACATCTTCTCCAACATTTATCATTTTCCTGTTTGTCATGTTAGCCAATCTGATAGGTGTGACATCTTACCTCAGAGTTGTTTTGATTTGCTTTTCTCTAATCAATTTTTATTTAGGATATTTTTACATATGTTTAGAGATAGCTTCAATTTCTTCCTCTGAAAACTACCTGTTCATATCCTTTGACCACTTATCAATTGGGGAATGACTTGTATTCTTTTAAATTTGACTCAGTTCTTTACATATTTTAGAAATGAAGCCCTTATCAGACATGCTGATTGTAAAAATTCTTTCCTAGTTTTCTGCTTCCCTTGTGATCTTGGTTGAATTGGCTTTGTGTAAAAGTTATTCAACGTAATGCAATCAAAATCATTCATTTTGCATTTCATAATATTCTCTAACTTGTATTTGTTCATAAATTCCTCCATTCTCCATAAATTTGACAAGTAAGCTATTCCTTGCTTTCCCACTTTGTTTACAGTATCAGTGTTTACATCTGAATCATGTACCCAGTTGGACTTCTTTTGTTATATTGTGTAAGATGTTGGTCCATGTCTAGTTTCTGGCATACTATTTCCCAGTTTTCCCAGAAGTTTTTGTCAAATGGTGAGTTCTTATCCCAGAAGCTAAGGTCTTAGGATTTATCAAATAGTAGATTACTATAGTCATTGAGTACTGTGTCTTGTGCACCTAACCTTTTCCACTGATCTACCACTCTATTTCTTGGCCAGTACCAAGTAGTTTTAAGGATTGCTGCTTTATAATGGAATTTAAGATCTGGTATGGCTAAGCTACCTTCCCTAACATTTCATTTAATTAATTCCCTTGATATTATTGTTCATTTGTTCTGCCAGATGAATTTTGTTATTATTTTTCTAGATTTATAAAATAATTTTTGGTAGTTTGATTGATATGGCACTGAATAAGTAAATTAATTTAGGTACGATTGTCATTTTTATTGTATTAGCTTGGCCTACTCATGAGCAATGGATGCTTTTCCAATTATTTAGATCTGACTTTATTTGTGTAAATAGTTCCTGAGTTTGTTTTGGCAGGTAGACTCCCAAAAATTTTATAATATGTATAGTAATTTTAAATGGAATTTCTTTTTCTGTCTCTTGCTGTTGGGCTTTGTTAGTAATACATAGTGATGTTGATGATTTATGTGGGATTATTTTATATCCTGCAACTTTGCTAACATTGTTTATTATTTCAAGTAGGTTTTTCACTTGATTCCCTAGGATTCTCCAAATATCTGTCATATCATCTGCAAAGAATGACAATTTAGTTTTTTCTTTGCCTCTTCTAATTCCTTCAATTTAATTTTCTTATCTTATTGCTAAAGCTAACATTTCTAGTACCATATCAAATAGCAGTGGTGATAATGGACATACTTGTTTCACCCCTGATCTTATTACAAATCCATCTAGTTTATCCTCATTACATATAATGATTGCTGATGGTTTTAGGTAGATGGTACCTTTTTTTTTTTACCATTTTAAGGAAAGCTCCATTTATTTCTATACTCTCTAGTGTTTTTAATAGAAATGGGTTTTGCATTTTGTCAAAAGGTTTTTCTGCATCTGTTGAGATAATCATATAGTTTCTTTTAGTTTTATTGTTATGATCAATTAGGCTGATAGTTTTTGTAATACTGAACCAGCCTTGCATTCCTGGAATAAATCCTACCTGATCAAAGTGTATCATTGTTGTGCTAAATTGGTGTAATTGTTTTGTTAACATTTTATTTAAAATTTTATTTGTATCTATAGTAATTAGGCAAATTGATCCATTATTTTCTTTCTCTATTTTTGACTCTACCCAGTTTAGGTATCAGTACCATTTTTGTATCATAAAAAAGAATTTGGTTGGACTTCTTCTTTGCCTATTTTCCCAAATAGTCTATATAGTTCGGGAATTGATTGTTCTTTAACTGTTTGATAGAATTCATTTGTAAAACCATCTGGCCCTGGAGATTTTTTTCCCTGGGAACTTCATCAAGGTCTTGTTCAATTTCTTTTTTCTGAGAGAGGGTTATTTGAGTATTTTGCTTCCTCTTCTGTTAATATGGGCAATTTATATTTTTGTAAATATTCATCCATTTCAATAAGATTTTCAACTTTATGTACATACTGTTGGGCAAAATAATTGCTAGTTGTTGTTTTAATTTCCTCTTCATTGGTGGTGAATTCATCCTTTTCATTTCTGCTACTGATAATTTGTTTTCCTTCTTTCTTTTTTTTAAAATTAAATTAGCCAAAGATTTATCTATTTTACTGTTTTTCTTCATAAAACCAACTCTTAGTTTTATTTATTAGTTCAATAGTTATCTAAATTTCAATTTTATTAAATCACTCCTTTGGTTATCAGCATTTCTAATTTGGTATTTAATTGGGGATTTTTATTTGTCCTTTTTCTAGTTTTTTAATTGCATGCCAAATTGGTTGATCTCATCTTTCTATGTTTTATTCATGTAACCATCCAGAGATATAAAACATCCCCTAAGAATTGCTTTCACTGCATCTCTTAAGTTTTAGTATGTTCTCATGATTGTCATTCTCTTGGATGAAATTATTGATAGTTTCTATGTTTTGTTGTTTGATAACATTCTTTGACAACAAAATTCTTTAGGATTAGATTATTTAGTTTCCAATTAATTTTTGTTCCATCTTTCCATTGTCCTTTATTACATGTATTTTTTATCACAACATGATCTGAAAATGATGCATTTAATATTTCTGCCTGGATTGTTATGGTTTTATGCCCTAGTACAATTTTTGTGTAGGTGCCATTTATCATGAGAAAAATGTATATTCCTTTCTATCCCCATTCAGTTTACTCCAATGGTCTACAATAGCTAACTTTTCTAAAATTCTACTCACCTCCTTTACTTCTTTCTTGTTTATTTTGAGATTAGATTTATGAAGTTCACAGAGGAGGAGATTGAGGTCCCCCTAGAAACACAGTTTTGCTGTTTATTTATTGCTGTTACTCCCTTAATTTCTCCTCTAATAATTTGGACATAATAACACTTTGTGCATATATGTTTTGTAATATTTCTTCATTGTTTGTGATGCCTTTTAGCAGGATATAGTTTCCCTCCTTTTCTCATACATATATACACACACATACACACGTAGATATATACATACATATATCCATATATGCATAGTACATATATATGTATATATATACATATATACATACATACATACATATATATACATACATACATACATACATATACATATATATATATGTGTGTTTGTGTGTGTGTGTGTGTGTGTGTGTGTGTGTGTGTTTGCTTTTGCTTTGTCCAAGATTAGGATTGCTACCCCTGCTTTCCTTTTACTTCAATTGAAGCATAATATATTCTGCTTCAGCCTTTTACCTTTACCTTGTGAGTATCCTCCTATTTCAAATGTGTTTCTGGTAAACAACATATTGCAAGACTGTGGTTTTTAATTCTTTCTTTTATCTGCTTCTGTTTTATGGGAGAGTTCCTCCCATTCACATTCACAGTTATGATTATTAACTGTGTCATTCTCACCATCCTATTCCCCCTCCCATTTATGCTTTTATTTCTCTCTTCTCCCTTTCCCTTTTCAAAAGAGTTTTGCTTTCGAGTACCACCTCTTTCACTCTTCCCTCCCTTCTTTTGGCCCCCTCCTTTTTCTTTCCTTTTTTCCTTATTACTTCTTCCCTTCCTTCTATGCACCCCCTCCCATTTCTTTTCCCTTTCCCCTTCTACTGCCTGTAGGACAAAACAGATTTCTAGACTTATTTAAGTCTGTTATTTCCTCCTTGAATCAAGGGGTGTAAAGTTCAAACAATGCGCATCTCCCTCCCATCTTTCCCTCTATTGTAATATGTTTTTGTACCTTTTCATGTCATGTAATTTACCCTTTTCTGTCTCCTCTTTTCCTCTTCTCCCATTACAATCCTTTTTTCACCCCTTGATTAGGTTGTTTTTTATCATCACATCAGTTAATTTATATCCGCACCCTCTGTCTATGTGTATCTCTTTTAAATGTCATAATAAAGATACAGTTCTTAAGATTTACAACTGCCATCTTCTCATATAGGGATGTAAACAGTATGCCCTTATTGAATAATAATAATTGTTTTTGTTTTGTATTTTCCCTTTCCGATTAACTTTTTATGCCTCTGTGGAGTCTTGTATTTGAAAATCAAATTTTCTGTTGAGCTCTGGTCTTTCCTTCAGAGCATTCTGGAAGTCTAATATTTCGTTGAATGTCCATCTCCTTGCCTGAAAACTTATGCTCAGTTTGGCTGGTAGTTGACCCTTGTTTGTAATCCAAGCTTTTTTTTTGCATTACCAAATATCATATTCCAAGCCTGTTGATCTTTTCATGTAGAAACCAAAATCTCCTGCATGATCCTGACTGTAGTTTCACAATATTTGAATTTTTTCTTTCTGGATGCTTGCAGCATTTTTTCCTTGACCTGATAATTCTGGAATTTGGCTATAATATTCTTTGGCATTTGCAACTTGTGATCAAGATCTTTTGGGAGGTGATTGGTGAATTCTTTCAATGACTGTTTTACCTCTGGTTCTATGATATCAGGGCAGTTTTCCTTGGTGATTTCTTGGAAAATGCTGTCCAGGCCCTTTTTTTCATCATGGCTTTCAGGTAGACTGATAATTCTTAATTTGTCTCTCCTAGACCTACTTTCCAGGTCAATTGTTTTTGCAATGGGGCATTTTATGTTTTCTTCTTTTTTTCTTCTTTTGATTTTGTTTGACTGATTCTTGATGTCTCATAAAGCCAGGACAATTTTTGACCTTCCTTTTCCAAGCTATTGACTCTCTCTTGCATACTTTCTTTTCCCAATTTTTTAAAATATCTGTTATTTGACTTTTAAAATCCTTTATGAGCTCTTCTGAGCAGTCTTTTTGGACTTGAGACAAGTTCATATTGCCCTTTGAGGTTTCACATGTGAGTGTAGTGGCAATGCTGTCCTCTTCTGAATTTGTGTTTTGATCTTCCCTATCCCTATAATAAGAATCTATGGTCTTTGACTTTCTTTGTTGCTTCTTGTTCATTGTGCTTGCTTCTTTCCTGTTTTTTAAAGTTGATCTCTGCTTTTGGTGCACAAGGGGCAGTGACCTGTGCTTCTTGTTCTGCAGACTAGTGGCCTGGTTATTGGCCACTATAGAGTGCGCTGGGAACTCAGGTTCTGTCAGCTAGAGGTTGTAGAGGCTATAGCTTACCTGATGGCTATGCTGGTGTGTGCAGGTGCCACATGGGGTATTTCTGCATTTCCCCAGGGTTAAACTGAAGTTCCTGGGTTGTGGTGTGGGGGTGGGGGTGGTCTGACTAATGGAGATTGCCTCCTCACCACGGGCTATGCCAGAGCATGGGCAGGCTCAGTCTCTGGTAGACACCCATTCTCCATGCAAATTGTGGTTCTCCACACTGGTGTCTTCCAGTTCCCCATGCTGGTGTCTGCTGGTAGGGGTACTAGTGTTGGTGTCTGCCTACTCCTCCACCTTGGGGCTCAGGATCTTCCACTGGTTTGCTGAGGTGAGGCTTTCCTGGATGCCTCCTGTCCTGGTCCCCTTTACCCACAGCAAGAAGGACTTTTCCCATTAATCTGCATATCCTCAAGAGCTAAAAAAAAAAAAAACCCAAAAACTGTTGTACCCCTTCTTTCTGCTGGGTCCACAGTTCCAGAGTTTTTCCTGGGGCAGTATTTTCTGGGTTTTTCAAGGTCAGTAACGGGAAGCGAGGGCAACTTACTGCTTGCTGTGACATCTTGGCTCCTAGAAGTCCAAAGCCCCTATTGTGCAGAAATATTTATACTTGTTGAATATTTATTATTTTGCATTATGATGTTGTATAAGGCTCATGTCCCATTATTAGATTGCATGCTCTACAAGGGTATGGACCGTACCTAATTTGAATTTATCTCAGTGACTAGAACTGTACTCTGCAGAGAATAGATACATTCATTTTGTTATTGTTGAATTATTCTGTAGGCCTATAAGCTTATGATAATTAGCTTGGATACTTAAGTCTACTAAGGATTAATTATTGGTCCAAATTAATCACATGTTTCCGAAGTATAAACCTGCAATTGTCTCAGAGTCATATCTGCAAACTGTCATTAAAGTCACTCAAGTCCTTTTGCCTCAAGGACACAAAGATCTGCCAACATGTTCAGTCCTTAATAATACAAAAGGAAGGAAAGAGGAAGAAAGAAAAAGAAAAGGTCTTTGAGGCTTTAGGGCTAAAGTTAGCTTTTTTTGACATCACAGAATTGTGGAATGATAGGACATAAAGGGAACTCCAAAGATTATCAGATCTAGTCCAGGCCCATTCCTTTAAGCAGGCAACTGATTAAACCGTCCAAGACAAATAGTTGTCTAGTATCTTCTTTAAGATCTCCCCTCAGTTCCCCATTCCTAATAGTCAAGAAAATGGCTTCTTCATGTTCAAATAAAATCTCTTGCTTAAAATAATTTCCATTTTCTCTTCTTATGGTTTCCACAGAATCATTTGCCATCCCAGTCATCTAAAAATTACTCTATTGAATGAGAATGAATTTTAGAATCAATCCAGGCTTTTTTTGCATAGGACTAAACAAGATTATACTTTTAAAGTTTTCTTTATAAGAAACATACTGACCACACTTTTCTGTATGCTTTAAAAGTGTAGGTAAAACTATTCTTACAAAAAAAAATTGATTTTAAGATAATATTTAAAAACAGAAATAGAGAGACGATATTGGGGAAGCCAATGCAAAGAACGGAGGAGGATGATTTTCTTTATTAAAAATCTTGTACGTAATTGAAGCTCTATACAAAGCATTTCCCCCATAACTATTCTTTGAACTAAGCCATACAAGCGCTGATGCCCTCATTTTACACATGGGGAAACTGAGGATTAAAAAGGCTAAGTAATTTGTCTGTAATCAGTCAACTAATAAGAAAAGATTTGAAACTGGGTCTCTCAGTTAAAGGTCCTAAAATTTCTGTTATACCACACAGCCTGATGGATAACGTAGGTGGTACAATGGATTAAAGCACTTGGCTGGGAGTCAGGAAGAACACGAGTTTGAATCCATCCCGAGACACTTACTAGCTATGTCACTCAGGGCAAGTTACTTAACCTCTTTCTGTCTCAGTGCTCTCACCTCTAAAAAGGGAAAATAATAGTACTTTCCTCCAAGGGTTGTTGTGAGGATAAAGTGAGATAAAAAAAAATTTAAGCACTTTGCAAAACTTAAAACAATCTGCCAATACTAGCTATTATTATTATCATCATCATATAGCTTCAAGATTTTAAAGTCTTTTCATAATCATGATACTTATTCTATCCTTAGATAGATATAGTATGCTTCTAGATGCAGTATGGTAAGTCTAGGTCCAGATAAGTACAATTAATGAATCTCAGTAGTCATAAGCATTCCACTTCATGCTATTTAAATTTTTAATTTTGTAAAATGCAATCACTGGTTCCAGTCTAATGGAAATATTTAGTGTGAATTCATATAATGAAAACATTTCACAGAATCCATTGTTGACAATAATACCACAGCTGTATAGTAGAAAGACTATTAGATCTGGAGAGCTCTGTTTATGCCCTAACTCTGACATCTAGTTTCCTCATTCACAAAATGGGGCTACTAATACCTGAATCATTTGTCTCATGGTAGTTGTAAGGATTAAATAGGTGCTTGACAAACCTTAAAGTGATACATAAATATTTTACATGAAACCTCCAGTGGCTTCTGTAACAACAACAACAAAAAAATCCTTATCTGACATTGCATAATCTGGATCTCATCTAATGTTCCAGGTATATTCCATATTCATCCACTTCATGCATTCAAGAGTTTAGCAAATGAACCTAATAGCTATCCTTCACACAGGACATTATATTGTCTTTTTCCTTTTCATACAGGCTATGGACTATTCCTGGAATATACTTTCTCTTTATCTCTCCCTCTTAGGATTCCTAGCTTCCTTCAAAGCTCAGTTCAAGAGTCTTCTCCTACATGACATCTTTCTATATTTCCCCATGTGCTTAGATCCTCTGCATTTTTCAATTCCTTGTAATTACTTTATATGAATACTTTGTTTTTCATATACATATATGCCAGCTAAATATGTGTATACATGCATACATGGTAAGAACTTAACATAAATATTGATTGATTGATCATGGTAGAAACCAACTCACTGGAAGGATAACTTAATTGGTAAGTCATATAGGAAATTCCTATAATGCAGAAAAGGATTAAAGTGAAGGCAGATGTTTCTGATTCAATAGTGGAATATTTTCTTCAAACTGAAGACTGCAATTCATGCTGTCAGGCAGATATGTCTTTCATACTCACTTTTGAAAACAAAATTCCATAGTTTGATTGTAAATATCTTGAAGTTTATATTGGGTTAGATTTGGGCTTGCCTAGAAAATGATGCATTCACAATTGTTATCTGTGTCTTCTTAGGGAGAGTTCTTTCTATCGCACAGAAAGGGGGGAAAGGCTTTATGATAAAAAAAGAAAAAAATCCACATTTATCAGCTTTTTCAGGTACTTTCTCAACTGACTTTTCTTTCCTCCATACATTCAAAAAACAAATAGGAATAAAAATTTAAAATAACACTAAGAATTATATTTCAATTCTGATGGCTATTTTCTATAAATACATTTTTCAACTTTCACTTATCTGTCAGGAACACATTTAAAATTGAACATTAGTATATACATTCTATTACATAGTGTGACTAACCAAAATAACTTTGATTGTCTCTCCCCAGGGAAACTTCTCAGGAATTCCATCCATTGCGTAAAAATGCATGGATCTCTCAGAGTGAGATAAACTTTGTTGAGTCCTTGAAAGGCTGAACAGTTGTGACAGTTCAATAAACTTCATTGAGATTGAGGAAAGGATACAGTAATTCAAACTTGATATCCTGTGGTCATTTGTTTGTAGGTTTCAGGCAAAACATTTTTTAGATTATCACCCCACTTCTCACTTAACTTTATACATGTAGATGTAGAATAAAAAACTGTTTAGAACACAGAGAGCTACATTTAAAAATAGAATGTGTAATGAATGGAGGAAAAACAAACACCCAAGCTAAATTCTTTCATTTAGATAATCTTTCAAACCTGTGTACTAAAATGCAAAAGAAACAAAAAACTTTATTACTCTATGCTCCTAACCCCAATATCCACTAGTTCCTCCTTTTGACTTTTCTATTCTTCTAAAGGTTGCTTGATTAACTATCTTGTTTTGAAACCTAGGGAATTGGGAGAGAGTATGCCTTGTTCTACTCGGTATGTTCCAGAACATGTCATAGTCACTATAATATAGTGCCTTACACATTTTGTAGTCTTCTTTTTCTTTTCTCTTACCTTTTTTTTATTTGCTTTTTGGTAGGGGAAAGGTAAGACAATTGTGCTTAAGTGACTTGCCCCAGGTCACACAACTAGTTCTGTGTTAAGTGTCTGAGGCCAGATTTGATCTCAGATCCTCCTGAGGCTGGATTTGATCTCAGATCCTCCTGAGGCCTGATTTGATCTCAGATCCTCCTGACTCCAGAGCCGGTTCTCTAATCACTGTGTCACCTAGCTGCCCTCATTTTGTAATTTTCTTTAAAAATTTTTGAATTGGAAAAGAAAACCAAGATAAAAAATTGTTGAATTGAGCAACTTTGTGTTATTTGGGGTTCTTGTTTAGGCACTCTGTCTGGCAGTTAGGAGGTGTGCTATAGATTGCTCATTTAATACCGAGTTCAAACTATCTGGCCAGATGTATAAAAATTCTATTCAATTAAAAAAAAATTAAAGCTACTACTATGTTCCAGGTGTTACCTTAGGTGCTAGCTATACAAAGACAGAAATAAAACAAACCTTCCCCTCAAGGAGCTTGCATTCTACTGGGTTGGGGTAGGAGAGGGGTGTGGAATAATAGGTATACAGTGTGGTTTGTTCTTCATTCTCAAAGAGGACCATGACATCAGGAAGATGATGCCATCACTTGCAACTGAATTGGATTTGAGTGAGGTAAGACTGTTCAAAGTTGACAGTTTCACTCTTTCCTCTTGACCATCTGGGTTCAGTGGCCAGATATAGATCAGAACATCTGGAGATAACCCACGAATATACAGTTAGTACAGGTATAAAGGCATAAATAAACATAGGAAGCACTATCTATAAAACATGATATATACATATATATATACACATATATATATACAATATATACATATATACACACATATATACATAGATGTGTGTGTGTGTGTGTGTGTGTGTGTGTGTGTATGTGCTGGAGCTGGCTTCTCCAGAGAAAATCTAAAAGATCATAAATGAGGGTTTAACTTACTGTTTTGCTGACGATTGACTTATGAAAGTAATGAAGAAAATAATAACAAGGGGCGGAGCCAAGATGGCGGCGTAAAAGCAGCAACATAGTGCAGCTCTCACATAGCCACCCCAAAATACCCATAAAATAGGACTCTAAACCAATCCTGGAACTCCAAAACGCATACAGAGATACTTCCCACTAAAGTCAGCTCGGCTACGAGGAGCCGCGGCTGTGCCCTGGGGGCGGCTGGACGGGAAGAGCTGAGAAGCTTCAGGTGAGC
>CM053580.1:487683062-487703341 GCA_028627135.1 Pseudochirops cupreus
CCCCCTATATTATTGTTTCTTTAAGTTTGTATCTTGGTCTTTTTGGCACTGTAATTTTTTAATGGTCAAGTATTTTCTTGTTGTTTGCTCAGTTTTTCTTCATATTGGGCTCTGCTCACCAGGGAATGGGGAAGCACTTTCCAAAACTTCAGGCTTTTTTATGAAATTATTTTCAGTGGTAGTTCAGCATTTGCAAGTTTTCAATGCTTCCAAGATAGTATGATTTGGGAAGAGATGTGGTCACTGCTCTTTTGGTATGTACTCAGGTCTTTACCTAGAAAGGGCCACTAATTCCTTGCAGCCACAAGCACTAGTGCTCCTCTTGGCCATGGAACTGTCCCCCTGGTCCCCTACTATTCTGAAGTCACAAGAGTGTATGTTTTTCTCTGTTTTTGAGTTGTGGCCAGGGTCTTCTGCTTCTTTGGGACTAACCACAAATGCTTTCTCTGACCTGGAACTATGATCATCAATCAGCTTCAGCTACATCCAGGGTCATCAGCAAAGAGTTGCTGTTTCTGCTTTTGCTGTTTCTGTTGGTGCTGCCTCCAAGGCCTGCTATTGATGCTGCCCCTTTATGTGTGATCTCTGATCAGGTCTCCAGGTGTCACAAATCTCTTTTGCTGACCCTCCTACGTTTTCTTAGGAAAGAATATTGTCACATGCTGACCTTTTTTTTGGCTCTGATACTTCAGTTTGGAAGGGAATGGTGAGAGAGTTCACCTGAACTATTGCCTGTAATTGGCCATCTTGCCTCTACCTTCAGTCTATGTCATTTTAAAACCTAATTTGACTGATGAATTCCTTCTGTCTCTGTTAGAACCTGCTCACCTCAGGTTCCCTTCTGGACCACCTTCCTCACTTACACTCCCTGGGGTCATCAGACATCTCTGGATTCCTTATTCTTGAACAGAACGCCCAGCACTCACAGATGGGTTTAGAAATACAGCTTTATTGTTACATCTTCTCTTCCCTTCTCTCTCTCTTCTCTCACCTCTCTTCTCTCACCTCTTACTCCTACCCCTTTTTCCCCTCGCTCCCCTTTATCCCCCCCTGGGCAGACTAAGTCACGTGCCTCAGCAACAGGGGCAAGAAGAAAGAGGGGGCTATCCCATTGGATAATACATGCTCAATGCTGTTAATCCACATTCTGGTAAGACAGATAGCCTTATCAGGGCTCTGTCTCCTAGGCCTTAGAATGCAACAGACCACCCAGAGGGCAGCAGGAAGGAGCAACGGGGGTTGGGGGCCAAACATATCTCCATTTCCCTTTTTAGACATTTCTCCTTTTTACTTCTCACAAAAATTCTCTTTCAGTCTTTAGAATCATATCCTTAAGAATTTCTCATTGTTCTTGTATAAGTTTATCTTGTAGCATTTAAATCCATTTGGTTCAATTAATCATTTACTATTTATTAGATTATTATTACATCCCAAGATCTGAAGGCCTCAGGGTTAAAGTGACAAAATGAATTAGTCCTTGCTCTCAATGAGCTTACACTTTCTCTGGGTCAACAACATGTACACAAAGAAGCAAATGCAAAATTTATATGACAAATAAATTCAAGATAATTTCTTTGGGGGGAGAGAAAAAAGCCTGACTCATAAAGGACTTATGTAGAAAGTCCTGCTTGAGTTTGGTTTTGAAGGAAAATATTGATTTTAAGCATCCCTGTTGAAGTTAAAAATGCCAGACATGGGAACAGACTATAAAAGGTATGGAAATGGAAACTGGATTATTGTGAGGGAAAGCAAGTAGATTGATTTGGATGGATTGTAGAGTATAATAAGACTGGAAAGATAGATTGGACTTTTCTCTGAACACTTAGTCTTCTATATTCTAATCAAACATAAATTATAAGATCAGTTCATTATTTTTTTATACCCCATCAATTTTCATTTACCAACTAGATCCTCCTTAATGGTGAAAATCAGATCCAGAAGAGTAATTTGCAGTTCCTTTCATTAGTTCCTCCACATCTTGAAGAATTCACATTCCATAAATTCATAGTTTGTAAATAACCATTAGTTTGGAAAGGCAGAGCCATTATCCTAAGTTCTCACTATAAATCTAGTATGTTCTTTCCATCAAACCATGCTATCCACTTTGACTGAATGCTGAAAAGTTCTTAGAAAACACATGTTAGCATAGTGTAGAAAAATGGGGAAAATTATTCATTTGGTCTGACTAATCAGAAATGCTGATGATGACCAAATATGGAGGAAATGAAATGTACAATAAAACTATAACTTATATAAACAATTTAGAGCAGGTATCTGGTGCAGGTATCAGGAAGACTCATCTTCCTGAGTTCAAATTTGGCTTCAGACACTTATTAGCTGTGTGACCCTGGACAAATTGCATAACCCTATTTGACTCAGTTTCTTTATCTATAAAATGAGGTGAAGAAGAAAGTGGGAAGTTAATTCAGTATCTTTACCAAGAAAACTCAAAATAAGGTCATGAAGAGTCACACATGAGTAAAAATTGATGGAAAAGATAGAAACTAAGTTTTACCAATGAAGAAAAGAAAAAAAACCACAACTTTTTCATTTTTCATGTTGTTAACTTCATCAGAGATTGCTGAATTCCATGGTTAAATTATACATTTTCTGAGCAAAGAATAGTGTAGATGAAGTTATAGGATAAAAAGATATTATCCAATAATTGACTTGCAAACAACAACCTGTCATCTATAATTATATAAGATATTTGAAGACCTATAGATGATGATTTTCCCCACTTTTACTAACTTAGGGTATTTATAGAAACTATAGATTGTATAGGTGATTTTTCACTCTCAGAGATTCCCCATAGCCCACCCAGGTATCAGATGTTTTTATACTCTTTTACAGGCTTGGTAATTGGAATTCTATTTCTTTCATCACTTGTAATACTCTCAACTTCTCAATTCTTCAAACTCATCAACTCCAATGACCTTTTTTGCCATTCCTCTTCAGTTACCTACAATCATAGCAACACAATGGTTCATGTCATCACAGATAAGTGCTTAACTTTTAAGAGTCCCAGATAGAAAATTCCCTCCTGCTTATTCTTCTGTCTCTCTTAGATCCCCATTTCTACTGACCTGTTTTTCATGATGAGTGCCAATCAAGTGATTTTAAAGCATCAAGACACCTTGTAGATAATTAATTCAGCATCTACATTTTATGGATAAAAAAATGAAGTCAGAAGATGTTAAACAACTTGCCTAGAGTCTCAGAGCTAGTTGTTGGCAGAGCTGATGTGAGAACCCAAGCCTTTTTATAGCAAATATAGTAGGCATTTCCTCAAACACCATTGTAGTTCTTTAAACCATCCTTGCTCTCTCCTTTCCCAGCTTCCTGTATCTTAAACTCTATTGCACCACTTGGTCATTTCCTGTAACTCTTATTTTGCTGGCATCCTTTGCTATCTTCCATGTACCTTCTGTCTCAGGAGGCCCTCATTTCTCTTTATTTGAAGACAGTGGAGTGCAAACAATGGTGTGTTCCTCATACATCCTCTATTTAAGGAAGATGCCCAGGGCAATCATCTCATCATTTCCTATCCTATATCGTAGCCGTAATAGGGCTACAATCCTTTGGACTTCATAATTCCCCACACCTTTATATCAAATTATTTTTATATTTTTTTTAGCCCATTATATTGTGAGTTCCTTGAGGGCAGTGACTGTCTTTGTCCTTTCTTTGTGTCCCCAGTGCTGAAAATATTGTCTGATACACTGTAGAAATTTAATAACTGTTTATTGACTGAATGTTGACTGACAGATGGATTGTTTTTTGTATTAGCCTTATGAGTTCCCATTCCTAGATCTGAATTCTATGCAGCAAAGCATTACAAGATAAGGGAATTCATAAAGTTTCTATGATTTTGTTAGACTAGAGAATTTTTCCTATGGGAAGTCTCTCAATAAACATGGGTAGCAATTGGTCTAAGACTTAATAATTGTATCTTTGAGAGTTGCCTGAAGAACAGAGAGATAAATGACTTGCCAAGGATCATACAACTAATGTGTCATAGTTATGATTTCAATCCAAATCTTTCTGAATCCCATTCTAGAACGATAGGCACTATCCCAGCCTCTCTAAATGGGGGTTGATGTTTGTACCTTAGATTTATATGACCTAATCTTTTGGGGGAGTCAGCATGTCATAGTGAGATGACTCAGAATTTGAATATTTGGTGTAATATTTATATCTCTTCCTTAATAATCTCTCTTCATCTTCACTTTTATTATATTCATTCTTGGAAGATATGTGTATATACATGCACTCACACATATACATATATACATATATGTATGTGTATAGACATGAATGTATATGCATATAGTAATGTACATTGTGTATGTACACACCTATATACAAACATACACACATGATTTCTATTTACCAATTCCCTTACCTCATCATTCAGACTCAACTATACTTAGTATCTTCATTTTCTATTTCTCCATTTACTTTTCTTCTATTTAAAAACATGCTTGAGTCTGTCCTATCCAAAACAATAAACACCTTTCTCATATCTCAATTGTTCATTGTATTCCATGACATTTCTATCCATTATTATATAACCAAATGTGTCAAAAGACTACTTTCACTTTTTCTGCTCTGTCATAATTTACTCATTGCTCATTTTTCCCCATACAAGTCTGTCTTCTCTTGCAGCTTCCTTGTTAATACATTGCTGAATTCTTTCCTTTTCTTTTATGTACTCTCTTTTTCTGGATCTCCCCCCACTCCCTCTGCCTTCCACTCCCTAAATGTAGGTATTCTCAAATCTTCTATCATTGACTCTTTTTGTTTCATATTCTCTCCTTTAAAAATAACTTGAATTTCAGTTATGTCCTTTTTACTGATATCTTGCAAATTTATCTAGCTTAATACTTTTACCTCAAGCCCAGACCTACCTCTACCACAATTTAATGTAATTTTTGTTTGCATCTGTCATCAATTTAAACTCAACTTGCTCAAAACAGCACTTGTTATTTTGCTCCTTAATGTCGGACTTGTTTCTGACTTCCACCACCAGTTACCAAGGCTTAAAATCTCTTATTAACATCTGACTCTTCCTTTTATCTTTGTCCCCATATCTAATCTTTTTTCCAACTTTTATTGTCTCTCTTACTATACTACCTCAGATCAACATTGCTTCTCATCTGGATTTCTCCAACACTCTCCTAAATTGTTATACAGATTCTTGTCATTTCTAGGTGGGGAGGCAGGATTTTTGGAAAAGTCTTCCAATAGCATGGTTCTTCTATATTCTTTTTCTGACTCTCTTTGACTTGATCTGTTTCTGGGTCTGTTGGCTCTCTCCATGGCTATCTCTGTTTCCACACTCTCTTTTCATTTTGCACACACACACACACACACACACACACACACACACACACACACACAATGAGAGAGAGAGAGAGAGAGAGAGAGAGAGAAAGAGAGAGAGAGAGAGAGAGAACTAAAAAAGGTTTTCATTGACTTTCCATTATTTACAAAATAGCTTTTGTAGATAATTAATAGTCTTTAGACAGCCATTCAATTCCTTCCAAAATCTGGCCTACCTTTTTAGTCTCATGTAAATGAATGATTAAAAGAATGAGTGAGTGGTTTAATTAATTATTAAGGAAGAAATTACTATGTGTCAGATACACTCAGTTTAGAGTAGGAAGAGCTGGAAATTTAACTGGAACTGGAGCTCAAAGGACTTGGCAAAGAAATGTTTCCCCATTTCCTAATACCCTAAATTATCTTACCATTGTGCTTTTGCTCATGCTTTTCTACCTGTCTGGAATTTTGCTCAATTCTCCAAATCTTATATGCACTCGCTAAGTTCTTATTTATGCATCAGGAACTAGCTCAGGTATTTCATATTCCATGATTTTTTTTCTTATTTCTTTTGCCCAAATGCCTCCTTATGGGAATTAGGCTCTATTCTCTAATGCCCGAACACCTGGTTGATACCTATCTCATGGATTTCATCTCTTTTGGCACTATTATACCCAAATGCTTGTCATATCCTCCAGAAGACTGCAATTTTCTTAAGAGCGTGAAAGTGTTTTCTTTATACATGTGCTTCCATATGGTACTTAGCATGATGAACTTCATATAATATACATTCAAGAAATATTTATAGAATTGAATTTCACATAATTGAAGCCACTGGAAATTCTAATGACAAAGTTTAATTATGGTATGTTTCTTCCTTCAATTTTGGACAGGAAAATCTCCCTAACAAACATTTCTTTTGTGTGAGAATTACTCATTTTCATTTAAGTCATTCTTCTATATTCAAAGAAAAACAACTCATTCTATTTTATTGTACTTACACTTTTAAAAGAAACTTTTGGGTAAATCCAAACAAACCAGCAAACATAAATACACAAAGGTGGAGGCAGAACAACTAGGGAAAAATCAACACAGATCTCTTTCCCTCTCTTTCCCTTTGAGTTGATCAATCAAAAAATGCTTATTAGGTCACTGTTATGTGTTAGATAGTGGACTAAGGTCTGTAGATGTAAAGACAAAGGTGAAACATTGCTCTAATTCAAGGACGCTTCATGAATATTATTGATATTTTTTCTAATGACAATTGTGTATATTTCAACTTGAAAGAATGTCTAAAAAATCAAAGGACATTAATCAAATTATATATGTATGTACATGTGTATACACGTCAATACGAATCCATACATCAAATTCCACGGTTCAGTCGAGCCTTACAAGACTACAGAGAATTTTTGTTTCTTATTCTGTTGCATCTGACTCTTCATGATCTCATTTGTTTTTATTTTTTGGCAAAGATACTAGAGTGGTTTGCCATTTCCTTCTCCAATTCATTTTACAGATGAGGAAACTGAAGGAAACAAGGTTAAATGACTTGCCCAGGGTAAGCTAGTTATGAAATGTCTGAGGTCAGATTTGAACTCAGAAAGAGGAGTCTTCCTGACTCTAGGACCCACACTATGTACTCTACCACCTATCTTTGCTTCTTACCTTGTGGAAAATACATTTTGGAACAAACTTTGTCATTATATGAATGACAGTGGGATAGAACTCATGCTGTCATTTCTAAGTTAATGAAACTTTAAATACTCCCTCATTGTATCTTTATTATTTGCTATTTGCATCAATGCTCCCCCCACCCCCCAATTCACAGAGCTATATAACAGAAAGTATGAATTGCCAAGCCATATTATATAGAATCTATATGTACCATGGGATGAAAACAGGGGTTTTCGGGAGGGGAAAAAAATAACATTAGTAAAACTGTTTCATTCTAATATGTCAGATATGAAATTATGCATTTTAAATGTGTAACATTATGGGGTATGCAGATAGTAACTTGGAGATTATTAAAATAGTTTTACTTTTCTACATTTTACTCTCGAATTTACCCAAGGCATTTCATATCCCTAGAACTACTAGAGCAGGATTTATGGGTTTCATCAGTATAACTCAAGCACTAAAATGTTCTATGGCCAAATTAGTTTGGCCCTAAACTCTGATTGGCAAGATTTCCCCTTTTCCTTATAGCTTTTATATATACATACATATATATATATATATATATATATATATATATATATATATAAAATCATTTTCACCTAAAAATGCTTGCTTAAAAAGACTAACTTGTATTTTTGCTTACAAAGTATAGTGAGCTAGGAAACAGACAAACTTCAGTCTGTATTTTCCTGAAGGTTTTGATTTATTTCATACATGTCTTGCAACATGTAATATTTCAAAGAGATTCTTAAGTTTATTTAATATGCAGTTCATTTAATCATCACACATACACATTAACACCTTTTGAGTGGGTATCTTGACTTCTTTAATACATATTAAAAAGTTGTCTGCCTTGATGTAATGTCATAAATCATTTAATCATGAACACAAGGATACCCTAGTATATCACTGCTCTTCATTCACAGGGTTTGTTCATGGTTTATAGCTTGCTCATTATGTGTCCTAAGAATTGTAATATTTTTAAAACTTTAAATAAATACCACAGATTTACTGCATGTGCCCTAGCTTCTGGTTATTAAGTCAGATCCACTTGGGAACCATAGTGATTTGGGCAGTTACAAAACTACACCTATACAACACTGGGTAATGAAGCAGAATCAGAGTATTTGCAGAACTTTCTGAAAAAAAAAATTTCCGGGAAAAAAATACATGCGTCTTTTTGAGTGACAGCACTGATTAATGAGGGAGTAAACCACCATATTTCCATCATGCTAACGACATTTGGTCATGCTATCCTGACTTTTGAGACCACCACTTAGACATGATTCATCTTCCTGCCTAGCAGTCATACATTCCCACCCTGTTCTTTCCACCTCCTGCTTTGGTCACAGAAATTAAAATTTTTCATTGCATCTAGAAGGGACATTGATTGTCCTTTAAATCAACTAACCATACATGCAACTCATTAGACCAAAATTTTCCCCCAGCTCCCTACAGTATATATGTTGTACATATCTTGTATTCTTTATTACAATGCAAGTTTCTTGAAAGCATGAATGATCTCTGTTTTGTAGTTATATGCTTAATAATTCATACAATGCCTGCAGCATGGTAATCCATTAATTTTTTTTTATTCTTTCATTCATTTATTTCTTTATGCATAAATATCGTCCCAAGTCTATGGGCCAGAGTTGTTACAGGAATATTGTGGCTGACAATAGTTCCAGGAAATTTGACCAAAAAACGACTGTTAGATGGCAACTTGATAACTTCTCTCTTTTCTCAGTTGAAGTTGAAGTAATTAACTAGACTAGTAATTTATTCAGTTGGAGGAATTTTGTAGCCCACATAAAATTAAAAATAAAAATATATAGAAGAGGGAATTTGAAAAGCAAGTGTAGGAAGGGCAGTGGTTAGAAGAGAGCAGTTAGAGTCAACAAGACTTAAATTCACATCCTACTTCAGACATTTCCTAGCTACATGAATTTGGGTAGTCATTTAATCACTTTCAGCTTCAGTGTCCTTATTTGTAAAATGTAGAATAACATCACCTACTTCACAGGGTTGTTGTAAGGATTTTATAAGGTAACAAATTAGTCATTATGTAAGTATTAGGTATTATTAATATTATCACTATTGGAAGAATTGAAGAACTAAAAGGAAACATCTGATCTATGGCTTAAATAAAAATGAGTGCTCAGAGAATAGATAATATCATCTCAAATAAACTTAGAGTTGGGCAGCTAGGTGGCACAGTAGATAGAGTGAGTGGGCTGAAACCAGGAAGAGTCATCTTTTTAAGTTTAAATCAGGCATTTACTAGTGGTTTGACCCTGGGCTTCTGTTTGCTTCAGCTACCTCATTTGCAAAATGAGTTGAAGAAGGAAATGGCAACTCCCTCCAGTAAGTTTGCCAAGAAATCCCTAAATGAGGTCACGAAGAGTTGGGCACAAGTGAAATGACTGTATAACAAAAATGTAAAGGTAGCTTGATATTTAAAATTATATTTTAAATTCCAGGTAGCCATAAAATAATTAAAAGGAGCACAAAACAGTGAATTTAGAATGGCCAGGCCATCTGATAAAACAGTTTGGTATTCTAGATTGCACACACACACACACACACACACACACACACACACACACATACACACACACTCCCTGAAATCTAGTTTCTGTGGAACCACTTAAGTCTAAAATGTAGGACAGAACTAAACAAAGTTAGGAGGATTCCTTTGTGATACAAAAGGTCATGTCTTTGTATAGTTTTAGATGAGTTTTACATTCTATTTTTTGAGATGATAAAAGACTAATTCTGTTATGATTCTATGGGGAAGAAACAGGTGTTGGCAGCTAGATGGCACATGGCATTAAGTACTGGATTTGTAGGTAGGAAGATATGAGTTTGAATTCTGCCTCAGATACTTATTAGCTGTGTAACTCTGGGCAAGTGATTTTATTGTCTGTTTCCATTAACCAATCTGTAAAATGGGGATAATAATAACACATGACTCTCAGTATGGTTTTTAGGTTCAAATGAGACAATATCTGTAAAAACTTTATAGTTAGATATAAATTTGTTGTTCAGTCATTTCAGTTGTGCCTGACTTTTGTGAACATATTTAGGATTTTCTTGGCAAAAATACTGAAGTGGGTTGGCATTTCCTTCTTCAGCTCACTTTACAGATGAGGAACTTATACAAAAATGGTTAGCTGATTTACCCAGGATTACACAGCTAGTGAGTGACTGAGGCCAGATTTGAACTTAGGAAGATGAGTTTTCTTGTGTCCAGGCAAAGTATTCTATCTACCGTGCCACCTACTTGCCCTAATACATACAGACATATATACATATACACACATATATGTATTTATATATACACAATGTAAATGTTGATTATCACTTTTATCAACTGAATTGTTGCATAGTAATATAGGTAGAAAATGGAAATCCTGCCTTGATCTCTGGAATCAGAATGAGCTTATATTTGGAAAAAACTAATGAGATCCTGCAAGCACTTTTGGGAAGCTCCTTACATACAAAGGTTGTGTTCTGAAGAAAATATATAATTTTGGGAAGCACTACAATGGAACATACATTCCAAATCCAAGTAAAATTATGTTGTACCAAACTAGCCCTTGAGAACAGTTACCGGACAGAATAGATTAGGAAGTTTATGTATCACTTAACCTAGAAATTGGTAGATTTTTTTCATTTGCAATTATAATTATCTTATTTTACCTGTGGTATATTGTTTCTGAATTTGTGTATTATTTTTTTCTTTTGTAAATATTTCAATATATGTGTGATCTTACTGATGTAGATTTTCCCTCTGAAAGTGTAGTATTACTTATCTATGTCTTCTTTTCATGTGTGGTTTGTCCCTGTCTTGCTGGAAAATTCCCCCAGTGATCCACTCAATATAGTGGAGAACCTTCTTACCTCTTGAGTCCCAATACAACCTATAAGTTCTCGGTTGCAGTCTGCTGGACACAGATTTTTTTTTTTTCCTGGCAAGGCAATTGGGGTTAAGTGACTTGTCCAGGGTCACATAGCTAGTAAATGTTATATCCTAGATAGATTTTGAACTCAGATCCTCCTGACTCCAGGGCCAGTGCTCTAGCCACTGTATCACCTAGCTGCCCCATGGATTTTTTTTTCCTTAGGAGAAAGGTAGAATTTGTAAAAGGAAAAGAGGCAACAGATGACGCCATCTGGTCAGTTATGCTGGTAGCATCAAAAAGAAGGGTTAGAACAAATAATTAGAGATTAATATAGTTTTAAGAAAGGAAGAAGTAAAACTCCCATATTCATTGACCTAGAGCTAGAATACATCTGACAGGTCATCTGTTCTCTCCCTAATTTGTAGATAAAGAAACCAAGGCTAAGGTGATTAAATGACTTTCCCAGAATCTCACAGGTAATAAGCATCATAAATAAGTTTTAGATAAAATTCCTTTGATTTTGTATCTAGTATTCTTTCCACTGTATTGCACCATCTCCTTTCCGTAGATTCCTTACATTTTCCTCTAGCATGATCTGCACCTCGAGGAAGCGGATTTATTTAAGGTCTAATTTTTTTTTTTGGTGGTCTTATCCTTTCTTCCTCTTTTTGAATTGTATTTTATTTTTTTTCCCCGTTGCATATAAGAAAGTTTTCAACATTCACTTTTATAAGATTTTTAGTTTCCTTTTTTCCCTTTCCCTCCCTCTCTACAAATAGTAAACAATCTGTTATAACTTCTATATATACAATAATATTAAGCATATTTCTACATTAGTCAGGTAGTGAAAGAAGAATCAGAATAAAAGGGGAAAAAGAAGAGAAAGAAAAAAATAACCAAAAAAAGGTGAAAATAGTATGCCTCAATTTGCATTCAGACTCTATAGTTCTTTCTCTGGATGTGGATAACATTTTCTATTATGAGTCTTTTTGACTTGTCTTAGAGCAGGGATGGGGAACCTGTGGCCTGGAGGCCACATGTGGCCCTCTAGGTCCTTTGGTGTGACCTTTTGACTGAGTCCAAGTATTATAGAACAAATCCTTTTATAAAGGATTATTGTTGTTACTGAGTACACTGTTCTTTTGATTCTGCTCACTTCACTCAGCATCAGTTTGTGTATGTCTTTCCAGGTTTTGTCCTTCCTTCTTTTATTTTTTTTTAATTTTTTCAGGTGAATTTTTATTGAATAATTGATCATAAAATATATAACTTTATTTGATAAAATAAATTAAAAGTTAACTAAACTGTTTTAAAATATAACGTATGAACTTAAATTTAAAAATGAGAAAATGTTTTTGAGACATTAAGGTGTGCCTAAGAACATCTGGCATACCACGGACACACACTTAAATGAGCTCAATATAAATGAATTATTATTACTGATCCAAGAAACTCTGCCTAATACCCTTTGACTTAGCAATATCATTTCTAGGGCTGTATCACAAAGAGATCATACAAGTGGGAGGAGGACCTGAATGTACAAAAATATTTTTAAAATATTGTTTTATTTTTCAGCATTCATTTCCACAAGATTTTGAGTTACAAAGTGGTGAATTCTTTCAATTTCTATTTTGCCCTTTGGTTCTATGATATCAGAGTAATTTTCCTTGAGAATTTCTTGAAGGATGATTTCCAGGCTCCTTTTTTTTTTTATCATGGCTTTCAGGTAGTCCAATAATTTTCAAATGATCTCTTCTGGATCTATTTTCTAGGTCAGTGGTTTTTAAAATGAGATATTTCACATTGTCTTCTATTTTGCATTTGTTTGGACCTATTTTGGAGTATCTTGATTTCTCATAAAGTCATTAGCTTCCATTTGCTCCAATCTAATTTTGAAGGAACTATTCTCTTCAGTGAGTTTTTGAAATTCCTTTTCCATCTGGCCAATTTGGTTTTTTAAGACATTCTTCTCCTCATTGGCTCTTTGGCCTCTTTTGCCATTTGAGTTAATCTATTTTTCAAGGTGTTATTTTCTTCAGTATTTTTGGGGTCTTCTTTCGAAGATTTTTCAAGATTTTCTTGCATCATTCTCATTTCTCTCCCCAATTTATACTCTACTTCTCTTACTTGATTTTCAAAATGCTCCTTGAGCTCCTCCATGACCCGTAAGCAGTTCATATTTCTCTTGGAAGCTTTTGATGCAGGAGTTTTGACTTCGTTGTTTTCTTCTGGTTCCATATTTTGATCCTTTTTGTCCCCAAAAAAGAATTTTATGATCTGACTGTGCTTTCTCTGTTTACTCATCTTGCCAGCCAATTACTTGACTTTTGAGCTCTTTGACACACTAGCAGTCTGTTTTCAAAGTGGAGAGAGCTATGTCCAAAATTGCTGTGGTTTTTGCAAATGTTGTCAGAAGTCTGAAGAGGGTACCCTCTTTACAGACACCCCAAGCTCTGGCACACTGGCCCCCCACCCCAGGACCACCACCCAAGTCCGTGACCCAGATCCAAGCAGGTCAAAGCAAGAGTGATGGTCACTTAGTCTGCCTGTGATCTGCAGGTCAGGAGCTCCAGACACAGCCACATGGCAGCAGCTGCAGTTGCTATACCTCCACCACCTCTCACCCTAGGGGCAGGAGCTGGACCACACTCTTCTGTCACCCAGTTCCAACAGAGTTACCAACTGACCTTTTACATTCTCTTTGGCATTTATGAGTTGAGAAATCTGAAAATCACCACAGCTGCTGGTGATTCACTCTCCTGGAGTCTGCTCTGTCTTATCTGGGCCACTGGGCAGGGATGTCTCAAGTCCAGGCTTACATGTGTCATGCAGGACTGTGCTCCTCTCCCAGTATGGTGTGATAGACCTTACTGCTGGCCTGCTGGGCTGCCTTTAGTGGGAGATTTGTTTCTCTCTGTCACTTTGTGGGTTCTGTAGCTCTAAAATTTGTTTAGAGTCATATTTTACAAGTACTGGTGATGTTTGGAGGGGGAGCTCATGCTAAGTTCCTGCCTCTATGCTGCCATCTTGGCTCTGCCCTCCTTGCCCTTTCTTCTTGCAAAATGTCACTCAGAAAGAAAATGATGAGTTGCTATCATTTTCACTTCATTAAAGTGATGACAGTAAGAAGCAAGGGTAAAAATGAATGAACTATAGAAAACTTGGTGTGAACTACAGATCAACCTTAATATCCCAGGAACATTTACAGATGATAACAGATGTGGATTGGAACAGATATGTTAATATTTGAACAATTGCCTATTCTCATCATTTGAGTTATGATAGACACTAAATAAATGCTAGTTGTTATTTGCCTGACTAATCAGCGATAACAATGGAATCACTACTTTTGAATTCTGTCTCATCAATAATATATGGCCCTGGTGTATTATATATATATAAAGGAATTACAGTGGCCTTTAAGGAAATGAAGTAAGGAAAATCAAGTTAACCTAGTACATAAAACAGAAATATATGTTAAAATGGACACAATTTATAAGAGACTTGAGTATCTTTTTCTTGATATCAGTCAATAGACTATTATTATCATTTTTACCAACATTCACAGTAACAGTAACAATATCTGCTAATATCCACGTAGGGCTTTAATATTTGCAAAGTACATTACATGTATTGTCTCATATAATTGTCACAGAAATCTGGTAAACTGCTATAGGATTTATTATTACCATTTATAGAAAAAGAAAAGAGGTTTAGAAATGTAAATGACAACTGTAATTGTCTAGCTTTTAAGTGTTTACATTGGGATTTAAATCCAGTTCTTAACTAACTCCAATTAAAAAAAAACAATCTAGAACACACTCAAAAGGGGAGATTCAAATAGAGAGAAACTATCAAACAATAATTTTAACACTTTCTATGGGGAAAAAAAAGGAAGGGAGGAGGGAGGGAAGGAAGAAAGGAGGGAAGGAAGAAAGGAAGGAAGGAAGATAAGGAGGAAGAAAGGGAGGGAGGAAGGAAGGAAGGAAATAAGGAAGGAAGAGAGGAAGGAAGGAAGAGGAGGAAGAAAGGGAGGGAGGAAGGGAGGAAGGAAGGAAAAAATGAAAAATTACAAAGAATACTCATTACACAGATTTCCGTTATATAACAGGATTTCTAATAAGGAAACTTATGTTTACCATATCTGCAGTTTTTGCTAAGTAAATATTATTGAAGAAGGAGGAGAACAGTGACAATAATTATAAAATTATGTTAGAAATGAAAATACAGGAACTAATTTGTATTCTATGACATAAAAACATGATTCTTTAAGAAGAGATCTAATTGCTCTATATCATCACAATTTTAACTCCCATGACCCTTAACACAAGCAAAATTGATATTGGAAATAACATTAACCCTGCATATTTCATCTTCCAAGATCTATCGTTCTACCTAAGTTTATGTTAATTTCTGTGTCTTATAAAAGTTTTAAAGATCATGTCAGCATACATATGCACTTACATATGTTTCTATCCTAATACATTGCTAGAACGCATTTTTCAAGTTCATATCAAACCATACACACTAAAATATATGCACATATATGTTAGTGTGTAGTTTATATTACATAAATGTTTATTACATGAAAATATATTACATTTATGTTACATAAATGTTTGTATGACATAAATGTTTGATATGAACTTAATTGTATTCCAGCAACATGTTTTAATCTACATAGAACTATGCCCCTATCAATTTGAAAGTGTAGAAGTTGTAGTTGTGAAGTATATATTTTTGCCAGCAGATTATGCCTACATTTTTCCTTCATTGACCAACTCTCCTCCAACCAACACTAGCCATTTATGGAAGTAAAATAATGTGATTTATACCAGTGTTGTTAAATTCCAGTAATTCTATTATTCATACCAAACCTTATTAAATATCAAATTAAATTTCTCTGTATAATTATTACCATCAGAAATGAGAATCTGGAATGCAACAGACCACAAAGAAGAAATTAGACTCCATTTTGATAATGATATTCTTCTATAATAATCACTTATCCAAATGGCCTCTGAAGGGCATGAGTGCATATAGGTATCTGTTTTTGAAGTGCAAAGAAGATGGCAAGTTCAGTTTTTCTTGTTTTCGACTCCCCCTTAAAACATGTCCTGCAAGAGTTGTAAGTATTTAAAATCTCTTTAAATTCCTAATGTAGATGTGAAACCTGACTGCTTGCTAAAAAGCATCAAGCTATTTTAAAGTTTTTTTCTTCTTCTTCTTTCTGTCCTCCTGAAGTAAAACAGGTAAAGTGAATGCAAATATAACATTCATTATACATGTAAGCAAAGACTTTCATCTAAGGATCTTAGCATGTTTATGGTAGTTTATGTAAAACATTGCTGATGAATTCATTTCTAGAATAATAAAAAAAATTTAGTGAGTAGCATTTAAAGGGAGTACATTTCAATCATTTATTCATTTAGCAAATATTTATTGAGTGCCTACTGGGTACATGGGATTGAACTCAAAAATACTAGTTAACTTGGATGCCTTTTACTGTCTAGCCAAAAGATAAGATCTTTCTGCCATTGATTCTGAACAGTTGTGTGTGTGTGCACATGTGTGCGTGTGTATACTAGTTCAAACTAATCTTATTCAGCATATTTCTCTGACCTAATATATACACACAGACATATGCATATACATGCATACATACACATATACATATATACATGCATACGTATGTACACACATGCATACATATACATGTATGTGTATATGTATATGTCTATCTATAATTCTCATTCAATAATGCTGTTTAGTAAATTTCTTTAATGGCATTAGAGAATGAAAATGAGAGATTATGCTCAGAAAAAGATGACAATTCAATGTCAACCCTGAAACACAGCCTGGTTGTCTCTGGAAGGCCAAAATTATAGTCACTAAAATCATCTGATTCTCCTTTGTTGGTAGGATTATTTGTAATTCCCTGCTACATAGGAGATGTAGACCTATAAGCCAATCACAGTTTACCTTCTACTAATCATTGTTTATATTATTACTTTTTTTGAGCACAGACAGTATAGCCTTTTATTCATTCATTCATTCATTCATTCATTTATTTGCTTGCTTGTTTGTTTGTTTATTTGTTTATTTTTCCCTGCAATCCCAGGGGATTTTATTGATAGCAGATCTATAAATATTTTCAGTCATATAAATTAATCATGAAGGGCTAAAATTATAAATATTTTGACCACCTTATTTGCCATCAGTTCCCTACCCTCTTTCATTTTAGAGGGAAGGAATATGGCCTATGATAACATCAATAAGCTACAAAGTAAACTGAAGATTTAAGACTTGCTCAGGTATTATTTTAAAATGTTTTTTTTAAATTTATTTGTATTGCTTCTTAATTTTTTTTAACATTGCTCTTTTTTTTTAAATTTTGAGTTTCAAATTTTCTCCCTTTGTTCATCCCTTCCTCCCTTGTTCCACTTATTGAAAAACCAAGCAGTGCTATACCCATTATACACATGAGGTTATTTGAAACATTTCTATATTAGCCATTTTGCAAAAAAAGCAAGAAAAAAAAGTGAAAAGAAAACACATGCTTTAATTTGTATTCAGAGTTCATCAATTCAGTCTTTAGTGGTGGATAGCATTTTTCATCATGAGATTTCTGGAACTGTCATAGATCAGTGTATTGATCAGAGTATCTAAATCTTCCTTAGTTGTTTATCTGTTATAATATTGCTGGTACTGTGTAATGTTCTCCTGATTCTGTCTACTTCATTTTGTATCAGTTCGTATAATTCTTCTTACACTTTTTTTTCTGAAACCACTCCTTTCATCATTTTTTACTGTATAACAGAATCACTCCTTGTTCAGCCATTCCCCAATTGATAGGCACCCTTCAATTTCTAGTTATTTGCCATCATGATGAGTTATTATAAATATTTTTGTGCATATAAAGCCTTTTCCTTTTTCTTTGATCTCTTTGGGTTGTGGACCTAGTAGTAGTATTGCTGGATCAAAGGGTATGAACATTTTATAGACCTTCATTGCTCAGGTTTTTAAATGGCTATAAAGAAATGCCATTCCCCAGTAGAAAGTAAAATAAATTTATTATGCAGAAAATGCCCTTGGATACCAGAAGTTTATCTTGTCACTCTATATTTTATTCATTACATATCAGCAAAATGTGCCTCTGCTACTCTAAACTTCATAATAAAAAGTATTAAAATTGCTGTTAAAACTCTCCACCAAGCATAATTTCTTATTTCCATTCAATAATGATAATGATATGCTAGTTGATTCAATGGATAAATCTCTGGTCCTGCCTTGAATTAGTAAAACTTGAGATCAAATAATAGTATTTAATGGCAGGTGAGTGGTACAGTGGATAGAGCATACTGCCTGAAATCAGGAAGACCTGAGTTCAAATCTGCCCTCAGACACTACATGGATGATTCTCCATAAATCACTTAATCCTATTTGCCTCAGTTTCATCATCTCCAAAATGAGCTGGAGAAGGGAATGAGAAACTAATCCAGTATCTTGGTCAAGAAAACCCCAAATGGATCACAGAGTCAGACATAACTGAGACAAATGAACAATAAAATAGTACTTTAGCCCCAGGGATGTTGTGAGGATAAAATGAGATAATCATCTAAAAGTCTTCATGAAATTTAAAGCACTATAAAAATGCTAACTATGATATCAATAGCAATAAATAATTATTGATGGATAACCAATAACTCATTTGAATTAAGTTGAAGCATATTTGCAATGCCACCCCTCTGCCTTTCTGCAAAGTCAATAATCATGGACTGAGCCTATTTTGTCTTAGCGGCTACAGTGATAGACTCAGTATTAGTAACACCTGCCCTCAAATTCCACTTCTGACACTTAAGTAGATTTGTGATCATTCGTAAGTCACTTCTCCTTTCTGACCTCTAGTTTTCTTATCTGCAAAATAAGGTAAGTATTAACATCATAGGGTTGTTGTTATGAAAAGTCAAAGTACTGTTTGTTCTCTGTGTCCTTTCAATTTTCACATTTTGTGGCCTCCATAGATGTACTTGTGAAACAACTCCACATTGTAGTCAGGAATCGCTGTCTAATCCTAACCTCTAAGATATTTATTGGACCATGGAATTACAGACCTAAATCTAAAAGAATGTAGAAGCAATCTAGTCCAACCCCATAATTTTACAGATGAGGAAAGTGAGGCAAAGAGAATTTAGCTGACTTTTCCAAGGTTACACAGTGTATAAGCATCAGAATCAGTATTTATACCTAGGTCCCTTGACTCCAAAGCTATTGTATAAAACTGCCTACTTGTTGGGAGAACACTTTACTAGGATTGTCTGGATTACTTTTTATGGATCAAGCAACCCTCAAAACCAAATCTACCTATGATCAGCTTCTAACATCTATTGGGAATTCCTTGGCTACTCATCACAGTTCAACCAGTCAAGTGTAATTGAATCAACAGTAAACAAAACAGGGGCACCAAAGAATGAGAGAGAAACAGACAGAGACAAAGAAACAGAGAAAGACACACAGAGACACACAGACATAGAGACAGAAAAACAGAAAGACAGAGAGACTCATCATCTCTCTCATCTCCTCACTGTAAAAAAAAAAAAATAATTCAATAAGTTATGTATGAAGACATATCAAGTAAAATAACTCCCCTGATGAGTGATATCCAAATGGTATGTTTCATTCTGCATCTTGAGTCCTTCATCTCTTTGTCACTAAATTGGCTTGCTGGGATCATCCTTGATCAATCAAGAATTGAGAGGAAGCCAATAGATGGAGCAATTTAAGAGAGCTGAAGAATTTAAATATCTGAAGAATATTGGTTGAATTTATTTCGTCCTCACTAATTCATATAATGTTCTTTTCACTGTCATGAAGAATATTTCCATATAATTCATATTTGATATGGAGAAAAAAATTATAAGTTTGAATGTATTTACCTAAAATAATAGTGGTGGTAGTAGGAGTAGTAGTAGTAGTAGTAGTAGTAGGAGGAGGAGGAGGAGGAGGAGGAGGAGGAGGAGTAATAGTAGTAGTAGTAGCAGTAACAGCAGTAGCTTATGACATTGACCAGATATAAGATTTTCTCTTCCTAAAGAGGAAAAATACAGAGATGAAAGTGACACGTATTTCTTATTGAGTCATTTTAGTTTCTGTATTCCATGAAATATTGTTATAAAGAGAAATTACTGAAACTAAGGAGGAACAAAACATTGCAGCTATATTGGTATATAAACTTCCAAATACATCTAAGTAAATTCATTAAAGAGGATGTGTTATTGTCTAAAGATATTATTTTTACTATGCATAAGCTAATTGAAATTAGCATTGTTAACACCTCTAAGTATCTTGATTTGAATTCTGTTAATATAC
>CM053580.1:487703841-487722259 GCA_028627135.1 Pseudochirops cupreus
TAAGATATTTAGGAGTCTACCAACCAAAACATTAAAAATCTATGAATAAAACTACATAATACTATTTATGGAACTAAAGAGAGATACAAATAATTGGAGAAACACTAATTGTTCATGTTCAGATGGAGCCAATATTTAAAAAGAAGACAGTACCATGAAAATTAATTTACTTATTCAATTCTATACATATCAAATATCAAAAGATTACTTTATAGAACTAGAACAAAGAATAATTAAATTCATATTGAGATACAAAAAAACAATAAATAACCTTAAAGGAAATTATGTAAAAAAGGAGAAAAGAAGAGGTCTTACTGTTTTGTATCTCCAACTATACAACAAATCAGTAACCATCATTATGATATGGTACATTATGAAATAGTTCTATCACTGGAACAAATTAAGTACATAACACATAGAAGCAAATGATCCTAGTAGTCTAGTGTTTGAAAAATGATCTCAGTACTACTGTAAACATTTACTCTGACAAAAACCTGCTAAAAAAAAGTGGATATTGAGGGAAGCAGAGCCAAGATTATGGAGCAAAAGCAGGAACTTGCTTGAATTCACACACCAACCACCTCAAATACCTGTAAAAAAAAAAAAGACTCTAAAAAAGTTTTAGAACTACAGAAAACACAAAGTGACAAAGATAAACAAACCTCCCACTGAAGGCAGCCTGGTAGACCAATGGGAAGGGTCTATTACCCCAGGCTGGGAGCTGTGCACAGTCCCACATGACCCATGTGGGCCCAATCCCAGGGTAGCCCTGACCAGCAGCCTGAACAGGCCAGAGCAGACTTCAGGAGAGTGAATCACCAGCAGCTGTGGTGGTTTCCAGACATCTCAACTCATAAACACCAAAGAGAAAGTAAAAGGTCAGTGGTGATCCCTGTTGATCCAGGGTGAGAGAAGAGCATGATCAGTCCCCTGCTTCCATGACAAGAGGCTGTGGTAGTGTGGTGGCTGCAACTGCTGCCATGTGGTTGCCTCTGGAACTCCTAACCTGCAGATCATAGCGAGACCAAGGGGCCATGTCAGAGGGTAATCACGCTTGCTTTAAACTGCTTGCATCTGGGTCACAGTCTTGGGTAGTGGTCCTGGCGTGAGGAATGCCAGTATGCCAGAGCTTATAGTGGCTGTAGAGAGGGTATCCTCCTCATGTCTTTGACAAATGCAAAAACCTCAGCCATTTGGGACACAGCTCTCTCCACTCTGGAAGAAGAGTTCTACTGGGGCAAAGAGCTCAAAAGTCAAGTAATTGGCTGGTAAGATGAGCAAACAGAGGAAGCACAATCAGACTATAGAATCCTTTTTAAAGGATAAAGAGGAACAAAACAACATGCTGGTCATCCTTGGACCATACTCCAGGGACATACTTTAAAAAGTCTTATGACTGGAACTAAATATAACCACCAAGATCTGATATAGACATGTGAAAGTACAATAGTACTATCATACCTCTTATTTTAGATACCAGTTTTATACTGATACAGCTAAAGTTTATATTATCTTGCTAGGCTGTCACTCCATAATAGTAGGAATGTGGGATGGTAATAAAATAAATATCCAGAGTTGCCACCACCTCCTTTCTCCTCCTTAATTGTTATCTAGTCATCTCTCAAACTATCCTACATATCCATCTTAAATTTGAGTACTCAGAATTGTGCATTTAATCATTTCTTGGTACCGAACTCAACTTATATATTAATACTTTTGAATCACTCATTAAATTTCATCTCATTGGATTTGAATCCCAGATGCATAATTTATTGGAGTTCCTTTTGGATTTCAATTCTGTCATGTAGTATGTTAGCTATTTTCCCTACTCCCTTTCCTAACTAGCCTTCAATCCAAAAAGAATTTTTATGGCTTGCAAAACTGAAATTATGTGTTATAGACTTAATGTCCATATCACTATTTTGTGATATTTAATAAAAATTTTATATTTAGCGTTATTGCTAGTTGTTAGCATTTTGCAAGTATTTATTATTTGCATAAGTTTTTTTTAATTTTAGCCATGATTTTTACGTCAATTTTTAATTCACTCCTGACACTGCTGAAAAAAATTTGAATAATCCTTTTTCACCTTCTTCCATTCTGTCCCATCCTAATTCACCATTATATTCATTTTGATACTATTTAAAGTAACTACTGTATGGAAGGGAGAAATCCCTCACAAAACAATGTCGCCATTGTTTATCTCTTTAAAATAATTTTGAACGAAAAATATGACTTTAATTAAATTCATTCACTATATATTATCTCATCCCCCCCTCTACCATAGACCATTTTATATTAGAAAGAGCGCAAATGCTATTTATCACATGATAATCAGGAACAAGCATCATGATTTACCATAACATTTACCCACTAATAATTTTTGTGAACAATCTGTAACACTAAATCATCAGTCCAGTAGCACTTACCTCCTGAGTTATCTAACATTAACTGACATTGTTTGAAGAGAAAAATGTAAAACCATCTTATGTAGATTAAAAAATACAAAAATACAAAAAAAAATACAAAGAACTTTTAATAAAAGTGATGCATTCAATTTATAACTAGAATATGATGTCTACCCAATCGAACTCTTGTAAATGGTAGTGTTCCTTTTCTTCCACCTTCAACAAACAAAATGAATTTCAAATACACAGACACACAGACACAGACACAGACACACACACACACACACACACACACACACACACACACACACACACACACACACACTGTCAGCGACCTCTCAAGCTGGGGAATCAAGATGACTGGCACATTATAGGAGTGGATATTATAGAAATGTTTACTCCCTTTCTCTTTCATCAAGTTCTTACAAACTAACCATGGATATCCTCTAGGTCTCTGTCCTTGGCCCTCTTTTCTTCTCCTTCGACTCTATTCAATTAAACTACACACGTCCAGAACTGAATTATCTTTACCTCCTATTTTCCTAAATAATCCATCAATTTGTAGGGTACTTTCATATGCCAATGACCTAAGACTGAAACCTAAGAGTCATTCTTAATTTCTCCCTCTCTTTCACTACCCCCCCCAATATTCAATTCATTACAAAGTCCTATTGGTTTTCCTTCAGTTATGATATTTTAACCATTTAATAATGTACGTATATATAATATGTGCATGTATAATTAGGAAAACTCATGTTCATGAGTTTAAATCAGGCCTCAGTTTCTTATTTGTAAGATGAAGATGGGAATAGCAAACTACTACGGTATCTTTGTCAAGAGAATCCCAAATGGGGCCATGAAGAGTCAGATTCAACAATAAAAAAATCCTGTCTCATTGGAGCAAAAAGCTCTGTGGGGGAGTATTGGAAAATAAGCATGCATGAGTACTGTGAGATTATGTAGTAAATATTATGAACTATTGTAAATTTCTTAGAAAAGAAGAGTAAAATTATTATTAGGGTCTTTGAAGGAAGATTGTAGATAAAATAACAACATTCTAACTATAGGGTACTTTGGAGATCTAGTTCAATGCCTGCATTTTACAGGTGAAGGAAATTAGGTGAAATAAGATGATAACGTTAGAGTTAGAGTGAGGATAAAATATCTTGAGAATAAAGTGCAGATAGGCAGATCATCTGAGAAGCTGTATCATTCTTGAGGAAGGTAACTAATGCTCAAATGTCCTAGGAAATTTCCTGGTCTCTTTTTGAAAGTAGGTTTTCCCTGCCACGTTTATCACAACTTTAATCACCATAACCCTTTCTTCTTACCTGTCTATTTCCTGTGTAATTAAAATCAACAGTACAACAGGATATTTCACCCTAGGAAGAACTTAAAATATGTTTAAGGTAACTGGGTAGAAAAATAGATGGAATATTGAATTTAGAGTCTAAAAGACTGTAGTTTGAATTGCTGCCTCATATACATAATATGTACTTGACCCAGGCTAGGTAACTACACCATTCAACCTCAGTTTCCTCATCTATAAAATAAAGATAATAAAACAGCTACTTCATTAGATTGTTGTGAGAATCAAATGAGATAATAGATGTAGTGGTTTATAAAATATGAATTGTTATGAATCAGCTATTGCTATTAATATTCTATCAAATATTCAGTTGTATAATGAAGAATCATAGAGAAAAGAAGTATAATTTTGTCAGTCTACTATTTCATATTTAAATTGTACTATGTTTCATTGGTAAATTCAAACATCTATCTAGATAGATATTTGCTGTTTAGATGATTTTCAAGTTAACAAACCAATATAATAGTAACATTTGCTCCCATTTATATTTTGCATTAAGGTTCACAAACACTTTACAGTGTATAATTTGACCCTCAGGATGACCTTGCAAAATAACTACTAGTATTATTGTCATCACCACTTTAAAGATTAAATTGTGTGCTCATATTACTATTGACTATGACAGCATTTGAACCCAGATCTCTTCTGACTTAAAGACTGCTATGACACATCTTGTGTTCTTTAAAACTCCATACTTTATGGGAAAAAAACACAAGCATCATATTCAGTTCAATTGAAAATCTGTAATATTTCTACTCTGTAAAGTATAAAATGATTAAATTAGGCTTAGCCCCTGCAAAAAGCCTAAACTCCCTGAGGGCCTCAAGGCCACATGTGGCTTTCTAGTTCCTCGAGTGTGGCCCTCTGACTGAATCTAAACTTCACAGAATAAATCCCTTCTGTAAAACTTAGACTTAGTCAAAAGCCATGCCCAAGGACCTAGGAGGTCACATGTGGCCTCAAGACCACAGGTTCCCCACCCTTGGCTTAAGGTCTGCTTTGTACAGGGGGAAAGAGATAAAATGATAGGTGTTGGAGGAGCTGAAGTTCATATGTATCATATAATTTATTCTCCCAATAATCATATGCAGGTATATTTTATTCATGATGGGAGACTTGAGTCTTCACTTTGCCATTGCTTAAGAAAAAAATCTTGAATCACCCCTTATACAAATGCATTAGAGAACCTAATTGATACTAAATCCAGATAATGCTTCAGATTTCAATAGACAATCTGTTGTATACAGATGTAGGCCAAAACATGAGGGTCTTTTGGTCGATGATGCAAAAGACTTTTAATTAAATCTTGGTACTCTACTCAAATGCCTTGCCCTGGGACTTTTCTTACATTAGAATGGTCCTTGAACTTTCATTTCTAATATGCCATATAGCAAGGTTGTTAGTATGCATTTATAGTAAATGCAGAGTTTCTTCCAACATTTTAATCTCTCAACTGGTCCTTCCTTTTATACAGCTGCTCACCAGCTGAATGTTAATATCTTGCTTGGTTATGCAGAGGAATATAGTGAATTTTCTTTGTTAATGACTGTTTAACAGGAGCTTAATATTCAGGCAAAGAATTCAGATTCTATGCCTACAATAACACTATGAGCTTGAATGACTTATTAGACAAAGTGCAATGACATTAGGTACCTCTCTAAAATCCATTTGAGTATAATGCTATAAATCTCTGTTTGGAGATTTTAATATTATTTTAAATGGATGTTATAACTGAAAATGGCAAAGGAGCTGAAAAACCATATTTTTTACATAATTCTACCCTGACTTAATTTTCAAGAAAAAAAGTTTTATATGGAGGGGAAGTCTAGGTAGTACTAGAAAATATTCACTGACAAGCTTGATGCTAGTTCTAACAACAATTATCAGTTTTTTGAACCCTATGAAAAGATGTTGATGATTACTAGGAACCTACATGGTTTCACTAAGAGTAAGATTTCTCATATTAACATGATTTATTTTTGATGGAGCTATTAGACTTGTGGTCAAAGAAACAATGTTGACATGGCATATGTTGAGTTTAACAATATATTTAGCAATTTATTTTATTATCCATATTCTATATATTCATGGGAAAATATCTACTCTGGATGATATAGTTCAATGGATGTATAGCCATGAATAAATAAATGTAAAGGGAGTTAATGTCAACCTGAAGGAAAGTTTCTAATGTTATACTGTTGTCTTTGATTAGTCTTATTCACTATTCTTATCAACAACTCAAATGAAGGTATAGAAAACATGCATATTACTTTGGTACATTCCACAAAGCTATGAGAATAGTAAATACATTGTATGAGAGGTTTAAAGTTTTAAAAGTTCTGAAGCACCAAGAATGATGGGCCAAAAATTAACAAAAGGAAACGAGATATGTGTGTATACATGTTTGCATGTGTGTTGAGAGTGAGAGAAAGCTGTCAGTATCAGTTCATATAAAAGAATGGGATTTTCATTGAGGGTATGCTAAACACAGGTAAATAATGTAACAAGGTAACCAATTCAGAAAACAAAAAGAAAATCGGGGAACAAGCATTTATTAAGCAACTTTTATGTTCAGAGTGCCAATCAAGATGTTGTAAACATGAAACCTGATATAAACCCTATCCTTAAAGTCTGCCATCTAACTATTGTTTAAAAAATGTAGTCTTAGCATCTATATATTATATAATAATATATTCTCTCTGATGAGTCTCTCTAATGATCAGATTATAGGCAAAGGGCTGGATGAATTTGTGAGTGCTACATTTCTAATTCTGACATTGATAGACTTAAGTAGGTCTAAAAGAGCTTAAGTTGATCTTTGGTGTAGAAATGAAAAGCCTCAAGAAGAAAGTTTGGTGGGTTGTTGAGGATGATGGTAACACATTTTCATAGTATCCCTTTCCTCACTTAGCCTTGTGAAGCAGGAAATTTAGATATTATCAGCATTTAAAAGAACAGAATAATGAAGGACAGAGGGTATAAGCAATTTAATATGAGGAAGATTTAGGACTAAAATTCAGTTGTTGCAGCTCAGAACTCTTTATCACTTCACATCAGTATTTTCCATATGATAACATCTGAAGCATTAGAAGGGCAATGTTGAGTGAAATGACAATTGCAGATATGCTAATGCTCATGAGGACAAAACTAAGAGGAACATATACGAAGTAAAGCAGAGTACATTTGGAGTTAATTCAAGAGAGAATTTCATAACAGTTTAGTGATGTCCAAAAATATAATAAAGTACCTTTTGAATATTTGAATCAACTCCCATCACTTGAAGTATTCAGAGATTGGATTCCAATCTCCCATGGAATGAATATAAATTCTCAAGTTAAATTAGAGTCTTAAATAGAGAATGTGAAACTTTAATATTTGATTATTTAGTCTAAAAAAAAGAAGGGAATTTTATTTACTGATTTGTCCATTGCATTAGCATCATTTTCAAAATACAAATTAATCCCAGATTAAGTAATGTATAGGATAATAGCATCCTGAATTTTAATTTGAAAGCAACCATAGAGGCTACTAGCCATTTTATATATGAGGAAACTGAAGTCCAGGATATTTAAATGATTGCTCAATGTTACTGGAATTGATCCTTCCATCCCTGCTCTTCTCCTATATATCTCTTCTGCCCTTTGTAACTAAATTCTTTGAAATTTCTTGAAAACAATGTTATTCAGAAAATAAGTGACAGAATCAGGAACCTCATCCATGTCCTTTGTCTTCAAACCCATAATTTTTCTCCATACTCAAGTTGTTGAAATTGATTCCTCTGAAACTCTTTATACAGTTTGGAAATTATGACAATGTCGAAAGAGTACCTGGCCCTGAGGATTTCCCCTACTGTTGTTTGACCATAGGCATGATTGAATAAGAAACCAAAGAGAAAACAAAATTAGCTTCTTTCCCAATTATTGGTTCTATCTTTCTTTTTGGGATCTTTTTCAAGAGGTGATCAGTCGATTCTTTCAATTTCCATTTTGCCCTCAGGTTCTAAAATATCAGGGCAATTTTCCCTGAGAATTTCTTGAAGCATGATTTCTAGGTTGTTTTTTTGATCATGGCTATCAGGTAATCCAATAATTTTTAAATTGTCTCTCCTGGATCCAGTTTCCAGGTCAGTGGTTTTTTCAATAAGATATTTCACATTGCCTTCTATTTTTTCATTTGTTTAGATCTGTTTAATGGTACCTTGATTTCTCATAAAGTCATTTGCTTCCATTTGCTCCACTCTAATTCTGAAGGAATTATTCTCTTCAGTGAGCTTTTCAGATTGATTTTCCATCTGGCAAATTCAACTTTTTAAGGCATTCTTCTCCTCATTGGCTTTTTGGGCCTCTTTTGCAATTTGAGTTAATTTATTTTTTAAGGTGTTATTTTCTTCAGTCAGGTTGTTGACTCTCTTTTCATAATTTTCTTACATCATTCTTATTTCTTTTCCCAATTTTTCCTCCCCTTCTCTTATTTGGTTTTCAAATTCCTTTTTAAACTCCTCTATGGCGTCTATCCAGTTCGTATTTTTCTTGGAAGCTTTTTGGTGTGGGAGTTCTTATTGTGTTGTCTTCCTCCTGTTCCATGCTTTGGTCCTTTTTGGCCCCAAAAAAGGAATCTAAAGTTGGATTGCTGTGCTTGCTTTGCTTCCTTTGCCTGCTCATGTTGCCGGTCAATTAACTTGACTTTTTAGCTCTTTGCCCCAGTAGAACTCTGCTTCCAGAGGGGAGAGCTTTGCCCCAAATTGCTGGAATTTTCACAGCTGCTGAAGCTATTAGGAGGCCACCATCTCTACAGCCTCCACCAGCTTTGGCTCACTGGTCACACACCTTAGGGCCATCACTCAAGAAGGGGATCCAGATCCAGGAAGGTTAAGGCAACAGCACTTAGCCTCTGAATGGTCCCTTGGCCCCCCTGCAATCTGCAGGCTGGGAGCTCTGAAGCAGCCACATGGAGGTGGCTGCAGGGTTGCCACTTATGCTACTTCTGGTTCTTGGGGGAGAGTTCTGGACCCACTCCTTGGTCCCCCCCAAATTCAACCAAGTTCCACTGACCTTTTGCTTTGTCCTTGGCATTTATGGGTTGATAATTCTGGAAACCACCACAGCTGCTGGTGATCCACTCTTCCAATGTTGTGGCCAGGTGTGTCTGGATGACCTGGGGCTAAAACCTCGAGGCTGGGCTTGGCTCCCAGGGCACCCTGATGAACCCTTCCTGTCTGCCTGCTGGGCTGCCTTCAGCAGAAGATTTGTTTCTTTGTCACTTTGTGGGTTCTGGAGCTCCAATATTTGTTTAGAATCATATTTTATAGGTTTTTGAGGTGTTCATGGGGGGAAGCCATGGAGTTTTCCTGCTTCTATTCCACCATCTTGACTCCACCCCCCTGATTCTATCTTTCGAACTTAAACTAAGTATTTCAGGAACTGGTTATGTAAAGCCCTGTGATCAATTGCCATTTAACCAGTGCTATTGCTATCTTTTGACTGAATTGGAGTGCTAATACTTTCTCAGGGATTACTGGATTTTAAGATCTTATTACCACATTAACATTTCTTTATCTGCAGTCACTTCCTAGTATTACATCTCTGAAACCAAATAGAAAGATAAACCCAATCTTCCCCCCACCCCCTTGGTCAATGAGACACTTAGTCATGATAATGTAGGAATAGCTAGATCTTTAAAATAAAATAAAATTTTAAAAATCACCCTCACTGTGATAAGTGCTCAGGATACAAAAAGAGACAAAATAGTCCCTACTCTTACAATCAAATGGATCATATACACACACACACACACACACACACACATATGTACATTGATATATAAACACACATCAAACTACATACAGGATATATAAGAAATAACTAACATAGGTATGGCAGCAGTATTAAGAGGAGGTGGGGAAGACTTTCAGTAAAAGATAGGATTTTAGTTATAAATTAAAGAAAGCCAGGGAGGATAGTAGGTAGAGCAGAGGAGGGAGAGTGCTCTAACCATGGGTGACAGCCAGAGAAAATATCCAGAGGACAGAAGAGTTCTTATTCATGGAACTGTAAGAAAGCAAGTATTACTGGACTAAAGAGTACCTAGAGGGGGTAGGAGAGAGCTGGGTTATAAAGGGCTTTTAAGGGTAACAACATTTAGTATTTTATCCTGGAGGCAATAGGACACCACAGGAGTTTATTGATTAGGGGAGTGACATGATAAAACCTGTACTTTAGGAAGATCACTTTCATGGCTGAATGGAGGTTAGATTGGAATAGGGAAAAACTTGAGGCTGCAGACCCAGTAGAAAACTGTTACAAAAGTCCATGTGTGAGTTGATGAGGGCCTGCACTAGAGTGAGGTAAGTGTGAGAGAAGTGAAGTGAGCAAATAAGAAAAATATTACATGGGTGAAATCAATAGATTTCATCATCAGATTGGATATGAGGAATAATAGATTGTGGGCAGTCCAAATTGATCACTGAAAGATGGGGATGATGATGTTACCCTCTATAGTAATAGGGAAGGAAAAATAGATGGGATCAGTTTAGGGAAAAAAGATACTGAGTTCCACTTTGCACACATTGAGTTTAAGACATCTATTAGACATTCAGTTTGAGATGATTGAAAGGCAGTTGGAGAAGTGAGATTGGAAGTTAGCAGAGTGAATTATCAGCATAGAGATTGTAATTGAATCCGTGGGAGCTGATGAGATCAGCAAGTGAAATGGCATAGAGGCAGAAGACTTGAAGACAGCTTAGGTCTAAATCCCAAGGAACACGTACAGTTAGAGGGCCTGATCTCAGAATTTGGCAAAGGAGACAGAGAAATAGTGTTCAGATAGAATGAGAATTAAGAGAGAGCTGATATTGTTGTACCTAATCCCGAGTCACCCTCTATCTTGTCCCAGTCTCCACCATTTTGTGCTCCCTTCTTCATGCAAGTGAAGTCCTGCCACAAAGAACCACCAAGGCATATTTCTGGGAAATTGCCCAAGGCATAGTCACCCATCCTGTTCTGGGAAATTGAAACTTAGCTATAGTCCATATTCCATGTAAAGTCCTGAACTGAGTATTAACCAATTGCTTCCCTCTGCTTCTGTAAGTTCCTGCTTACATATAGGTCAGATCATTACTTTGTGGTTTTTGTCTCTAAATACTCTGGCTCTGCTACTGTTCTGGGCTGTTTGATTTGAGTCTACACTCTGAGCAGTTGTGTACTTCAATATATCCACATTTAAAATTTATACCCCGGTCTCAGCTCGCTCATTTTTCTGCACAACAATATCTAGTAAAACTAGAAAAAGGAGAGTATCAAGGAGGAAAAAGTAATCAAGTGTCAAATGTTATGGAGAGATCAGGAAGAAAGAGGAAAGTAAAAAGGCCACTGGATTTGTCAAGTATGAGAACATTAGTAACTTTGGAGAGAGTAATTTTGGAGGAATGGTGTAATGGTAATGGGAATTTGAAGATCTTCCTTGCCCCTTAATAAACCTAAGGGAATTTGAAGACCTTCCTTGCTTTGAAGAGTTTCCCTGTCCCCTAATAGGCCGATTGTAATGACATGCAGCCTGTGATGGGAAGTTTTCTGAAGAGTAGAGCAGAGTCCACAGGAAGTTGGGAGTCAGAGCAGTTAGAATAGGAGGGAGGAGAGAACACACCCAGGGAGAAAGCTAGGCTTGTGAGTGTTGGTTTGTGGGAAAGATAAAGGATAGTGTGGCTTCATACTATGCTATGGTGTATTATCTTCTTTGCTACTATTATGGATTTTACTTACTGGTGTTGGGATTTGGTTTTCTGGAGTCTGAATGAATGTTTTGCTTCTGTTTTCTCTGTAGAGAGTTTGTTATATTTTGCAATTGAGAACTATGCCAGCATCTTTACAGTTGTCATTGGTGCTGTGAATTTTGCATTGGTACTACATACAGTAAAATCAGAAGCCAGATTTCAAAGGGTTAAGAAAAGAGTGAGATGAAAGAGAGGAGAGGTGCCTGTAGTAGATTGAATTTCAAAGAATTTAGTTACAAAGGGCAGAAGAGATGTAAGGCAACAGTGAGCAGGGAAGGAAAAATCAACTGATTTTTTTTTTCAGGATAGAGGAGACATTGGCATGTGTGGAGATTGTCAACAAGGGATGAAGATGAGTGTCCCCTCCTATAGGAGGCTGTTTTGATCTCCCTCATTTTGTAGTGTGTCCTCTCAAAGTACACCTTGTATTTATTTTGTATAGCTAGTTGGCGTGGATAGATTCAGAAGATATGAGTTCAAGTCCTACTTCAGATACTTTTCTACCTGTGTATCCCTGGGCAAGTTCCTCAGTCTTAGTTTTCTCATTTGTCAAATGGGAATAATAAAAATAGCATCCACTTCCCAGGTGTATTGTGAGGATAAAATGAGATCTGGAAAGTGCTTTACAAATCTTAAATGTACTATATAAATGTTACCTATTAATAGTTATTACAATTTTTATTCTCTACTCGGGATGTGCATCTCCACTAAATCTGCATTTATTCTTTTTCCAGTACTAGTTTCAGATGCTGAAATAGATTTTCTCTTCAAACTGATCCTGTATTTTATCCATTACTCCCTAATCTCAGAAATTTCCTTGACAACCAACTCAATTTTCAGCCCAGAAAAAAAAACCTTCTGCCTTGTCTTGATTCATAACTATCACTCCTAGATCACTACTTCAGTTAAATCCCATCTATTCTTTACTTTACTTCCTATTCTCTGACCATCTCTTCTTCAATGGCTTTGTCTCCAGGTTTATCCTTTTAGCATCCTTTTCTCGATTCCACAGATATCTGTTCTCAAACCAAGAACCATGATCAGATACAATATGCTATTGTCCATGGAAGATATTTTTATCTACTATACTATGACTCTATGTAACATCCAGAAACTTTCTAGTAAAAAAAAAATGACTCTCCTCTGTCACCTTTTCCCTTTGTGCATTTTTTCCCAATAGGATATAAGCTTCCTGAGGGCAGAGGCTTTTTGCTTTTTTATTTGTATCACCAATGCTTAGCAAAGTTTGGCTTACTATGCCATTTAAAAATAGAGATGATGGTGAGACATTTGCACAAATCTAATTGTTAAAAAATCCAAGTAACTACCTACAACCTTCAACTGTTACTCATGTTTTCAAAAGTTATGGATTTTTTCAAAACCATTTTATTAGTAGTTAGTAATTACCAAAATGAATGTAATTAGTACATAGTAATTACCAAAATGAATGCCCATTAGAAACATAAGAAATATGAGATTCTAGCCCTGCCACTCCCACTAGCTTATTTTTTTTTCCTAAGCAGAATATAGCTTCTTGATGACAGGGACTATTCCTTTTTTTAATGACTGACTTATATTTGACTTGGTTCATACCTATTTTAAAAAATAATCACTATCTGCTTTTACTGTCAGTTGGAACAATTTTGCATGTTTTTATGTTGATTTTATTGACTTTGATTTAAAATTTTCATTTAGAAAAGAAAAAAATGAATTATTATATAGATATATATTCATGTTAGCCACTTTTTCACATGCCTTGTAGGGCCTTGCACCTTCTGTACCCCAAAGCCTGGTAATCTCTATTACAAGAAATTCTCAAATTTGACCCATGTTCTTCTAAGATTCAGTCTATAGTATTAAAACATTAAAAAATCATTATACTCTTATATATTATATATTTATCATGATATATCATATATGCATCATAATTTCATAATTTGCATTACATATATATGTGTATATATATATATACACACACACACACACACACACATATATATATATATATATATATATATATATATATATATATATATATACGCACATATATATATATATTCATCACAGTTTCAACTTGGGCTGCCCCATATGATACCCTTCAGAAAAGCCTCAATAAAGAGTTTAGGTATATCTTATCTATTTTTTCCATTGAAATTTTTTTCCTTCCCTCCTCCTTCTGACCTCCCCCCCAAAAAAAATCACACACATTATGTATTAGAATGTATCACATAAAAAACAGATATTAATTGATCTTTTGAGGTTGGGGGAATATGCAAGATGGTCTTAGAATGTTTACCTTACTTCTTTCTATGCTGTATTAAGTAGAAGGCTTATTGGAAGGATGCACAAAAACAAAGATTAATCAGTATCCTTTTTTGCTGATTCATCCTAGTTGGATGAAAATATATTATGACCTAAATAAAATTCATCCTAGTTGGATGAAAATATATTATGACCTAAATAAAAAATAATAAATGAGACTCAGCAGTCCCATCAGCCATGCATAAAACTGTACCCTAGATTGCCAATTATTTTAAACGTGGGTAGTTTGACAGTTAACAAGAAAATAAACAGGTTATAGTAAGCCCTACATGGTGAGTAACTCAGGACTATCTCCGATAGAGTGGAATGGGGAAAGTGAGCTATATGCTTAAGGAAGGCTATCTATGTGTCATCTTCTGGGACAATTCAATGCAAGGTACCTCAAGGGGAGACAGAAAACTAGAAAGAAATAGTGATAGGAGTGAGGTCATATCTTATTTATGGGAGGGAGTGAAGGATCAAACAGAAGTTCATCCTTGATAAACAGAAATGTTGAACAGAACTCAAAGCACTTATCATACTGGTATTTAATGAAGTTATTCCAATAATATAACTGCTGACTTCTACAATGTGCCATTCTGTCTTTCAGGTAATACTACCACATGGTTGCGGCCAAAACATTCATATCTGTTCATGGTTACTACACAATAAAGAGCTAAATGAGTTATGTGGATAAATATACGGAGGTGAGAATCAATGAGAAAATGAAATACTCTTTTGTCTCTTAAAATGCTTGTCACCATGTTTTGAATACACCCTGGACCCTTTTGATAGGCTAAAAGTAGGCTTTCAGGTAGGCTCTTTACCTTCAAATATTTAGCATCATCTTCTTTCACAAACAGTGGACAGTTGTGGACTAGATTTTGGTGTTTCAAATCCCTGACAGATTACATTGTTACTGTTCAATACCAGTGATGTGATTTTCTTGGCAAACGTATTGGAGTGGTTTGCCATTTCTTTCTCCAGTGGATTAAGGTAAACAGAGGTTAAGTCACTCACCCAGAGTCACACCAGTCTGAGGCCAGATTAGAAATCAGGTCTTCCTGACTGTGGACCAGGCCTCTATCCATTGAACTAAATAACTACTTCTGATAGGCAACTTCATCATCATCATTTTTCTGTGTCATTGGTGAGATGAAGTATTTCCTGTGTCTGCAATTAAACTTTTTATACCAAAACACAACTGTTTAAGACCAGTCCTAGGATTGTGATTCATTTATTCCTTTACATCAAAATCTTCATTTCAAATTTATTATGATTACTGATAATTTGGTATTTTCTCTTCATTGAAGGTGGAGATTCCCATTAGGTATTTCAAAAGGAAGCTGACTCCAAAGTTTTCCTACATTGACTAAATGTCACTATTCTTTACTGTGACATATACAGCAAGGAGACTCTTGTCATCATTTTACCTTGTGTGCTCTTAATGGCACAGGAGGAGACTTCTACCTAATACAAATTACTCAGCACAGCACGAAGACAGCATACATAATTCATTAAATAATTTCCAGGACAGTTTTGTTCATTATAATAATACATTCAATTTATTACATGGCACTTTCCATATGTGGACCTAAACCGCTTTTATGAAATTGTCCCATTAATACATGTAATAAATTAATAATCACCTGTAAGATAGGTAAGAATTGAGCAATATTACTCCTGTAATTACTCCACCTAAGAATAGAGGAGGCTAAGCAGTTGCTCCTACTTTATGAAGAATTTATTACCTCATAAAGTTAGAGTTACAAAAGAGACTAAAGTGAAGCTATATGGAAGGATTCAAATTATATATTTCATATCTAAGTATTATTTTAATGAGCATAAAAAATAGAAGCATGGGATAACACTAACAATTCCACTCACATTTATGCAGTTTATTTAAGGTTTATAAAATCTTAAACTTTCATAAATGAATCCAATTAATCTGGTAAGAGGATAATCCAATAGCCCTTTCATAGATATTCTGGAATAAATATTAAAATTAACAGAATTCAATTTAATTAAGTTCAATTCAGCAAACATCGACTGGTCACCTACTATGGGAGAAAAAGTAGTGTGCTGGGCTATGAGGATTTAAAGATAAATTACTCTACAATCATTGCCTTCTGGAAGTCTATATTATACTTGTGAGAAGGTTGCCATGCCTATAACAAGGAATGGAGTTAAAAATGATCTGCTTAATGAAGGAAAACCAATAAAAGAATCACTTAAGGTATTTTGATCATGCATTCCTTGTTACCATTCAATTTAGACTAGAGACACAAGTAGTACTCTATCAATAATTCTCACTTCTCATATTAGATAATAGTATTTCAAGGTTCAGGGACTATAATTATAGTCAAAGAGCCAATCAGTCCAATATATAGAACTACTTTTTTTTTGTATGAGTGGGATGATATTCATTTTGAATCTTAAAGGTAAGAAGTAAGAGCAATGAGTAGAAATTTCAGAAAGTCAGGTGTCACAAACCCAGCGCACTCCACCCTCCATACACTGCCTTGTGGTAAAGATACCTTTATCAGCATCTCAGAATGGCCAACAGGGGACCTGTTTACAGACTGAGCCAGTAGCTACAGCAGAAAATTGAGAAACAGTATGATGCTGATCTGGAGCAGATCCTCATTCAGTGTATTACCACACAGTGCCACAAGGATGTCAGGTGATCCCAGCCTGGGCAAAAGAATTTCCAAAACTGGATCAAGGATGGCATAGTGCTGTGAGAATTCATCATTGAGTTATTCCCTGAACACCAGGGTCTAGTAAAGAAAATCCAGGCTTCAGGTATGACCTTCAAACAGATGGAACAGATTTCTCAGTTCCTACAGGTGGCAGAGCACTGTGGTGTCAATGCCATTGATATATTCCAAACCACATATATTGATATATTCCAAACCTCTGAGAAGGAAAGAATATGGCATGTGTGCAGTGGGCACTGATGAACCTGGGTGGACTAGCAGTGGCTCGGGGTGATGGGTTCTTCTCTGGAAATTCTAACTGGTTCCCTAAGAAGTCCAAGGAGAACCCCTGAAATTTCACAGATAACCAACTGCAGGAAGGCAGGAATGTCATTGGGCTGCAATGGGCACCAGTTATGGGGCCTCTCAGGCAAGCATGACTGAGTATGGCATGCCACACCAGATCCTCTGATCACCACTCTTCCTTGCCCTCCCTTGAATGGTTAATTTATTTCTAGCAGTGACATTCCTAGGAAGCCCGTGAAACTCTCAAGCCCCTTCTGTTCTCAACTCTTCCTCTTCCCCTGCCCTCCACTCCTTATCCAATGGTGGCACTGATTCTCCTATTGTGCCTACAGGTGCTGAGTCAGTGCCTTCTTAACTTGAACTTATGATAATACAGTCCCATCCCTCAAATCACCAAAACTGGACCAACCACCCCATCTTCCCTTTCTCTGGACCAAAACTGGGGGGTACCTGACCCTTCAACATTCCTATTCATTTTCCCAATCTGGTTTGTCCTCTCATTTGAGAATTTTCACCCATATAGCCATTCTTTAGGCCAGGATTCAGGGCACTGCCTTGAAAGGAGCTGAACATGGAAGCAATTTCTCTTCCACAAGGTTATTCCTCCTGCTCCCCACAACCCCAGTCTTGCTACTTTGGGGACTAAATTTATTTTTTTAATTTTTTTAAATTTTATTTTAGTTTACATCATTCATTTCCATGAAATTTTGAGTAACAAATTTTCTCCCCATCTTTCCCCTACCCACCATCCGAAAACAGCCATCCCAATGTAACCCCCCTCCCCCAATCTAATCTCTCCTATGTCTTCCCCCCTCACCCCTCTGACTCTTCGGTAGAGCAGAATGGATCTCCCCACCACAGTGCCTGTGTATCTCAAGGTCCAGTTGAATGTGGTTAATAATAATAATAATAATTGTATATATATACATATATATATATACATATATATTTTTAACATTTGATTATAGAACTTTAAATTCTAGATTCTTTCTCTTCCTCCCTCATCACCCACCGCCACTAGAAGGACAAGCAATCAAATACAGACTGAACATGTGTAATTACGCAGAACCTCTCCACAGTGAGCATATTCTGAGAGTCTGATTACATGTCCCTACTTCCTATCCTGCACCCCCAACCACTCTCTACCCTGTCCCTGTCCCTCTACAGAAGTGTGAACTTTCATCAACCCTCCCTCCCACCCTGTCCTCCCTTCCATCACCCCACCTCTCATCCCCTATCCCCCTACTCTTCTATGTGGCAAGATGTCCAGTTTAGAGTTTATGTCATTCGTTCCCTAAGCCAGATTCAGTGGGAGTAAGGTTGACTCTTTCCCTTTTGCCTTCCTGTTCTCCTCCTCTATCGTAACAATTATCTCTTGCCTCTTCCATGAGATGCTCAACCCCATTCTGACTCTCCCTGTCTCCTTTCAATCTAATCCTCTCTCACCTCAGGATTTCACCATTTGGAATATTGTCTCTTTCTATTCAATTGATGTTATGCCCTCTATGGATTCATTTATACATATACTCAGATATGTGTTTTTATGCATATGTAAACCCTCTTATAT